>BFEA01000034.1:4423849-4444372 GCA_003427395.1 Chara braunii
TGAGGGGAGGGGGGGGAGGAGGAGGAGAAGGAGGGGGAAGAAGAAGAAGAAGAAGGGGTAAAAGGGTGTGTTAGGTGGAGGAGGAGGAGAGAAGAAGAAGACGAGAGGAGGGGAGGAGGAGGAAGAAGAAGACGAGAGGAGGAAGAAGATCTGCAGTCTGCCCGCTTGCCTTCTTTTTTGGGGGCAGAAAAAAAAAAGAGGAATGGGAGATGGCGGGCAGTGGGATATGGCGAATATGGCTGGTGGATGTGGGAGATGGCGGGCGGTAGGATGTGGTGTAGTAGTAGTAGTAGGAGTAGGAGGAGGAAGAAGAAGAAGATCAAGAAAGGAGGAGGAAGAAGAAGACGATGAAAGAAAAGAGAAAAAGAAGATGAAAGGAGGCAGAAGAAGAAACCGAGAGGAGGAGGAGGGGAAGAAGAAGAAGACGAGAGGAGGATGGGAGGAAGGAGGGCACGAAAGGGGGATGAGAAAGGCAAAGCAGACTACAAAAAAAAGACGAGAGTAGGAGGAGGAGGAGGAGGGGGTAAAAGGGTGTGTTGTAGCAGCCAGTCCGCTGAGGGGAGGGGGGAGAGGAGAAGGAGGAGGGGGCAGAAGAAGAAGAAGAAGAAGAAGGGGGTAAAAGGGTGTGTTCCAGCAGCCACTCCTGCTGGTAGTGTATGGGGATGACGGGGAAAAAAATAATAATGGAGGAGAGAAGGAGAACACGAAAGTAGGCGGAGGAGGAGGAGGAGAGAAGAAGAAGAAGACGGGAGGAGGTGGAGGAGGAGGAAGAAGAGCTGCAGTCTGCCCGCTTGCCTTCTTTTTTTTGGGCAGAAAAAAAAAGAGGAATGGGAGATGCCGGGCAGTGGGATATGGTGGACCGCACAATATGGCTGGTGGATGTGTGAGATGGCGGGCGGTAGGATATGGTGGGGTAGGAGGAGGAGGAGGAGGAGGAGGAGGAGGAAGAAGAAGAAGATCAATAAAGTAGGAGGAAGAAGAAGAAGATGAAAGGAGGAGGAAGAAGAAGACGAGAGGAGGAAGAAGAAGATGACGAGAGGAGTAGGGGAAGAAGGAGAAGCAGACTTGAAGACGAGATTAAGAAGAGGAGGAGGAGGAGGAGGAGAGAAGAAGAAGAAGACGAGAGGAGTACAGGAGAAGAAGACGAGGAAGAAGAGGAGGATAGGAGAAGAAGAAGACGAGAGGAGGAGGAGGAGGAGAGGAGAAGAAGAAGACGAGAGGGGGAGGGGGGGGGTTGACAAGGGGCTCAAAGGGTGTGTTGCAGCAGCCAGTCCGCTGAGGGGAGGGGGGTGAGGAGGAGGAGGAGGGGAAGAAGAAGAAGAAGAAGAAGGGAGTAAAAGGGAGTGTTGCAGCAGCCACTCCTGCCCGTAGTGTATGGGGATGACGGGGAAAAAAACAATAATGGAGGAGGAGGAGGAGAGAAGGAGAAGACGGAAGTAGGTGGAGGAGGAGGAGAGAAGGAGAAGACGAAAGTAGGTGGAGGAGGAGGAGAGAAGGAGAAGACGGAAGTAGGTGGAGGAGGAGAGAAGGAGAAGACGAAAGTAGGTGGAGGAGGAGGAGAGAAGAAGAAGAAGACGAGGAGGAGGAAGAAGAACTGCAGTCTGCCTGCTTGCCTTCTTTTTTTTGGGCATAAAAAAAAGAGGAATGGGAGATGGCCGGCAGTGGGATATGGCGGACCGTACAATATGGCTGGTGGATGTGCGAGATGGCGGGCGGTAGGATATGGTGGTGGAGGAGGAAGAGGAGGAGGAGGAAGTAGAAGATCAAGAAAGGAGGAGGAAGAAGATGGTGAAAGGAGGAAGAAGAAGAAGATGAAAGGAGGAAGAAGAAGAGGAAGATGGAAGTGCGAGGCACAAGGCCTCGATAAGCCCTACTGGGCTGCTATTTGCAACAGTGTCGGCCGCCCTAAGTGAAGGCAGGCCCGATAGGCGACAAGAGGCCTATTTTGGACTATTTCGCAACTGGGGAAAAATTCAGGCAGTTGCGCAGCGCCAGTTGGTTGAAATCGCCCAGGCCCTGGCCTCCTTTATCAAATGCATCTGAGTCAGGCCCTGGGCGAGATACGCCGCATGGACCCAACTCAGGCTGCGGGCAGTTGAGCACGGGTAACTGTCACAGGCCTTGGGCCTGATTCGTTTGGTCTGGGGCTCAGCCTCTCTGGGCCTACCGGAAGCTTCTGGGCAGGGGCCCAGCGCAGCCAGGCTGCACACAAGGCATGCAGGCCACTTCCATTTAGGAAAGGGCCTGCACACGCATTGGTGATTCCGGCACTGTCTGCATGCTGCGCTAACGCTTGCCAGCGCTCACGCGCTCACAGGCGAGCTGGGAGGAGCAGGCAGCCATAGACGAGCTGCGCTGCTGTATGCTGGATGGGGTGCATGGTGGTCCTTGGGTGCATGTGGCATCTGTGAGTTGGGGAAAGAGGTTGTGAGTGATACGAGAGACATACCTGGTGCTTGAAGCGTACGGCATTGGCCGAGATCTGCTCGTACTTCGGGGAGCTGTTGACGTCATCGGCGGCATTGTAGATTAGGCTAGATAGGATCTGCCATCTGTAGTCTGGGCGCCGAGCGCCAGATAGGATATCAACATTGGTTCTTCGTTGATGATGATGAGACTATTCCAGCATTGTTAATTATGAGCTCTTGCTGTGTTCTTATTTGGTGGAACTCGTTATGCAATTTTGCTATTGGTTCGAGGTCACGACTATCTGGTCTCATGTGTATGATACTGTTTGATTTCTGAAGTTCGCTATCGCTCATTTTCCTTGCAATTTGGTATCAGAGTTGTGGTACGGTGCGCTCATCTGGCGCTTGTCTTCTGCCTTTGCGGTACATGCACGCAGTCTGCTGGGCGAGCGGCCGTGGGAGGTGTGTAGTGAGGAGGGTGGAGACAAGCGAGGCGACCCAGGAGGTGAGGGGTATCGCCAGGAAGGTTACGTGGTGAATTTTGGGTGTTCGAGACTATCTGATGGTGATTGATGCTGAGGTGGAACGGCAATGCAATGCTGGTTGTGCAGAAGCAGCAATTGGTCATCACAATCAACATCGGGTCATCTGGTGAGAATATCTGTGGTTGGGGGCAAGCTATTTTGAGGTACGTTGCACCTAACCTTATCTACCCTCTTCAACACTTCTTACCGTGAGGATGTGTGTTCTGTCTTGAGAGTCCTCTCATGTGAGGAGTCGTTTGCGCTCAACCTTGAGAGTCGTCAATCTTCACGCGGAGCATCTGGAAGGAGAGGGCGGAGCTATCTGAAGGGCCCTGGATGAAGCACTGGGTCATGGTCACCATGCCAACCCACCGGGAGTAGAGCACGCATGCTTTGCTGCTTTGTCCTTTGTCTGCTCGCTGCGCTATAGAGGGGTTTTGAGGGGCAGACCAACTTTATGGGAAAGTTGAGACCGGATGTCTATAAATAAATACCCGCAGGGACCTTCCATTGACTGTGATCGTCGTCTTGTTTGCGACGTTAAATAATTCCTGAGGATTTCGGGGGCCGTTCATAAAAACGCCTCCTGATCAGCCAATCGGTCGGTGTAAGGCTTGCTGCACGTGAGGATAAACACGGTGCAGGGCTGGCCACCTCAGCAGGACTCGGGGCACAGGGGTGGGCAGTGTGCACACCTTTAGACATGCACGCTGTTTTGGATTGCTCAGGGACGTTGACGACAAGAGACATTCAGGAAGAACTGAGGGAGGGGTAGATTCCAGGTGATAAGTTTGGGCAAGATTCCGTTGTGCAAACATACCCAACAAACGATTCTATTTTCATTTTGATTAGTTAGATCAACTTAGATGTACAGTCCTTAACATCTGACAAACAGCATAGTTTAGAACTGTTCTTTGTTCATTGTGCTTTCTGTTCGCGAACTAGTCAAAGTCAAAGTAGTTTTGTTTGTAGGAATCTGAACTTACCTGTTGGACCCAAATGTTTAGTCTCTGACACTACCACCAATTATTTATTTTTATTTATTTAAAATCGGTCTGTACATCATGCTGCGGTAGGCATTGAAAGTGTCCTAGTGCAGGCAGTTTACAGTGTTGTAGCCTATGAGTGACAGGGAGGTCCCCCAACCGGACGATAGGATCTTGCGATCGGCAAGATGCCCGATAGCCCATTTGGCCTTAGGACTAGAGACAGGTTACTGTTCAGCCAGCTAGGGACAGGCAGCAGCAGCAGCGGAGAGCTAGGGCAGCAGGGCATTCGCAAGTGAAGCCGCTGCTTCAGCAGCCATGGCAACTGCTGTGCAGCCGAGTTCCTAGGCTAGCAGTTCAGGATGTGTAGGGTCAACGGTCGTGCAAACCCAGAGTCAGTCCACTGGCGTGATGGCAAGCCAGCCTATAGTGCTGACCCCCGAGTTGGTTGCCATACAGCGAGCAGCTATTCACGATGCACGACTACAACAGGCGTTAGGGGAGATTAAGGCAGAGAAAGAGAGAATGATTAGAAGAAGAGTCAGGATGCAGGGGAGAGAAGCGGACATTAGTGAGTTAGAGAGAATGGACCTGACGCATATGGATGCAGATGTAAGGACGTTGCGGAGAGCCCTGCTAGGTGTTGTAGAAATGCACGACCACCATACGACCCTCCTTCAGGACATTCAGCAGAGTTTGGCCATTCTGGTCGGGCGTGCGCAGGCAGCTCCATCACCGTCCGGGCCCGGTGCATGGCCCATTGTACAGCCTCCCCCTTTTGTTCCACCGATGACTGGGGTATCCCCATATGCAACCCCAACATCGATTCAAGCCACTTCCCTAGGTATGCCCTTGACAGGAGGATTCTCAGCAGGTCCGAGTGTGCAGATTCTTGTACAGACAGTGTTTTCCCAACCTCCGTCGCAGGTTGCCGTAAGTGGGCAGCCTGTTGTCTCATAGCCTGCACAGCCGCAAGGTACACAGCCCCAACAGCAGATAGTGCAGCAGCCTGGTCCCCAAGCTCCACAGCCTGGAGTGGGATAGGTGCTGGGACAAAGTCAGTGGGTTCCAAAGACGGCCATCGTTGCTCCTAAGCCCTTCACAGGGGACAAGAGGGGCGAAGACCTCGACACATGGTTGAGGTCAGTGCCAGTGTACGTAAAGTGTAAACTTACCTCACCACACGAGGAGGTGCTTGTGGCTGCCTCCTATCTAGAGGGGAGTGCAACAAGATGGTTGAGTGGTTTACTGCAGTTACAGGGATACAATCGTGACTTTTGCGCTTGGGCGGTCAACCAGAAATTGGATGACTTCCTCAACTTGGTGGAAGATAGGTGGCATGATCCTCAGGAGTCTCAAAAGGCCATTGATGCGATCCTGACTTTGCACAACAGGCAGTTTAAGTCAGTAAGAGAGGCCATAGACGCAGTAGAGCGTTTGATCTGTGTCCTTGGGGTGCGCTATGACCCCCAGGTTCTACTGACCTCCTACCTGAGATGCTTTCCTATGCCTCTCAGGAATCAGTTGGCAGGTGAGGCCAACATCAACATGCACAACTTCCCCTCGTTTAGCAAGAAGGCCCTAGGCCTTTAAGCAAAGATAGGGCATGGTGAGACTCCCATGGCGTATGGTAGGAAGAAGTCACTGCCACCCAACTAGAAGGCGAAGGGCCGCATTATGTTCGTCGACAACGATGGTTCTACCATCGAGTTGGACGGCGACTTCCAGGCGGGAGTGGGTTCAGAGGCAGGCAGTGTAGAGACTTCATGGGGTGTAGTCGCTGCCTGAGTTCAAAAAGGTAAGGCGACTGGTAGACGCCGTGGAGGCTCCCGGTCTAGAAGTGAAGTTCACCCCAACGCTCCTCCATGGGAGAAAGCGGCTCTAACAGAGGACGTGTGGCAAGACCGGTACACCTGCAGGCTTGTATTCGTTGTGGCCAATATGACCATAATCAATTCAAGTGCCATAACAGAAAGGTGATCGAGAAGATCCCGCCTACGATGGGGCAGGCGTTGGGATCCTCCGCTCCCGTTGGTAGCAATGTGGCCAGCAGTTCTTGCACTGCTCCGGGAAACGCGTTAGGCCAGTAGGAATAATAGCTGTTCTTGCTAGGGTCGAGGTGGTGGACACACCCTCACCATCTCGAGAGATGGCCCAAGCTACTGACTCCATCGTCGTGCCGCAAACACATTCAGACCCATCGAGCCTCTGTTCGATGAATGTGTTTGAGTCCTTAGAGGAGCTAGAGGAGAAGTGGTCCAAATCAGACCCGCTAGCTTCTTGGACGACATTGGCAAACCCCCCTAGGAGTCAGATGTTCGTCGGCGAGGTAGTCATCGAAGGCCGTAAGGCCGGGGCCTGTTATGACACTTGCTCGACTAGGAGCTTCATTAGTCGCGCGGGCGTTGAGAGGCTGCGCTTACGGGGTCAAGTGCCGCGCCTGAGTCGACCTGTGGAGTCCATCTGTGCCAACAAATGGCGCATGGTAGTCCACGACTACCTTCAAAACATTGAGTGTTGTTTCCCGTACGCGGGAGGGGAACTGAGACATCGTGTTTCGTTCCTAGTGAGCGATGATCTCCCTATGGATATCTTGTTAGGTATGTACTACCTCTTCGTAGCACAGCCCCAGTTTAACTGGGACTGAAAAGTGGTCAAACACACTTTGCCAGGTGGGGGGACCGCCAGATTACGCAAGTTTAAAGCTGGTAGTCTGATTGAGTCCTATGAATGCATGTGTGCGGCCGCGTTCTATTACTACTATAAGCAAAATCTGGAGCAGGGTATGCATCTAGTTTATGTTTCTGCTGCAGGCGAGCCGGTGAAAACGTCGCCGGAGATAGAGGGAGTAGTTGCCAAGTACCCTGATCTATTTGAAGAGCCGACTGGGGTTGTAGAGAGGGAGGTCGTCCATGCGATAGAGATTATCCTAGGGTCTAGCATGCCAAAGGGTAGGATTTATCGGATGTCTCCAGGCGAGCTCGATGAGCTTCGCTGGCAACTCAAGGAACTCGCAGAGAAGGGTTGGATCCGGCCGAGTGTCTCTCCTTATGGTTCTCCAATACTTTTCGTGCCTAAGAAAAAGGAAGGGACACTGAGGATGTGCATATACTATAGGGGCCTCAATGCCATCACTGTCAAGAACAGAGAGCCCCTACCGCGCATCGACGATTTGTTAGATAGAGTGCAAGGGTGTCAGTACTTCAGTAAGATAGATGTGAAGTCCGGGTACCATCAGATTGCAATCCGACCTGAGGATCAACACAAAATCGCATTTCAGACTAGGTATGGTCTGGACGAGTTTGTAGTGATGCCTTTCGGTCTTTGCAATGCTCCTGGCACCTTTCAGCACGCTATGAATCGGATCTTTCATGACTACTTGGATAAGTTTGTCATCGTGTATCTCGATGACATACTTATTTTTATTAAGACTGCCGAGGAGCATGTTGCGCACTTGTTTAAGTCCTCAGTCTCCTACGACAGCACAAGTTCAAGATCAACGGTGAGAAGTGCGAGTTTGGCTGCACCCGTGCCTTTTACTTGGGTCATGAGATTTTCGCGGAAGGGTTGAAGCTCGATTATGCGAAGGTGGCCAGCATTCGTGATTGGCCGCGTCCTCAGTGTGAGTGAGATGAGATCTTTCTTAGGGATGATCGACTACTATCGCAACTTCGTGAAGAACTATAGCATAGTTGCCGCCCCTTTGACTGATCTGACCCGCCTTGACACCCCATGGGAGTGGACCGAGAAATGCGAGGCTGCTTTCAGACATCTGAAGCATGCGTTGACGCATTACGAAGTCTTGAAACTTCCTGATCCTGACAAACCATTTATAGTGACTACGGATGCTAGCCAATATGGCATTGGCGCCGTGCTCGCGCAGCAGGAGGGGCCAAAGTTGAGGCCAATCGAGTACATGTCCAAAAAGATGCCGTCTCAGAAGTTGGCTAAGTCCACTTATGGGAAAGAGCTCTACGCGATTTACAAGGCAGTGACCCAGTGGAGACGTTACCTCCTTGGGAGGTTCTTCACGGTCAGGACTGATCATCAGACCCTGAAAGGGATGAGAACCCAGCCAGCACTTTTTGATGCTTTGAAGCGCTGGATCGAAGTCATTGAACAGTATGACTTCGAACCTCAGTATTTGTAGGGGGAGTACAATAAAGTTGCTGATGCCTTATCACGTGGGCCTGATTTCTTTGGTCCGCTGATTACTGAGTTCGGGCTTGCGGACGATGTCACCCGTTCTATGGTGGAAGCATATTGCGAGGATCGGCTTATGTCTGAGATCATTCGCAGACAGGAGGCGAAGGACAAAGTGACTTCTGCCGAGTTTGAGTTGCTCAACGGCTTGCTGTTCCTTGAGAAGGCCGGGAATAAACGTGTGTGTGTGCCTAATAGGGAGTCTTTGCGCAATTTATTTTTAGGGGAGTGTCACGAGGCCACTGGACATTTTGGGTATAAGAAAACTGCAGCCAATCTGCTGCAGCAGTTCTGGTGGCGCACGATGATGAGAGATGCCAAGCTGTACGTGGAAACTTGTCAGGTCTGTCAAAGAGACAAGCCCCGTACACAGACCCCTCTTGGGCTCCTCAAGCCCCTTCCGATTCCGGAAAGGCCTGGTGAGAGCCTGTCCATGGACTTCATGGACACGCTGGTCACCAGCAAGAGTGGGATGAGACACATCTTTGTTATCGTGGATAGGTTTAGTAAGTACGCTAGGTTAGTTGCAATGCCGGAGACAGCGAAGACCGAGTATGTAATTAGACTCTTCAAGGAGAATTGGGTCAGAGACTTTGGACTCCTAAAGTCTATTGTTAGTGACAGGGATGTCAGATTCACAAGTGAGTTGTGGAAGGCTGCAGCTGCAGAACAGGGTACGCAGCTGCAGATGGTCTCCGGGAACCACCCAGAGGCAAACGGCCAAGCAGAGCAACTGAACCGCGTTGTACAACACCTGTTGCGGCCCTACATCAAGTCCCATCAGGTGGACTGGGATGAGAAACTCGCTCTCATTGCCAGTCTGTACAACAACGCTGTGCACAGCGCTACTGGGGTGAGCCCTAACAGTCTGCTACTGACTTTCAAGCCTAGACTGCCTCTAGACTTTCTACTGCCTGAGAACCAGTTAACTGCTGCACCAGGCACATTAGAATTTGCCTATTGATGTGAACAACTGATGCAGCAGGCAGTGGAGCGACAATGATAGAGTCTGAGAATAAACACCGCTGCCCGTCTACATTTCAGGTTGGGAACAGAGTCTGGGTAAAGTCCTTAGAACTGGGACAGGAGCACGGGATCTCCCGCAAGCTCATGCCACAGTACTTTGGACCATGGGATATTTTGGATATTGTCGGAGAAGATCCGGATGGGCCGTCATATGTAGTTCACATCTCTGGTCACCTACGTACTTACCCTGTATTCCATGCCTCCAAGCTCGCACCTTTCGAAGAAACTGACCAGTTTCCCTCTCGTCGGTCAATGCTGCCCCCAACCATGGACGGAGAAGTTGACATTGATTACATCGTTTCTCACGGAGAAATGCCAGTTCCAAGACCTACCGGCAGGGGACGTCCCGAAGCTGCAGTATCGCGTTCGGTTCAGGCGTCACACTGATCCTAAGGAGGATAGATGGTTTACACGGGAAGAACTGATGCAGACCGCTCCACAGGTTGTCGCCCACTATGAGAAGTTACTGCAGAAAGGAAAGCGCCAGATTGACTAAACTTCTTAGAGGACTAGCGAAGCATGGAGGAGGGAATGCGAGGCACAAGGTCGCGATAAGCCCTAATGGGCCCCTATTTGAAACAGTGTCGGCCGCCCTAAGTGAAGGCAGGCCCGACAGACGACAACAGGCCTATTTTGGACTATTTCGCAACCAGGGAAAAATTCAGGCAGTTGCGCAGCGCCAGTTGGTTGAAAGCACCCAGGCCCTGGCCTCCTTTATCAAATGCATCTGAGTCAGGCCCTGGGCGAGATACGCAACATGGACCCAACTCAGGCTGCGGGCAGTTGGGCATGGGTAACTGTCACAGGCCTTGGGCCTGATTCGTTTGGTCTGGGGCTCGGCCTCTTTGGGCCTACCGGAAGCTTCTAGGCAGGGCCCCAGCGCAGCCAGGCTGCACGCAAGGCAGGCAGGCCACTTCCATTGAGGAAAGGGCCTGCACACGCATAGGGGATTCAGGCACTGGCTGCATGCTGCGCAAGCGCTGCTGCGCTAACGCTAGCCAGCACTCACGCGCTCACGGGCGAGCTGGGAGGAGCAGGCAGCCATAGCCGAGCTGCGCTGCTGTATGCTGGATGGGGCGCATTGTGGTCCTTGGGTGCATGTGGCATCTGTGAGTTGGGGAACGAGGTTGTGAGTGATATGAGAGACATACCTGGTGCTTGAAGTACGGCATTGGCCGAGATCTGCTCGTACTTCGGGGACCTGTTGACGTCATCGGCGACATTGTAGATTAGGCTAGATAGGATCTGCCATCTGAAGTTTGGGCGCCGAGCGCCAGATAGGATATCAACATTGGTTCTTCATTGATGATGATGAGACTATTCTAGCATTGTCAATTATGAGCTCTTGCTGTGTTCTTATTTGGTGGAACTCGTGATGCAATTCTGCTATTGGTCCGAGGTCACGACTATCTGGTCTCATGTGTATGATACTGTTTGATTTCTGAAGTTCGCTATCGCTCATTTTCCTTGCAAAAGGAGGAGGAAGAAGACGAAGATGAAAGGAGGAAGAAGAAGAAGAAGAAGAAGAAGACGAAAGGAGGGGAAGAAGAAGAAGACGAGAGGAGGAGGGGAGGGAGGAGGAGGAGACGAAAGGAGGAGAAAGAAGAGGCAGACTTGGAAATAAAAAGACGACATAAGAGAAGAAGACGAAATGAGGAGGAAGAGGAGGAGAGGTGAAGAAGAAGACGAGAGGAGGAGGACGAGGACGAGGAGGACTTCCGGTTGTGTCTGGCGATGACGAGGGAAAGAAACAAAAGGCCGAAGGAGGGGGAGTAGGAGGAGAGAAAAGAAGAAGACGAAATGAGGAGGAGAGAAGAAGAAGAAGATGAGAGGAGGAGGAGGAGGAGAGAAAAGAAAGAAATGAAATGAGGAGGAGGATAGAAGGAGAAGAAGACGAGAGGAGGAGGAGGTAGAAAGAAAACAAGACAATGGAATGAGGAGGAGAGAAGAAGAAGAAGACGAGAGGAGGAGAGAAAAGAAGAAACGAGGAGGAAGAGGAGTGGCGAAGAAGAAGACGAGGGAGGAGGAGGAAGAGGAGTTGTGAAGAAGAAGACGAGGGAGGAGGAAGAGGAGGTCGGCTGGGTGAGGAGGAGGAGGTCGGCACCTCAGCGATGGGCAGATCGACGACGGGCGGCGTGATGGGAGCTCAGCACGAGGAGGAGGAGGTTGGCACCTCGACGATGGGCAGGTCGACGACGACGTGGCAGCGCGCCGACGGGCAGTGCGATGGGAGCTCCACGCGAGGAGGAGGAGGTCGGCTACACACGGAGGGCACCTGATGACGATGGGGCAGGGGCAGCTCGATGACGATGCGCCAGGGGCAGGTCGATGGCGACGGGCAGGTAGATGACGGCGGCAGGCTTCGAACTTCGTGGCGGGGAGGACAATCTCCCATTCCAATTCAATTGCGAGATCGTAGCCCGCTTGGGGGGATGGGACAAGGCCTTTTTCAGCGACTGATCCCAGCCGCCGATCTGCGAAGATCGGCGGCTGGGATCAGGGCTGGTATCAGTCGCCGAGAAAGGTCTGCCCCTCCCTCCTACAAAGTTATACGTTTGTTTTTTCAGCCCGCCACTGGCCGAAAAAGATCCCCCCCCTCCCCCCCCCTGGCGAAATTGTGCTGGGCCCGCCCAGTGCCCAACCGGCCGGGCAGGCTGAACGAAGTCCGGGCTGCTGGGTGGTCCGGATTTTAACACAGCTTGTCACTGTTGAGGGTGTTAACCTGGGGCTGGAAAGTGGGGGTTCCTGTTAACCACTTGTCGTCAGGCAGACATCTTGAGACAAATGGGCAAACTGAGCAGATGAACAAAGTACTCCAGCAAGTTAAGGCCCGATCAGATTGACTGGGATGAAGATCTTCCCAAGGTAGCCAGTGCCTATTACAACTCTGTGCACGTTGCTACAGCAAGAACCCCTAACGAGTTGCACAGGGGATGTAGTCCCGGGACCCCTGATCAAATTCAGAGATGGCCGCCAAGTACAAGGGAATTTGCTCTACAGTTTTAAAAGGATTTAGAACGTGTCAGGGAGAACACTGGGAAAGCCCAACACCAGATCATTGAGCAAGGCTATAAGCATTGTAGACCTTCGCGGTTCGCTGTAGGTGATCTAGTTTGTCAAAAGAGTTTCTCCCAGAGGAAAATATATCGCAGAATACCCGCATATAGGGGACCGTGGCAACTTCTGGATGTCGTTGGTGATGTAGGTGGTCCTTTTTATGTACATACCTATCCGGTGTTTCATCGTTCTAAGTTGCTTCCCTGTGTCAGTAATGATCAGTTCCCATCAGGAAGATCTATGATCCCTCCTGATATGGACGACAAGTATGATGTAGAGTCGTTGTAGACAGGATCTACAGATCAGGACAGTGACAGTACAAAGTCAAATTTGCTTACCAGGAGCCGACGGAAGATCGCTGGTTTACTAGAGATGAGTTAATTGAGACAGCCTGCATATAGTTTCCTGTTATGAAAGGGCTCGTAGAGTTGTCAACATTGTAGAGAGGTCAAGTTTGTCACTTTCTCAGAGGACCTTGAAATCAGGTCGATGACAGTGAAACGCATTTTCACGTTGTAGACCCCAAATTCGATCACAGGGTCCAGATCCCCAAGTCAAAAGAGGCCGAGAAGGCCGAAACAGAAAAAGTGTCAAGTCGGGTACCCCGTAGGCCACAAGGTCAAAGTTCAACCCCTTACCCAGCCTCAAAAGTCCAGTCCCACAGTCAAAATGCAGCAGCGCACCGAGAAAAGTCTGGGAGGTACCGGGCCTCAGTATTCCGAAAGCAAACAGGCGGCGGGCGACCTGTACCAGTCAAGTCAGGCCCGGACCAAGTCAAGCAGAGGCCAGTGAAGCAAAGGCCCATTCGAAGCCAATAAGAAGACTGGCCCAGCCTCATTCGAGCAGATTGCTCATTCGCGAGAAGGTCGAAGCGCTGTTGGTGCTTGTGCGCTATTGCATGTGTCTGAGCTCCAAGGAGCCCTGCTGGGCAGCGCTGTGCTGTGGCAGACAGGCGGTCATAGCCGCACTGTAGTAGTAGAGCATGAGTAGGAGGCGGATGTATCCAGGTTGTGATCCTCGTAGTAGCAGAGACTGAGAGTGTACAAGAGAGAGGGAGAGAGAGAGGGAGTGAGGCAGACAAGTCAGGCCCGGACCGAGTCAAGCAGAGGCCACTGAAGCAAAGGCCCAGTCGAAGTCAATAAGAAGACTGGCCCAGCCTCATTCGAGCAGATAGCTCATTCGCGAGGTGGAAGCGCTGTTGGTGCTTGTGCGCTATTGCGAGTGGCTGAGCGCTAAGGAGCCCTGCTGGCCAGCGCTGGGCTGTGGCAGACAGGTGAGCATAGCAGCACAGATGTATCCAGGGTTGTGATCCTCATAGTAGCAGAGACAGAGAGAGGGAGTGAAGCAGCGAGGTTGTGTGACACAAGCTAAGAGAGAGGGATTTGATTGAGGTTGCTGGGTACTGCGCTGATGAGCGCTTGGTGACTCGAACGCTGGCTTTGTATATTATGATCATTCATTGAATTTTCTGAGCTGTGCTAATCTGGTCTCTCCACCTGGACTTCGGTGTGGATTTTGGTGTGAAGTCGCATTGTGCATATTCTTGGAGTGTCAAAAGTTAAGCAAGTGGTTCATTGCACAGGGAATTTTATCATGGTGACACAAACAAATGAGAGAAATGGTCCAGGAAAAAAAAGAAAGAAGCCACAAGTAGAAGAACCAAAGATTGTAAGAAAATGAACCAAGATTTTACTGTGCTGGTAATCTCAATCTTGATCAACCTTTTTGGAGTAATTCTAATACATCTGATTTTAGTTTTAGCTTGGAAAGGACATCTTCAAGAAACTAATGGTGTTGCCATCTCCGGAACCCTATTGTTCCCCTAAGAGTGAGACACCCTTGGGCAATTACCATTCTACTTGCCGTATACACATGTTCTGAATGCAAGGATTTCTGCGGTGCTTTTTGCTGAAAACAATACGTATGTTAGACCACCAGTACATCCGAGCCTCTTTCGGCGAGGGGGATTCCCCCCTGCACACTGAGCTTTGCCCAAACGCCAGCATGGCACTTTTCTTTTCTTATGGCTGGCGCCGCCAGACCACTTTGGACTTTTCGGAATGAGCAGATTTGAATTCTCGTAAGGAAAAAAGTGGCCACATATACTGCATAGCTTTGTCATCTGCACAAGTATTGGGACTCCCTGGGCTATCCTTTTGCTAGAAGGGTACAATCTCAGTTCATCATATGCATGTGAATGAAAATGATTAATCAATAACGATTGATGAAAATATTATCATGCACTTCTTCTTCGTTCTTGTTGATCATCATCTCCTTGCTCTCTGATTTGTCTTGTACCAAGTTCATGCCTGAACTCTGTTGATGAGGTAAGCTTCAAGAGATGGGCTCATTGCAACATCACATTCAGTCAATTATCTCTGAATTATTGCATATTTCGTTTTGGGGACTCGTGTGGACCGGAATATGTGCGAGGCCTGTTTCAGCAAGAACGGACACCCTAAGTGAAGGTGAGCCTGACAAGTGACAAGACACCTATTTTGTGTTTTGACACAGCTGGGGAAATTCAGGCAGTTACGCCGCGTCAATTGGTTGAATGCGCCCAGGTCCTGCCAGCCAACCTCTTGGGCCTTCAGGCCCTTGATCAGATGAATCGGAGGCAGGCCCTGGGCCAGACACACGGCATGAACTAAACACAGGCCGACTGGGTAGTAGGACACGGGTAACCTTCCCAGGCCCTGTGTAAGATACCCTGGGACAGGGGTTCAGCTACTTGGGGCCTACCGTAAGCTTCTTGGGAGAGGCCCAGGACAGCCAGGCAGCCCATGACTGGCAGCCTCATTCCATAAAGGAGCTCGACATTCAGGCACTCGCTGCTTATGCGCAAATGCTGCTGCGCCAGCTGCTGAACCGAGTGCCTACGTGCTCACGGGCGAGCAGGGAAGAAGCAGGCAGCCATAGCCGAGCTGGCCTGCGCATTGCTGGATGGGCGCATGGTGGTCCTTGGGTGCACATGGCATCTGTGTGGAGGATCGAGGTTGTGAGTGAAGCGAGGGGCATACCTGGTGCTTGATGCGAACGGCATTGGCCGATATCGGCTTGTACTTCGGGGAGCTGTTGACGTCACCAGCGGCATTGTAGATAGGCTAGATAGGATCTGCCATTCGTAGTCTGGGCGCTGAGCGCCAGATAGGAATTCAACATTTGTTCATTGATGATGATGATGAGACTATTCCAACAATGTCATTTGTGAGCTTTGCTGTGTTCTTATTTGGTGGAACCCGAGTTGCACGTCTGCTTTTTGGTTCGAGATCAAGACTATCTGGTTTCATGTGTATGATGCTGCTTGGTTTCTGGAATTCGCTATCGCTCATTTTCCTTACATGTTTTTTTTTTGCTTTTGATATCATCTTCAAATTGACGGGCCTCAGGTAAATTCAGAGTTGTTTTACTCACCTGAGTTGATTGGGACTTGAACCGAGGTCTGCATTTCAACAGTTCATGGGTGTACGGACTGAGCTCGGTTCGTTGGGTGTTCTTTTCCCCTCTCGTCCTTATTCGCAGGCGAACATTCCAGCAGCCTATCTGAGTGCTAATCTTACTTGGGAGGAGACTCTGGCTGTGCTCAATGGCATTTCTGAGCCTGATCCCAGGTACAGGCTGCTTTATGTGACACCGGAGAAGATTGCAAGGTAAGTGGGAATAACTTTCAAGCTTTGGGCTGGACCTAGTTTCCAGCAACTTGTTTCCGCTTCTTTTTCAGTTAATTTTTTTGTGCTGACCCGATGGTTATGAATAGGTTTTTGGAATGTGCCAGCTCGAGAAGGATATCCAGGAAAATGTCTGAGGGACAGAGATGTCAACGTCTAGTTCTGAGTCTTCTGATGAAATGGTACTAGATGTTCAGTACCCAGGTCCAAGGATCCAGCTCTCGGCAGGACCTTAACACATTGTGCTTGAATGGACTACATTTTTGGCAGTTGCTTGCTGCACGGTGTCCAGTCGATTTAAATGTGCTGTGATGGGTGGTAATCTTAGCAAGAAGATATGGCATACGGTTTCTTTGTATTTTTAACTATGGTCTGCAATATCTAGTGATTTTTTGAATTTTTTTCCCTTGGAAGATTCCTGATCATTGGGGACTCGGAACTAGTTCAACATCTGGGTTGCTACGTGGAGAGAGGTATCTTCTTGCACAATTTGCCACTGATGGTAACCACTACTGGTCCTATTCAGTGACTTCATTATGTTTCAATCATAGTTGCAGCACCAGTGCGCAGTGCGGTAGGGGCTGGTGCGCAGTGCGCTGTGCGCTGGAATGACAGCATGCGCACTGTGCGCAGCGCGGCAGCTGCACAAAAAATAAAATAAACAAATTATATGTGCCCTCGGGGAGAGAGAGAGAGAGAGAGAGAGAGAGAGAGAGAGAGAGAGAGAGAGAGAGAGAGAGCAAAGGGTCCCGTTTACGTCAATTCAAGGGGCCCTGCAGGTAACTCAAATGGCTCTGACGATGTATGTGAACATTGTGGAGTCATTTAGGACCAATGCTTCAACGAGCAAGATGGCTGTGTCATATGTGGAAGAGGTGGGAGCAGACCACCAGTATATGCTGTGGGTTCGCCTGGCAGTTATGGGTCACTGATTCAGCCAGACCGTGTTCGTGTCTCCACGTAATTCTCAGGGCCTGTTTTTTGTGTATGTGGTGAGAAGTGGAGAATGGGCCCTTGGGCCACTATACGTATTCATAAGAAAACAAAAAGGGACTCAGGTCTGCATGTCAGCAGTTATCGATTAGGATGAAGATCCTCACATATTGGTGGTTGGCTGGCCTTGCCAAACATATTTTGTGACTTCTACGAAACACTGTGGGGCAGATCGCTTTTGGGTAATTACATCCTTCTGGCAAATTTCTTCCACCAGTGTGGGATTTGCAGAACAGAGGGGGACGGCCAGTTTCGACACCCCTCATAAAAAAAAAAAACCTGGAATGAGCCCTATTTTCCAGATCCGCCATTTCAATTTTTTTGGGCGAGGGGCCTGCAGAATTCGAAATTCGGCAGCTCTTGCCCAAACAAAAATTTTCGGGCCTGGGGCGCGGCCTGTTTCCGAACTCGTTGCGTGTTGAACATTGTTTGGTGGGAAGGGGGGGACGGGGGCTAAGAAATTACGAAACCGCCAGTGTTGGTCCCCGATCCGACAGGGGTGCACTCCTCGAGCCGGAACCGTTCCGGTCGGACCGGCTGGTCGACCGACCCGGCTCCCCCCCGGTCGGCCCCAGCGCGCTACCGCTGGAGGGGGTTACCGGGGTCCAAAAGCCGCGGGGGGTACTCCGGTGTCTGAAGGAGGCCTGCGGGCAAAAAAAAAAATTGTGGCAGTCCGGTAGGCCTGCGGCAACGCTACAAAAAGGGCGGCCGATCTGGACTTCCGATCTCGAGAGATCGGCGACCCAGATCGGCCGCCCTTTTCAAAACAATTGGGCAGGATCTGGCGGCTGCCTCTGCCCCAGCACGCGCCTCCCTTTTGCGTCCTGCTGCCCCCCCTGCTGCGGCCGCGTTTCCTGGTTGCCAATGTCGTCGTTCGCGTCTCCCTGTCGGCCACGTCGACGCGCGCCATCGACAGAAGCCCAGCTTTCCGCGTCCTGTTGCCATCGCGGCAGTGGTTAGAGAATCATCTCTTCTTCTTCTTCTTCTTCTTCTCCTCCTTCTTCTTCACCTTCACCTTCACCTTCAGCTTCACCTTCACCTTCTCCTTCTCGTTCTCCTTCTCCTCCTCCTACTCCTCGTCCTCCTCCCCCAACGGCAGGAATAGCCATAGACATAGGCCGTGATTTTCTTCTTCTTCTTCTTCTTCTTCTTCTTCTTCTTCTTCTTCTTCTTCTTCTTCTTCTTCTTTTTCTTATCCACCTCCTCCTCCTCCTCCTCCTCCTTCTTCTTCTTCTTCTTCTTCTTCTTCTTCTTCTTCTTCTTCTTCTTCTTCTTCTTATCCACCTCCTCCTGCTCCTTCTCCCCCCAGGTTTGTGGTTATCCTTGTTTGCTGATGCCCATGCCTGCTGTAACACCGCCACTAAGAACCCCACCCCCGCCATAAACCCCCCGGGCCTGCGGAATTCGAAATTCGGCAGCCCTTGCCCAAAAAACAAATCCGGGCCTGGTGTGCGGCGGGTTTCCTAACTCGCATGGCGAGTTGAACAGTTTTGCTGAGGGGGAGGGCCTAAGAAACTACGAAACCTCTACCTTTTTTTTCTTTTTCCCCGACCTTAATTTTTCTGGTGCGGTGCGCGCGGTGCCGAACGTGTCCGCAAATCCGCGCACCGAGGTGGACCGCAACTATGGTTTCAATTCTTTTGGTAGTTCAAAACTTTTGAGAACATAGTGGCATAGCATACAGGCAGTGATGTTCTCTCTTGTCCCTTGTCATCTGTGTGTTGTTTCTTTCTTGGTTTACTTATCTGTGAAACGGTTTCACCCAGTTTACCGGACAGTTGCAGGCATCAGGACTGGATCCCCGTAGCCCTGTACATTGGCCCTGTAGCCCTATGTGGGAGTTGAACCCACAACCAATCCCTAAACACCCTAGGTTAGTAAACATGGACTCGAACCATGGACCCTAGTATTACGAGTCGAACGGTGTACCGATAGGTCTAGACTAGGTCTTCTAGAAGTTGCTATTGGACTCTTCGAGGTCCTAGGGGTCAGTCAGTAGGTTAGTCCTAGCTGTTAGCGAAGAATCAGTCCTAGGTTCTAGAAGGTCGTAGGCCCAGTCCACCGGGTCTGAGTCAGCAAGTACCAAGTGGGGGTTGCATGCGGTTTGGGGCTCCACGTGATTTGGGCCTCACCGGCCCACAGGATTTGGGCCTCCCAGGCCCATGCGGTTTGGGCCCCACAGGCCTCCATGCATTTTGGGCCCAGGCCTGGGGGCTACGAAATAGTATAAATAAAGTGGCAGCGCTCAGCCATTCATTCATTTGCCTGAGAGCCATGCGGAAGCGCTGCTGCAGCGACTTGTGCACTGGAGGTCTGCAGGTGCCCGAAGCTGAAGTGGGCAGAGGGAGACGACGACGGCCATAGCCAAGAGAAGGAAGACGACGTCGGCCGTAGCCGCCAGCTGCTGACGTCAACGAGATAGAGTGCAGTGTGTGTGTCTGTGTGTGTGTGTGTGTGTGTGTGTGTGTGTGTGTGTGTGTGTGTGTGTGTGTGTGTGTGTGGACATTCAGGGTAGATCCTCGTGGGTGTATATAAGAGAGAGAGTGAGGCTGATGGTGGAGACAGTGTTCGGCTGGGAATTCAGACAGTATACAGCGACCATAGCCACAAGTTGTGACAATTGACTTAAGTTGAGCTCCTGGCCAGAGGCCATATCTCTGAGTTTTCTTTGTGGGCGCATGCCGCCATTGCAAGTTCGTTGCTGGTTCTGGGTTGATGAAGTGGGTTTTGCATCGGCACATACATCTATGCATGTTGCAAGCGAGATTGAGACAAGTCTGATTTCATCTGTGTTGTTGTTCTTGCTGCAGGAGTAATTCACTTTTTTCCACACTAGAACAGTTGTATCGTCGGGATATGCTTTCTCGGATTGTTATTGATGAAGCACACTGTGTTAGTCAGTGGGGTCATGATTTTCGACCCGATTACCAGGTACGAGTGTCCAACATCCTAGCGGTGGAGGGTATAGTGTGTGTGTGACGAGGGGGGGGGGGGGGGGGGGGGGGGGGGGGGGGGGGGGGGGGGGGGGGGGGGGGGGGGGGGGGGGGGGGGGGGGGCTTGAGGCCTGTATGGCATTGATATATTTTGATCTTTTGCTAGAGACTGTGATTGTGAGCTGAATTATGATGTGTCACGTGTGCATGTTACGCCCACGAGGTTAAGTTACCATAGCTGCTAGCCGGTACGCCTACAATTTCACAAGTGACATCTCGGACACACATTTGCCTTATGCGGCCAAGGGACTGCCTTCTTGACCATGGCATCCATTTTAAAGAGGATGACTCGAGGCTGGATCAGGAGGTAGGGTGAGAAGCAGCTTGTGATGGAAACAGGTGGTTGTGGATTGTGTTGTTTGTTCTTTATATCATGCACTTGTATATCCACAATCTTTTCTCAGTTCGTGAGTTCTAGCCAAGTCATCATGGTTGCATCCCTGCCGACCGCTGACCCCGACCGCCGACCGTATTGCAGCCGACCAGTAGGGCCGACCAGTCGGCGGTCTGCCGACCAGTCAGAAAACAACCATCCAGTGGACTGCGCTTGCTGAGTACAGCCCAAATCTGCTGAGTTGGAAGCTGTACTGCGCTTGCTGAGTACAGCCCAAATCTGCTGAGAAACTTTTGGGGATGGGGGGGGGGTATAGGGGGATATTGGGGGG
>BFEA01000034.1:4448458-4460480 GCA_003427395.1 Chara braunii
AAGTCAAATTGGAAAACATAAAAGATACGCACACACTCCTCCCCATTATGGATGGGAGGTCCAAGAAGGCGGCATTGATTACTTCCTTGAGCAAGGATATACCACCCCTTTCCCCTTCCTACGTTATTCTATATTACTTTGTTTATTGAAGCATAATGTTGGCCCCCAAGGCTCTAGAAGGCGGCATTGATTACTTCCATGAGGAAGGATATACCACCCCTCTCCGCTGCCCAAGTTATCCCATATTACTTTGCTTATTGAAGCGTAATGTTGGTCTGCTAAATCATTTCCTCTCAAGTCCTGTAAAGGTACCTGTCAGATAAGTCCGGAAAACCAAGAAAATCTTTAGCTGTTAACGCTCATTCCGCTCCTTAAACCCTAAATCCTTTTTCAATACCCTAACCCCCCCCGTTGAGAAATAGAGACACCTTTAGTTATAGAACTGTGCTCCTGTGGCTTCGTAACCCTATAAATTCCAGATTAACCCGCATCAGTATACCCCTCGTCTTGATCTAAAAAACCTTAAACCCTAAAACCTTTCCTACCCCCTAAACCCTCCCTTACGATCCACCTCAAAATTATTCCTGTTCTCGCCCTCTGTTACTTACTTTCAGCCCTTCTCCATTTAAACAACAGTTGCGATTCTTGGATGACTGCTACTGATCCCTGTCCTAGTATGTTCCGTTTAAATGTAGTCATGATCTCTTTCTCGCGTTGTGGTTGTTGTCGTATCTGAGTTCTCACCCCTTTCCACTGAGCCTTGAGATGTGTTTCTATGAGTACAAGGAAATTCTCTCTCGCCTCCTGTTTATGGATTGTTGTTCCTTCCATTGTGGCTTCACATCGACGCTTCCAAATGATCCACAAGGCATATTGCCTTATTAACTGGAAAATATGTTTCTGAAAGGGTTTCCACTGTTTGGGAATCTTCTGGCCCAGCAGCAATGTGATCTTAGAATCCGGGAAGGGGCTGCGTACCATTTGGTGCCAGATGTCTTTAGCTTCATCCCACATAGCCGATGCTTCTTCACACTCCATTAAACAATGCAACATTGTTTCTGGTATTCCTTGTTGGCATACCCTACAGATTTCTCCCTCCGCACTTCTCTGACTGTAACTTCTTCTTTCGTTGAGCCAGACGTTGACTGAGAGAGCAACATCGGCTATTAGCCACTGCATACTCCTGACTGAACCCAGCCTTACGGCCGCTATTCATGGCCATGGATTTTTTTATAATTGACCTATGGGGACCCCCACTCTCTTCTCCCATCGCTTGAGCAAAGTGGACGTCATGGAAAAAGAGCGAATCCTCAATCTGTACCCTATTCTTGTGGTGTAATATAGAATATTGTTTTTTTTTTTTTTTTTTTTTTTTTTTTTTTTTTTTTCATGAAAACAGGGCTTTTGGTCCTGGCTCCTTCTATTCTGGGGAGCGTCAGTCCGGTTCCTAGTCCACCGGCAAGTCAAAAAGGAAGATTACTTTACATCATAGACTCACGCTTCTTCCCGTTTGGCCGAAGGACCCCTGAACAGCATTGATTGCTCCACCATTGGTGGAGGATTGACTGTCAGCTTGCCATGACTCGCTCTTTCCTCTCAGACCTGGTATACCCAGCCCTGCCTAATGAAGCTATGTCTCCTAGAAAGAGCGCATCCATAGTTTTTCTTGTTTTTACTTCCCTTCTCGCCAATTCAGCCCGTGATTTGAAATATCCCTTCTCCATTGAACTTTCTCCCTTTTTTAGATGTCACTAGAACCCTAAACCCTAAACCCTCCACTATTGGGCCTCGCTGTCCCTTCTGGGCTGGGATTCAAGGTTATGTCTCCATTCTATTAGAGTGATACGGGAACCTGTCTTCCTTGAGCTTTTACTCCAACCTCCTTTGAGTCAGCCTTTTTTCGTACTCTTCGCACTCTTCTTCCTTCCAGAAACATACTTCCATTCCCAGCTGTGCCTTCYTTAAGGYAATGATATAGGTACATCRTTTCCTCTTCAAGATTBTGGTCCGGAGGTGCCTTGCCCTTGTGCAGTTAGACCCTGCCAAATACTTCTTCCCGAGTTGGAGTTGTGCCAGTCCTTCCAGTAGATGCGGTCGTCTCGTAGATCAGCAACTTTCCCTTTTATCAACCATATCCTGCTGAACTTCAGTCTCRCCTTCTTTCGCTGTTCCTCRWCCTYTGACCATGATARTTTGATTTTCCGCCAACGRCATAGGATTTYCGCCTGTATCATTRCTTTYGTCTCCARCCAAATCATCTCTCGTGAGTTGGACACTCCTTCGATCGTTCTGCTGCATCTTTCCTTCCATATGATCCATAGTGTCACCTTCGTGATGAGTCCATACCAAATCTTTTCCGCTTTCCGGAGTTGTTCAGGGATGTTAGTCAGAAGGAGAAGTTGGATGGGTTGTTCAGGGAAAGCAGTCGGGAAAAGGGAGTCCCATAGGGTCGAGGCTCTTGTCCAGAATTCTGTCGCCTCCCTACAGTGTATTAAGCAATGTACTATATCCTCTACAGCCCCTTCCGTACATACTTTGCATTGATCAGAACTGTCAGGGTCTGAACCCTTCCGCCTCACGTGTAACCACTGGTTGACTGGTAGTGCCGCATATATAATCAGCCATTGGAGGCTTTTGATTTTGATTGGTCTGATCGTTTTATAAATCTTCCACGGGATCTGTGTGATATTGTCTGCTTCCTGTCCTATTAGCTTCTGCCACCTGGCCTTGATCACCGGTTCTGGGTCTTTTGTTTTTAGCAGTAGCTCATACCCRAATTTGACYGTGTAATCCTGAATGGGGGTGAGYCTCTTTATGTTTGYCCTCCTTTCTGGTTTCCRTGCCCACTCCATCGGGTCGAACTCCAGGTTGTGTAAGGCCGTATCGGTTCTGAAGATGAACTTCGGCCATGTGCCTAAGACCCTTACTTTTCTGAGCAGGAAGTAATCCATGACTGTCGTTTCCACGTTGATGTTCTTAATCGTTGTCATCCCCTTCGTAGAGTGGTCAATTGGGAAGGAAGTAAACACCGCTTGAGTGACTGATCCGGGATGTAGGTGTGAGAATTGGAAGGCCCTAGAGGGGGATGTTTCCTGCTCTTCGATCCCCCATTCTCCACTTTTCCAAGGCTCCCCTTGTTTTAGCATATCTTTCCAATCCTGAGGAACAAGATTAATGATGTACTGCAGGTTGGGTCCTCTTCTATGGCATCCCTTCAAACGTTCGCTTAACTCTTGTTCAAAGACCCATTCCTTCTTTTCTTCGTTCCACAAGTGGCTGATTGTCCAGACTCCATTCCTTACCCATGACTGCCATTTGTGGTCTAAGAACAGGGGTTCATCACTTTCGCCCTTCAACCATTCACTGCCAAAGAGAGGCTGTCTCAGCACCTCGTCCTTAGATTTTGGTCTGTTGGTCTTTTTTGGCATTATTTGAATTTATTTCCCTCCAAATCCGGATTAGAGATGCCCAGTACGGTGTTTGACGGTTGTCTATATGCCTTTCTACTTCCCTCCTGGGTCTTCTTCTCGCCCTTTTCAAGGACCAGTCCTTATTCATTACCCAGAATAGTCCTGTCATGTTATTTGGTGATGCCACCGGAGCTAAGGTCCTTATGCTGTCCAAGGCCAGTTTATTCCATGCCGTTTCTGGTTTGGTCAACAATCGGACTATCCATTTGACTTGAAGAGCTCTCGTTTCACACCTCGGGTCGATGATTCCTAGCCCCCCTTGTATTGGTTTTCTTGTGATATACTGCTATGCTATCTTTGGGATACAGCCTTCCTTGTTGGGGTTGCCCGTCCATAAATACGCCCAGGCCACTCGATTAAGTTCCTTTAGTGAGTCGTCTA
Source organism: Chara braunii (assembly GCA_003427395.1). Classification (NCBI taxonomy): domain Eukaryota; kingdom Viridiplantae; phylum Streptophyta; class Charophyceae; order Charales; family Characeae; genus Chara; species Chara braunii. Next base: position 4,452,310 of record BFEA01000034.1, read on the forward strand.
GAATTGTCCAGACCGACGCAATGTACCACATCATAGAGAAGACATAAGTGTTAAGTACCAAGGCCCGACCAATCAGTGAGGTGAATGTGTTTAACTGTTTAGCTAACATGTTCTGGGCCATCTGAGGTACCAGACCCTCCCGTGACATGAGGATGCCTAGGTATCGGGTGGGTGTTTCTGGTGTGTCCCAGGACATGGCAGCCTCCGGTCCTTGTAGGTTGGGAATTTGTTCATCTGACAGCCACCACCCTATGGGCTTCTTCCAATTGATCTTCATTCCCGATGCCAGTTTGAATGCTTCCATTGCCCTGGACAGTGCTTTAAAAGACGAATCCGAAGCTCTAATCAGTACTGTCATGTCATCTGCAAACAAAATAACTGTCGGGAACTTGAGATGGTGAGATGTCCCTACATTGATCTCTGGAAGTCTATGTATGGAGGGGTCTTTCCTTAGGAAGGAAGCAATAGCCTCCATCACAAATAGGAAAATCGATGGGGCTAGCGGGTCTCCTTGCCTGACTGAACGTGATATTGGGTAACTGTCAGACAGTAATGTAGAATATTAATTCTCCTTGACACTCGTGTTTGATTACTTCTGATGTTCCATGCCCATTCCGCAGGGTCTACCTCCAGCTCTTCAATTGGTACTGTTGAGTTGTATATGGTGAAAACTTCTGTCTCTACCACCCTCACCTTCCTTAAGTAGTGTTTTGGGATGTCCAGTTCCTATTCCCCCGGCAAGTCATAAAAGCAGTTTACATCACTGAACTCATCCACGCCCCCTTCCGTCTGGCGGAAGGGTCCCTGAACAGCATTGATTACTCAATTGACATGGAGGATTGACTGACAGCTTGCCTTTCTCTGAGTTTCCTCTTAGATCCTTCAAGCACAATCTGTCAGTTAAACGACACAGCTAGAAACCCAAAGACCTGCTGTCTGAGTTGAGCTCGAAGGAACTCATGTCGCCCTGAAGTCCTGTTGCTGTTCCTGATCGGGAGTTGTCGTTGGATCGATGCCAGTCCTTCCATCTGATTTGTAAGCCTGAATCTTAGCTATCTTCCCATGGACTAGCCACACTCTGTTAAAGTTGGATATCAACTCTTGCTGTTTCTCTGGATTTTGCTGAGCTTGGAGTCTGACCTTCTTCCATTGGCACCGGATATCGGTCTCCATGAACAGTTTCGTAGTCACCCATTCTTGTTAAGTCGGTTTGGTAGTCTTGTCGATTGTCTTGTTGCATCTCTCCTTCCAAATGACCCACAGTGTTATCTTCCTGATTATTCCGAACCAGACGCGTTCCGATTTGTGGGAAAGAGAGGGGGTGTAATGACCCGCCATAACACAGACTGAGAACACTGCTGATTTCTGAAGTTCTGCCGATGGAATGGATGCCTTGCTGAGATTCCCGCATTCTGCTGTGTTTTCTAAGTCTGTATGTGTGCGTCCCTGTTGACTTGCGTGCCTGTCTGAGTGCTTGTCGGCATGAGTGTGTGTGTGACCCGTAAGGGTACTTGCTTGTTTGGCAGGCCCGTAGGGTCGGTACTTACCTGTGGCTGTGGCATTGAGGGTTGCAGCAGGGAAAACACTCAAGTAGCGGAGCCAGGGGCCCGCGGTGCTTAGGGCAGCAGGAAAAACACTCAAGTAGCAGGTAGGCCGGTACTGCACCCAGTAGCAGTAGATGTGCCGGGTACTCGAGGCCGAGCAAAAGACGACAAAGTTGGCATTTTTAGAGGCCCAGTAGCGGTAGGCTAGGTCTAGGCCGGTACCAGTCCATCCAGTCTGAGTCTAGAGCCTGTACGGGCAATATCAGAGTCTGCAATGATGTTTCCCTCCGAAAGGGAGGAGGTACCGGTTGCTTGGGAGGCCGAGCGGCCTGGAAGTCACCGCCCAGGAGGCAAGCAGGCCGCTATATCAAGAGGCCGAGGCAAGAGCTCGGCCTCATTCTTCAGTGTGCAAGTTTGGCGACACGCTGCTGGAGCGCTGGCTGGAGTAGCGCTGGGTACTAAGCGCTGCTGGGAGGAAGAAGCCGGGAGCTTCCACCTTGGCTATGTTGATCCTTTAGTGATATATTGGTCAAAGCTGAAGATTAGCTCGATTGGTTTGTGGTCCAGTCCTGCATAGGATGCCATTGTCAGGATGTCGGTCTCTTTAATGGTTCCCATTAGACTCTCCGAGCTGAGGAAGTAGTTGATTCGGGAGAAGGCTTTCCTGCTGACGTCTAGATAATTTGATTAACTTCTTCTGGCATTTAAGATTGTCCTTTTTGCTGTCAATTCCTGGACTGCCTTGAGTATCTCTGTTGCTCTGATGATGCTAAACTTTGGATACAGTTCGCCCTGTTTGCTTGTTTCATGACCAACACCAAAGCTTAGATCGCTCATCTTCTCATTTGCAAGAGAGCTTAGCTTACAACATACATATGAATATTCATCTTTGAGTGTGTGTGTTACATGCCCAGGCCGTGCAGCCTGTCGCAGGTGCAGCATGTAACAGAGTGTGTGTGTGTGTGTGTGTGTGTGTGTGTGTGTGTGTGTGTGTCGCATGTGTGAGTCACATGAGTTATGCACGAGCACGACACGTCATACTCGTGCAGCTCCGATCATATGTGTTGGCACACTGTGGGCAAGGTGCAAGGCGCTGAGGCGATTAACAAATGTAGTGGGGTAGAACCTCATCGTACGCCCATATGCAGTGAGGGTGAGAAGGGCTGTTTTGCCGCATGAAATATAAGTATACGAAACCCAATGGGACGGGGGAGATAGGGTGGCGGAAGTCCATTTTTCTGGCAGATTGATGCAAGAGCATCCATACAACGCAGTCACAAATCGAGTAAAAATAAAGTAAAGTAAAATAAGGTACAGTGAACATAGTTGAGCCTCCAAGCATCATGGTAACGAGAAGTATTTAAAAGATTCCAATCGTAAAGGCGAAAACAGCCATTCACAGAAAATAAAGCATAGTAAACTAAGGCGAAAACAGCTGAGCCTCCATACATCAAAGTTGTGAGAAGCATTCGAAAGATTCCAATCGTAAAGGCGAAAACAGCCATTCACAGAAAAAAAGCAAACTAAACTCAGGCGAACAAAGCTGAGCCCTCATACATCCATGTTGTGAGAAGCATTCGAAAGATTCCAATCGTAAAAGCGAGAACGGTCATTCACAAAGAAGGCCAACCCAGGGCTACAAGATGGAATAAAAAGCGAGAAGATTCTGACTAGGATCCCATCCAAGCAAATAGCCATCCATGGAGGAAGAAGAATAACAAGAAGGAAAGGAAGAAGAGACGAGGAGGGTACAAAACGCAAGTACTTCGGTGAAAGTAATGACGAAGTCACGTAGACACAGCCATCGTTCGAAAAAGCACAAGAAATCTTTCCTTGAAAGGAATTGTAGCTTCAGAACAAAATCACGACAGACTTCGCTCACTCTGTTGCCAATATCCGCACGCGCAGCTACTTACTCAAGAGATGACGAGCGACGAAAGGGGAGATGAAGGGGGAATGGGGAAGGAAGGGGGAAGAAGAAGACGATCCTGCTTCAGCTCTATCCTCCAGGTCCGCTGTGCTCCTGTTTCCGCATGGACCATCTCGCCGAATTGGCAGGAAGGGCATGGCAAGTCCCTGAAGCGCTTTTCTGCCCCATGCCATCTGGGGCGTCATCAGAGGGAGGACATCTTCCTCGATCTCTGGAAGGTGGGGGGGTTGAGGGAGGGTGTGGGGGGGCGTTCCGAGGAGGGAATGGTGGATGGGGAAGGGGGGCGGAAGTTGGGGAGGAGAGGGGAAAGGGGTGGCATGGAGGGCAGAGTCCAGACGTAGGGGAGAAGGGGAGGGAATAGATGAAGTAGAGAAAGGAGAGGAAAGACAGGAAGGAGATAAAAGCTAAAAAAGCGTGCGACGAAGTCCCTGTCGTCATCTTTGATTCCATTTTCACTCTAGCGCGCTATGCACCCGCGTTGCCCGACCAGCTGTCAATAGCGAGCAGAAAGAGCAGGCAGCAGCACCGTGCAAGAAAAAGACTACTGAAACAGATCGTGCCGGCGAGGAGCGCCGCAAAACATCTAGATGAGGCCCATGGCAGCACCTTCTCCGAGAGGCAGGCGGCGAAGAGCAGACCGGCTATGGCTACGTTAGGCAGCAGAGCAAGGAAGAGTAGCAGAGCCAGGTACGCGCTATGCACAGGCGAGAATGCGCAGTTGTCGGATATGGCGGTTGCAGCGGGGCATATCGCGGCGCTCTGTATAGTGCAGGACCGATGCGCGATCAGGGAGGCAAACCGGAGAGTTTCACACTGGGAGCGTTACCACTTCCTCCTCCTCGCGTTGCTCCTCCTCCTGGTCCCACTCGGCAAAGAAGTCCATGTCGTATCAGTCCGCACAAGGCTCCCGCTCAAACTGTATCGCACCGTGCCCCTTCCGCTGTTAGAGCCGATAATCGCACGGTGGATCGATGAATAGCCCCCCAAGTGTCTAGTCCTAAAATAGTCCTAGTCCCACCCCGTTTAGTACACTTGTGCTAAACGCTTCCCTCGCCATCCATCTGTTTAGTGTGTTAATCTGTCGATCGAAAATTTCCATGGTGCAGTGAAAAAGAAAAAAAGAAAAAAAGGAAAGAAAAATTAAACAAAAAAGGGGAAAAAAACGTAGAACAGCGGGGAGCCATGGAACTACAAGGGACAAAACACTATCCCATTGGGGAAGACAGCGGTCGGAAGGGTAACGTCTCACGTCCGCCCGGTTGGCCCGCCGCTCTCTCACTAGGCAGCATCTCTCAGCCAAGACCAAGAGCGAGCTGCTCTCCAGGTCCATAGGCGTCTACCCTACTCCTGCGTGGGCTCAGTATCACGGGGGAGGTGGAAGGGTCCCGGTTCAGCTTGCGCGGGCTTAGAGCAATCTGCTACTACCTCCCGAACGATCCATCGAAACGAAAAAAAGGGAAAAACGGGAAGGGAAGAAAAACGCACGAAAAAAGGGCGGGAAAGAGAAGCAAAGAAAGAAAAGAAAAAAGAAGAAAAGGAAAAAAAGAAAAAAGGAAGAAAGAAAGAAGGAAAGAAAGGAAAAAAGGAAAACGGAAAAGACAAAAAAAGGAGAAAGACAGAAAAGGAAAGAGGAAAAAGGAAAAAGAAAAAAGAAAAAAAGACAAAGGAGGGGGGGAAAGGAAAAAAGGGGGGGACGCTAACGGTAAGACGAAAACGCAGAAGGTCCTTATTCCCGCGGGGGCAGCTGTCTCCTGTCCAAAAGCTCTCCCTCCCAGCCATCGCTGATACCCCTGTATGCATGTGTGTGTGTGTGTGTGTGTTTGTGTGTGTGTGTGTGTGTGTGTGTGTGTGTGTGTGTGTGTGTGTGTGTGTGTGTGTGTGTGTGCACATTGCAGGGACTGAGAGTGCTGAAGGAGAAGTTTCCTAAGACTCCGGTGCTAGCACTGACTGCAACTGCAAGCATGACTGTCAAGGAGGATGTTGTGCAGGTCCTTGGCCTACGGAATTGTGTTCTTTTCAGGCAAAGCTTCAATCGACCAAATCTGAGGTGTGCACGAATATCCAAGGTGTGGGTTAGATGCCTATCTTGCAGTACAAGAGCTACATGTGAGCTTCTGGTCTGAGTCCGTTGAGCGCTTTCTAAATAAAATACGCTCCATTGTCTCCCCACAGTAAGTTCCATCATAACTTCCGAAAAAAAAAAAACGGTATGATTTGTAATGCATATGGCTAAACCGTAAGCCTCTGAACTCCCCTTGGAAAGAAAAAAACACTCCCCCGGCCATATCGAACGGGGCCTTGGAAAGGTTGGGTGCAGTTGTGGGTGGAGCGCTGTGCATGTACTGTTTTGAATATAGGTATGGTCACTTGTGGAAATGGAAGTAGATGCAGAGAATCTGTGGCATGTAAGGGCGAAACTGCAAAAAAAAGAACTATGAAAGCAAAACAACCAAAAGCAACAAAACAACAGAAAAGATGCAAAAGAAGAAAAAACAGAAACAGGAGGGCAGTACCCAATCACCTAGCTCAGTGGGTACACCCATGAACTGTTGAAATACAGACCTGGGTTCGAATCCAGATGATGGTACATGATTAATAAAACCAAATTGCCTGGGATAAAAAAAAAAAAGAAACAGGAAGGCCGCAGAAGCGGGTTTATGGTTTAGCAAGCAGGGGAGGTCTTGAGCAAGCAGGAGGGCAGCAGAAGCGGATGCAGAAGTCTCTGAACTTGCAAGCGGTGCGACCGGGAGCGCCGCGCCGCTCCGCTATCGACATGGGCCGGTTCGTGAGTTGGTGGCGCCTTGTCGGCATGGCTCCCTGCGAGGAATATCGAGGAGTTGATGTGGGCAATGGGGATTACGGCCCCAGGCGATGACGCGAGGTTGTGTTGGTTTTGTCTGGCGCGGCCATTGACGTGATGCTTCGGCTGAGGGTTCTTCCAGCCTTGATAACCTAGGCTGAAGAGGTCTCTTACTCCGTGCTTCATTTATGTGGTGTTGCGGGTTGACACGCTAGAGGAAGGGGAGGCTGTCGGGGTGATTAGGATAGTCTTCATGAGATCTTGGGCATGGTAGTGGCCCTGCTCCTATGCTCCTGCTCAAATCTAGTGGAGGTTGGTTGGGCAGCGCGGGCAGAAAGCGAGGAGCATCTTCTCATGCGGAGTGGGAGGAGGGAGGCTTGTTACAAGCTGAAGCATCAAAAAGAGCTGGCGGTTTCAAGCATTCGTTTGGGCTGGTTCACCGGTTAAAGACACGGAAGCAGGTAGCGGCACAATAATGACAGCGGCGATGGGGCAGGAGAATTACGTGCGAACATGTGTGGCGCTCTTCACGCCGGCTGCCTTTTCAAATTGATTTCGTTGATTTTAATTTTGTATCTTCTAATTTCCTATATTCTTGCTCTAATCTAGTGCTTACACAGTTATAAATTCAGCTTCTCAAATTGGGAAAAATAAACTCACAATCTTATCCTCTATTTTCTGATTAGCCAAATTCTCATCTACATGTACGCACAGACACACACATCCTTGAATTTCGACTATAATTTCTAACCCAAGTAAAGTATTCTCATCTACATGTACAGACATACACACAAACATATATTATCCATTCTGAATCGCCAGCACAATTCGTAGGGATCTGTTCTATAATTACGTATCCTTGAATTTAGACTATAATTTCTAAAAGTCCCAAGTAAAGTTCTATCATGATTTTCTAATCTTGGAACCCGAAAACTTCAGAATTCTACTATTATAGCTATAAATATTGCTCCGATAATAAGTTTTTTGTTTCTCTTAAATTGGTGATACACGTACACATGGTGGGAGCTGCTAAACGTTGATTGGCGCAAGGGGCAGGGGAGTAATTGTAATAGTCTTTCTGCCACCCTGCGCTTTCTTCAGTGGGTTGACGTAGGGTGTTTTCGGGGGTTATTGCATATTTTTGAAGAGGCCCTGCTTTTCCAAATTGCGATCGACATTTGTCGGCTGGATCGGATCGTTCCCGGAGGGCTGAATGGTAAGAACGGGGTGGGGGGAGCTCTATCTTGCAGGGGCAGCACAAGGTGGGGGGTGAATGTCTCAAAGAGGGTAGGGGCGGAGTAGGGGGTTGCCCTATTCTGGGGCAGAGGCTGGTGTGGGTCAACATCAGTCCCAGCGGAGGCAGAAATGGGCAAGGGGTGGGGGGGCATGCTTTAGGTGGGAACTGTGTGCTGCTGGGGAAAGGGGTGTAGAGGGTTGGTCCTATATTGGGGCCGAGGGAGAGTGGGTGGCTCGCCTCGGCGGAGGCAGTGTAGGGCTGAGGAGGGATATTTTTTTGGGGCAGAGGCTGGTGTGGGTCAACATCAGTCCCAGCGGAGGCAGAAATGGGCAAGGGGTGGGGGGGCATGCTTTAGGTGGGAACTGCGTACTGCTGGGGAAAGGGGTGTAGAAGGTTGGTCCTATATTGGGCCGAGGGAGAGTGGGTGACTCGCCTCGGCGGAGGCAGTGTATGGCTGAGGAGGGAGGGGGAGGGGGAGGGAGGGGCGATCTCTCTCGATGCAGTTCAGTATTTCTTTCCATGTGGTTTGCCTCTCAAGGAGGTTGTCGGAATAGGTGCTATCTGGCAAGTCATCTGTGATCCTGCGAAGGGTGGTCGAAAATTCGGTGGCCCCCGAAGACCGATGCTGGAGCAACACTGGCCGGAGCCGGAGCCAGGTGG
>BFEA01000034.1:4496822-4518511 GCA_003427395.1 Chara braunii
GTGCTACGAGGGTGGCTGACACTTTTCCTCTGGATCAATTTTCTATCTTTCTGCATAAACATGTTTGCTGGTGATAAGCAATGGGACTGAATAGAAGGGGCACATGTGTTTTAAAAATAATAATAATAATAATCTTTACACCAGGGCTGATCCCCGGTTGAACCGGGGGCCCCTCCCCCGACCGGGAGGCTACCGGTTGGACCGGGCCGGCAGACTCCCGATTGAGTCCAACGCATTGCACTAGGGGGGGGGAGGGTACAAGGGAGTCACGGGCATCCCCGCGATTGCCCAGCCCCAAGGAGGCCCCTGCCTGTGAAAAAATAAATAAAAAATGGGGCATCCTGGACCCCATTTCTTAAGAAAACGGGCAGACAATATCCGCCGCTGATCTTTGCAGATCAGCAGCAGAGAACCGCCACACTTTTTCTTAAACCACCAGTACTTGGCCCAGCTATCGGTCGCAGCGCTTCCCCGTTAACGCGCCGGGCCTTTTGGCCTTCAGGGTACCAGACCACAATCGCTGGAAGAGCCAGCCAAAAAAAGATTGAAACGGTACCCCGGCGCTTGCGCAAAAATTGGTGCGCAGGGGCATTCCAGGCTCGGCATCAATAGCTGGGCCAATTACCGGTGGTTTAAGATGTGGGTCGGGTATGCCCCTTCTCCAATTTGCCATCTGCGGCTCTTTCACCCTCAGCCACGAGGGGAATACTATGCTTGTGTTGAGGCTCTGCTGAGATTATATCCTTCTGCAGCGTCCCTGCCATCTGTGGAAAAAGTTATGGGTTCGGATGTCGGAATCGTGATGTCAGAGCCGTCCGAGGTGCAAGCCCAAGAATGGACCTAAGCTATATTCTTCTCTCTATCTATATCGAATGGACCTTGCTCGACTACATGTATCTGGACAGACAGCCAGGCAAGATACTTCTGGACTGATAACGCACCTAAGAACAAACAGAAAATGCTCTGCCTCCATGAGCTGAAAGCTGGACCCATAACTCTTCTGCTGTCGAGCTACAATCTGGAAGAGCTTTAAGTTCTGGCAAGGACCTCCTCTCATCATATCTGGTTCAGCTCGTGGGGTATCAATATGAGATGACCCACTCCACGAAATGCTCCAGCCGGGGGGGGGGGTCAAACAAGTGAACTTGCTTACTCAACCCCTCCCCGTGGAAGCCGTAGTTGCCTGAATATGTCAATAATAAGTTAATAAACCCCTGCCCCCTGAAAAATATGGCACGCTCAAAAAATTTACTCCGGATTCCGACAGCTCTCAAAGAGCGCAGTCGGAAGCTGTCAGGAAAAAACAAAAAAAAGATATTTTGCCATTATTTGGGGAATTTTGGGCACTTTGTTTTCAAAACCGGTTTGCCGGACCACCCCCCCTGGGCTGGTCCAGCTCCGGTTGCCGGCCCAGCACTGCTTTACACTGACTGGCCTCAGTTAAATTCAGAGTTATTTTTACTGATCTTATTCCATTGGAATTCAAACTCGTGTCTGTATTTCAACAGTTCAAGTTCAGAGTTAATTGTTTGACTGTATTTTTATCGAAGTGTAGTTTTTACTCTTTCATCACGTCGATTAGTCTTTTGGAAACTTATTTGATATTTGTTCTTGTTTGAATCCTGGATTCAGATACCTACAGCCTTTAATTATGCACATGAAGGTTCAGGCTTTGAGGAGACTGACAGAGCACTGGGGCTTGTTTTGCAGATCCGATTGAAACATATGCTCACAGCAGAGCAAGAAAGAAGTTATGGCAACAAGAGTTTTTCGGAAGGGTCTACTGCGCAGGTGGCCACCAATCTGGAGAACCTGTTACGGATGGTAAGATAAAGATAGTTCTGTTATTGTCTTGTAGTGTTCTTGGCACTCGTTGCCTCTCACTTTTGAGCAACCACTGGTCCCAATGTCAACGGGTCTCAGTTAATATACATGCAACGGGTCTCAGGTGGTATACATGCTGCTGCTCAGGGGAGAGGAGAGGGCGCGAGGTTGGGGGGGAGGGCAGGGGGCGAGGGCAGTGAGTGAAATTTTGAGTGCCCTGTGTTCGGCAATCTTTTGCACATAATGTTTGACGGAAACTTCTGAAAAAATCAGAGATGTGCATTAACTGCTGATCTGCCACGGAAGGGCACTGAGTCAAACACAGGGCACTCAAATTTTGGGCACAAGGTTGGGGGGAGGGGCAGGGGGGCGAGGGCAGGGGGGGGAGGGCAGTGAATGAAATTTTGAGTGCCCTGTCTTTGGCAATCTTTTGCGCATAATGTTTGATGGAAACTACTGAAAAAATCAGAGACAAGGATTAACTGCTGATCTGCCACGAAAGGGCAGTGAGTCAAATTTTGAGGGCCTTGTGTTTGGCGATCTTTTGCGCATAATGTTTGACTGAAATTTCCGAAAAAATCAGAGACATGCATTAACTGCTGATCTGCCAAGGAAAAAGATTAGAATGGCTTTTCGAAACGTTCTGGATGGTAAAAGATGTCCTGGTGGAAAAATGTATGCTTGTTTCTGTGTGGGTGTGTTTAACTGCTGTTCCTTGTTGTTTGTTTTTGTACTGTTGTTCTGATAGGTGTCATATTGTGAGAATGACGTGGACTGCAGACGGACGATGCAGTTGGCATATTTCGGCGAGACTTTTGATGCTTCGTCTTGCAAGAAGACATGTGATAACTGCAGCAAGAATGTGACATATACCGAGGAGGACATCACAAACGTCGCCAAGGATATTGTACGTAGAATCGTAGATTTATGATACAGATTTTCTATTTTCAGTAAAGCAACTGGAGTCAGGAAGATGACTCCTGTGATTCCTTTCTTTTCCTTTGTAGGGAAGGACATTCCAAGTGTTGGTCAGGGATGCTGAGTTTTCAGAACCGATGTGTTGTAGAGTGCACGATCATTTTCTCACAATATGTCTGGGTTTGTTTCCCTCTCTTTTATTCGCAGGTTACACTCGTCCTGCAGACTAAGGAACGGCACACGCTGCAGCACTTGCTCGACATTTTCAGGGGATCCCAAAATGCTCAGGTCAGTAGCGACTATTTTTTTGTAATGGAGTCCATCTTGTGAAAATGCCTATTTTATGGGTGCGTAGACTTGGGATGTTGTCACATTATCCAAAAACTGATAAATGTAGTGAAGATAAGCCCGATGCTAAAAAAGAGGCATCTGAAAGGGTAAACACTCTGTTTTCACCGCTTTTTGAAATCCCGATCACAGCCTTGGCCTCCTGCAAGGTGCAGTACGTACATATGATGAAATCCCACTCACAGCCTTCCTCCATCACGGGTAGATGACTGAGGGACTTCTCCTTAACCTGAATGCCTCTGCTGCGATTTACCAACACTGACAACTGACTGGCTGCAGCAGATATCCCGGGCGCCCGGCTCCTGACGTCACGCCCGGTTTGGCGACCGGGTGACCGGCCGGGCATGACCCCCGGGCATGGGCCCCGGCAGCCCCAGCGCAGAAAAAAAAAAAAAAAAAAAAAAAAAAGGAATCTGAGGAAAAGAATATGTTTTCACTTCTGTGTAGAGTTGCAATACAAACAACTTTTGGCTGAGGGTCACATCAGAATTCCTCACGGAACTGAAGATAAAAAAGAAAATAACCAAATCACACTAAGGTACCCCCCTTTAAACCCCTTTAGCCCCAACACTCAGAAAAAGAAAAGAGCCCGGATTTGGGCTCCTCTCCGAGAGCGTGGAAAAAAACCACTGCCGTTTTTTTATTTTTATTTTTTCCCATGCCCGGGTGACTGGCCGCTCCAGACCGGCCGGTCATGAAAATCTTCCTAGTTTATAAGTCCACTCTTCGTCTTTGTTATTTTTGTTTTTTCAACCAGTGACTTTTTGGTTGCATCATAGTCGGGCCATACATTTCCTCTTTTCTTTTCCTTTTCTTTTTTTTGTTTTTCTTTTCTGTCCTTCGCCCCACCTTTCTGTGTGAGGATAGGTTATTAATGGGATTCCACTAACAGCCAAAGTTCACCGACTGCTTTGGCTGATCATTTTGGTGCCTCTGGCCCCCAAATGTCGAAGTGCGCATTAAACTTTGAGCTTCCCCTGCCGAACCTGTCCGTGGCCAGTGCCCAATGCTGTGGGAGGGCAGCCCGAAAAAGGAGTTGCTGCTGTGTGAAAAAAATAAAATTAAAAAAAGATGAGATGAGGAGTGGGCGTGGTCGTGCTGTTGGGGTTCGAGAAAAGGGGAGCACTAGGGCCATACATTTCGTCTTTTCTTTTCCTTTTCTTTTTTTTGTTTTTCTTTTCTGTCCTTCGCTCCACCTTTCTGTGTGAGGATAGATTATTAATGGGATTCCGCTAAGAGCCAAAGTTCACTGACTGCTTTGGCTGATCATTTTGGTGCCTCTGGCCCCCAAATGTTGAAGTGCGCATTAAACTTTGAGCTTCCCCTGTGCGAGGCTCAAGCTCCCGATCTGCCCTACTGGGCCCTATTTTCTGTACAGCCGGCCGCCCTAAGTGAAGCCAGGCTCGACCCAGGGCCTACAGGCCTATTTTTGGGGTCACCGCGCAACTGGGTAAATTCAGGCAGTTGCGCAGCGCCAGTTGGTTAAGAGCGCCCAGGCCCAGGCTGCCTTTTTCGTATGTAACTGAGGCAGGCCCTGGGCCAGATACGCAACATGGACTGAACACAGGCCGAGGGCAGTTGGACAAGGGCAACCACCAGAGGCCCAGGGCCTGATTCGTTTGGACTAGGGCACAGCCCCTCTAAGCCTACCGGAAGCTTCTGGGCAGGGGCCCAGCGCAGCCAGGCTTCACGCAGTAGGCAGGCACTTTCCATTTAGGAAAGTGCCTGCCCACGCATTCCTCATTTGGGCACTGGCTGCATGCTGCGCTAACGCCTGCCAGCGCTCACGCGCTCACGGGCGAGCTGGAAGGAGCAGGCAGCCATAGCTGAGCTGCGCTGCTTTATGCTGGATGGGGCGCATGGTGGTCCTTGGGTGCACGGGCATCTGTGAGTGGGGGATCGAGGTTGTGAGTGATACGAGAGACATACCTGGTGCTTGGAGCGTACGGCATTGGCCGAGATCTGCTCGTACTTCGGGGAGCTGTTGACGTCACCAGCGGCATTGTAGATAGGCTAGATAGGATCTGCCATTTATAGTCTGGGCGCAGAGCGCCAGATATAATGTCAACATTGGTTCTTTGTTGATGATGATGAGACTATTCGAACAATATCACTTATGAGCTTTGGTGTGTTCTTATATGGTGGGACTCGTGATGCAATTCTGCTTCTGTTTCGAGGTCACGACTATCTGGTCTCATGTGTATGATGCTGTTTGATTGCTGAAGTTCGCTATTGCTCATTTTCCTTGCAATTTGGTATCGGAGTTGTGGTACGTTGCGCTCATCTGGCGCTTGTCGTCTGCCTATGCGGTACATGCATGCGGTCTGCCGGGTGAGCGGCTGTAGGGAGTGTGTAGTGAGGAGGGTGAAGGCAAGCAGGCGACCCAGGAGGAGAGGGGATCGCCAGGAAGGCTACGTGGGAGTATTGGGTGTTCGCAGTGTGATGAGAACTATCTGATGTGCGATTGATGCTGAGGTGGAACGGCGGTGTAATGCTGGTTGTGCCGAAGCAGCGATTGGTCATCACAATCGGCATCGGGTCATCTGGTGAGAATATATGTGGTTGGGGGCAAGCTATTTCGAGGTACGTTGCACCTAACCTTATCTACCCTCTTCAACACTTCTTACCATGAGGATGTGTGTTATGTCTTGAGAGTCCTCTCATGTGAGGAGTCGAGTGCGCTCAACCTTGAGAGTCGGCATTGTTCACGTGGAGCATCTGGAGGGAGAGGGAGGAGCTATCTGAAGGGCCTTGGACGGAGCACTGGGTCACGGTCACCATGCCAACCCACCGGAAGTAGAGCATGCATGCTTTGCTGCTTTGTCCTTAGTCTGCTCGTTGCGCTATAGATGGGTTCTGAGGGGCAGGCCAGCCCTACGGGAAAGACGAGTACCGGACGTCTATAAATAAGTACCGGCGGGGACCTTCGATTGGTTGTGATCATCGTCCTGTCTGCGACGTTAAATAATTCCTGAGGACTTCGGGGGCCGTCCATAAAAACATGCCTCCTGATCAGCCAATCGGGCGGTGTAAGGCTCGCTGCACGCGAGGATAAATATTGTGCAGGGCTGGCCAGCTGAGCAGGACTCGGGGCACAGGGGTGGGTCGTGTGCACACCTTTAGACACACACGCTGTTCCGGATTGCTCAGGGACGTTGACGTGACGACAAGAGACATTCAGGAAGAACTGAGGGAGGGGTAGATTCCAGGTGATAAGTTTGGGAAAAATTCCACTCTGCAAACAGAATCAAATGATTCTATTTTTATTTTTGATTAGTTAGATGTACAGCCATTAACATCTGACAGACGGCATAGTTAGAACTGTTCTTTGTTCATTGTGCTTTTTGTTAGTGAACTAGTCAAAGTAGAAATAGTCTCGTTTGTAGGAATCCGAACATGCCTGTCGGTCTATACATGAGTGACAGGGACTCGGGGAGGTCCCACAACCGGACGATAGGATCTTGCGATCGGCAAGACGCCCCGATAGCCCACTTGGCATTAGGGCTAGATGGCGACAGATACTTGTTCTGCCAGCAGAGAGAGACAGCAGCAGCAGCGAAGGGCTAGGGCCGGAGAGGCAAGTAGGGCATTCGTGAGTGAGGCCGCTACTTCAGCAGCCATGGCAACTGCTGCGCAGCGGAGCTCTCAGGCTAGTAGTTCAGGGACTGTAGGGTCGATGGTCGCACAGACCCTGAGTCAGTCCACTGGCATAATGGCAAGCCAGCCAATAGTGTCGCCATACAGCAAGCAGCTATTCGTGAGGCACAGCTACAGCATGAGTTAGGAGAGATCAAGGCAGAGAAAGAGAAAATGATTAGAAGAAGAGCTAGGATGCAGCGAAGACAAGCGGACGTTAGTGAGTTAGAGGAGATGGAGCTGACGCACATGAATAATGATGTGAGAACCCTACGGACCGTCCTGCTAGATGTAGTAGAAATGCAGGACCACCAGACGGCCCTTTTACAGGACATCCAACAGAGTTTGGCCTTATTGGTCGGGCGGGCGCAGGCAGGTCCATCGCCATCCGGGCCCGGTGCCTGGCCCATTGTACATCCTCCTCCTTTTGTCCCACCGGTAACTGGAGTCTCCCCATATGTCTCTCCAGTATCGATCAAAGTCGTTTCCCTGAGTATGCCTTTGACAGGCAGGTTCTCAGCAGGTCCTAGTGTACAGGTTCCTGTATAGTGTACCTCCGTTCCAGGTTGCGTAACCGGGCAGCCTGCTGTCTCGTAGCCTCCACAGCCGCAGGGTACACAGCCCCAGCAGCAGCTAGCGCAGCAGCCTGGTCCCCAAGGTCCACAGCCTGGAGGGGGACAGGTACCGGGACAAAGTCAGTGGGTTTCGAAGACGGCCATCGCCTCCCCCAAACCCTTTACAGAGGACGAGAGGGGCGAAGACCTCGACACATGGTGGAGGTCAGTGCCAGTCTATGTCAAATGTAAATCGACCTTGCCACACGAGGAAGTGTTTGTGGCTGCCTCCTATTTAGAGGGGAGTGCAGCAAGATGGTTGAGTGGTTTAGTGCAGCTACAGGGATACGGTCATGACTTCCGCGCTTGGGAAGTTAACCAGAAACTGGGAGACTTCCTTAAGCGGGTGGAAGCTAGGTGGCATGATCCTCAGGTGGCTCAGAAGGCCACTGACGCGATCCTGATTTTGAACAACAGGCAGTTCAAGTCAGTAAGAGAAGCCACAAACGCAGTAGAGCGTCTGATCTGTGTTCCTGGAGTACGCTATGACCCCTAGGTCTTACTCACTGCATACCTGAGATGTTTTCCTTTGCCTCTCAAGACTCAGTTGGCAGGTGAGGCCAACATTAATATGCACAACTTTCCCTCATTCAGCAAGAAGGCCCTAGACCTAGAGGCAAAGATAGGGCATGGACATACACCCACAACGGACGGTAGGAAGAAGACACTGTCTCCCAACTGGAAGGCGAAAGGCCGCATAATGTTCGTCGACAACGATGGTTCTACCATCGAGTTAGAAGATGACTTCCAGGCGGGAGTGGGTTCAGAGGCGGGCAGCGTAGAAGTTTCAGGGGGTGGAACAGTTGCTGCCTCTGTTCAGAAAGGTAAGGCGACCGGTAGACGCCGTGGAGGTTCCCGGTCTAGGAGTCAAGTTGACCCTAATGCTCCTCCATGGGAGAAAGCGGGTTTGACAAAGGATATGTGGAGAGACCGGTATACCAGGCAGGCCTATGTTCGTTGTGGTCAATATGGCCACAACCAATTCAAGTGCCGCAACAAGAAGGTGACCGAAAAGATCCCGCCTACGATGGGGCAGGCTTTGGGATCCTCCGCTGCCGTAGGTAGCAATGTGGCCAGCAGTTCTGGCACTACTTCAGGAAACACGTCGGGCCAGTAGGAATAGTAGTTGTTCCTGCTAGGGTCGAGGTGGTGGACACACCCTCGCCATCTCGAGAGATGGCCCAAGCTATTGACTCCATCGTCGTCCCGCATACTCATTTGGACCCAGTGATCCTTTGTTCGCTGAATGTGTTCGAGTCCTTAGAGGAGCTAGAGGAGGAGTGGTTTGGATTGGACCCGCTAGCTTCTTGGACGGCTATGGCCAAAGCCCCTAAGGGTGAGTTGTTCGTCGGCGAGGTAGTCATCGGCGATCGTAAGGTCGGGGCCCACCATGACACTTGCTCGACGCGGAACTTCATTAGTCGCGCATGAGTTGAGAGGCTGCGCTTACAGGGGCAAGTGCAGTACCTGAGTCGACCTGTGGAGTCGACCTGTGCCAACAAACAGCGCATGCTAGTAAACGACTACCTTAAAGACATTGAGTGTCTTTTCCCGTACGCGGGAGGCGAACTGAGACAGAGAGTCCCGCTCCTAGTCAGTGATGATCTCCCTATGGATATCTTGTCAGGTATGTACTATCTTTTGGTTGCTCAGCCCCAATTTGACTGAGACCGAAAAATAGTCAAACACACGCTGCCCAACGGAGGGACCGCCAAATTGCTTAAGTATAAAGCTAGTAGTCTGATCGAGTCCTCAGGCGCATGTGTGCGACTGCGTTTTACAATTACTATAAGCAAAATCCAGAGGAGGGTATGTACCTAGTTTACGTCTCTGCAGAGGGTGAGCCGGTGAAAACGCCTCCTGAGATAAGGGAGTGGTCGCTAGGTACCCTGATCTATTCGAAGAGCCGAAAGGGGTTGTTGAGAGGGAGGTCATCCATGTGATAGAGATTATCCCAGGGTCTAGCATTCCAAAGGGTAGGATCTATCGGATGTCTCCAGGTGAGCTCGATAAGCTTCGCCGGCAACTCAAGGATCTCATAGAGCAGGGTTGGATCCCGCCTAGTGTTTCCCCTTACGGATCACCTGTACTATTCGTACCAAAGAAGGGGGAACCTTGAGGATGTGCATTGACTATAGGGGCCGCAATGCCATCACTGCGAAGAACGCAATGCCCCTACCGCGCATCGATGACTTATTGGACCGAGTGCAAGGGTGCCGGTACTTCAGAAAGATAGATCTGAAGTCGGGGTACCATCAGATTGCAATCCGGCCCAAGGATCAACACAAAACCTGCTTTTCACAGCAGGTACGGTCTGTACGAGTTTTTGGTGATGCCTTTCGGCCTTTGCAATGCTCCTGGCACCTTTCAGCACGCGATTAGCCGGATATTTCATGACTACTTGGACAAGTTTGTCATCGTGTACCTCGATGACATACTTATCTTTAGTAGGACTGTCGAGGAGCATGTTACCCACTTAGATAAAGTCCTTAGCCTCCTCAAACAGCACCAGTTCAAGATCAACCGGGAGAAGTGTGAGTTTGGCCGCACCCGGATCTTGTACCTGGGTCATGAGATTTCTACGGAGGGATTGAAGCCCGATGACGCGAAGGTGGCCAGCATTCGTGACTGGCCGCGTCCTCAGTCTGTGACTGAGATGAGGTCCTTCTTAGGGATGACAGGCTACTACGGCAACTTTGTTCAAAATTATAGCATGGTGGCCACCCCTTTGACGGACCTGACACGCCTTGACACCCCWTGGGAGTGGACAGACAGGTGTGAGGCTGCTTTCAGACATCTGAAGCATGCGTTGACACACCATGAGGTCTTGAAACTTCCTGATCCTGAGAAACCTTTCGTTGTGACTACGGATGCCAGCCAATATGGCATTGGTGCTGTACTTGGACAAGTCAACCTATGAGAAGGAGCTCTATGCGATCTACAAAGTGCTAACCCCTTGGAGGCTACCTCCTAGGTCGCTTCTTCTACGTCAGGACTGATCATCAGACCCTGAGGTGGATGAAGACTCAACCGGTACTCTCCGATGCTTTGAAGCGATGGATCGAAGTCATAGAGCAGTATGACTTTGAGCCCCAGTACATCAAGGGGGAGTATAAGAAGGTTGCTGATGCGTTGTCGCGTAGGCCAGACTTCCTGGGTGCTCTGGTCACTGAATTTGGGCTTGCGGACAATGTTACTCAGTCTTTGGTGGAAGCCTATCGCGAGGATCCGTTTATGGCCGAAATCATACGCAGACTCGAGGTGAAAGACAAAGCAACTGCCGAAGAGTTTGTGTTGGTCAACAGCCTGCTGCTCCTTGAGACGGCCGGGAATAAACGCTTGTGTGTTCCAAATCGGGAGTCTTTGCGTAGTTTATTTTTAGGCGAATGTCATGAGCCTCGGACTTGATAGCTGGGCGATGTACTGGTGGTTTAACTCTTCTCTGCAGTCCGCAAACTCTTC
Source organism: Chara braunii (assembly GCA_003427395.1). Taxonomy (NCBI): domain Eukaryota; kingdom Viridiplantae; phylum Streptophyta; class Charophyceae; order Charales; family Characeae; genus Chara; species Chara braunii. Next base: position 4,507,625 of record BFEA01000034.1, read on the forward strand.
CAGGGCGATTTTCATGGAGCCTTGGGTTGAAGCAGATGTGACTGCAAGATCTTCAAACAATTGGCAAAGATTAGTCTTTTAAGTTTTAAGGTCTTTTTCCTTTCACCTTGCTTTCTTTTTCTTTGACTTACGTAGGCTGCACAGGGCGCCTTTATGTGTATTGCTAGTCCTTTATTGGAGAAGCTTGCATGTGCGGCGGCTTTGAACCACATCTACGTCCCCAAAAATCAGTCCAACCCATGCAGGAGGAGGGCGGGAAAAATTGCAACCTTATGCGGATTTTTAATCGCATAGGGCAGCTGAAAAAGGACTGGCATCCTGGCAACCAGGGCTGTTGTGAAAGGTGGATTCAGTTCAAGAACTCAGACCTGACCTCGCATGGAAGTCCATGCCTGTGCATGAAGTATGATCTTAGAAAATGTTGTAGGCACTGACGATAGTCAGAAGTGGAATGCCATGCTGTGCGCATGCATCGCTGACAATCCTCTGATAGATTGATTGCTTTTGATTCTTTGTTGTTGTGAAACAGATTAAGAAGTTCAAACATGACTGCCTCGAACTGCATGGAGTTGGCAAGAAGTACCAGAAAACAGAAGCGGAACGGATCCTCCGCCGGCTTGTGTGCGAGAATGTTTTGCGAGAAGAGGTTTCAAAATCGGATGCGTATGGGTCTGTCTTCTCTGTGCTCAAGGTAGTTTTGTCATGCCGTCAGATGTGTGTTTGCTCTCGTTCGAATTGACAAGTGGGTTCGTTGCTTTTTTCCGTACTCTTGCTTTCCACGTGTGAAGCAGTTATAGGCATGTAAACATTGACCAAGTGAAGGAAAAAAAAAGGAAAAAGGCATGTAAATTTGCAAAAGCATTGATCAAGTAATTGAGGAAGAGTGTCCTTCGGGACATCCGTTAAAATTGGAATGATACAGAGAAGATTAGCATGGCCCCTGCGCTAGGATGACACATAAATCGAGAAATGGTCCAAATGGCAAAAAAAAAAAAACAAGTAATTGAGGAAGAGAACAGCATTCGACCAATCAAGCACAAAGAACACAAATTGCGTTCGGACGTTCAAGATAACAGTCTAGTAACAGGTGTAAATGGACTTAGAACGAGAGCAGCACTCAGCCAAAGTCCAAGGCATTGTGCAGTAGTGATGTGCTTGCCGAAATTCACCAGCAGTGCCACGTGTATGTAGGAACTCACAAGTAGTAGGAGTGAAGTTCATCGGCGTCAAGAAGAACTGCTTTCGGACAATATGCTCGCCATGAAGGCTCCTCCAAGGTCAGTGCCAACTTAAAGCAGGAGTCGTTTTGAAGCCCCTTGGCCAGTCCGTCATTGTTGGAGAGTCCTAGACTTCAGAAGACTCTGGCCAAACTCTGGCCAAACTGGTCCCTCCGAAACTGGTTGGTCCTGTTGGATCAAAAGGCCAAACTGGTCCCTTTGGATCAAAAGTCAACAAGTTTTCTAGTCTCACTGTTTCCATCACATGGGCTCTCTGCCCCAGTCACTCGCTAATGGCATTAAGTAAAAACTAGCGTTGCCTTCCCAGCCATTTCCCGCTATCATTCATGCATTCGTCGGAGGTGCAGCCTAACACTTCACATCTCAGCCAGCAGTGCACCAACACAATCCGCTCTCATTCCTGCATTCATTGTGGCATTCTCATGCTACTTCATTGTTGAGTATCTATCGAGCGTTCCCGCTTCCAGCTGATGCCATGTAAAATTGCTTTAGCTGCTGGGCGCATGCACAGCTAGTAGGAAGAGGAGGGTTCCCAAGTGGCATCATAGCTGCTTTTGCAAAAGCAGGCTAGGAGGCCTAGTCAGGTTGGCATTGCATGGCTCGCGTCTCTTCTGCGCGAAATCCGTTAGACTTCCTGAACTTCTCCCACAACTTCACGGCTACTGTTAGGACCGGGCCCCACGGTGCTACGTTCATACTGAGAATGGACTCAAAACTTGCCAGATTTGCTAGCACAGCTCAGACATAGCACCAGGGGGGACTTCCCCTTAGATTTTCCCAGGTCTGGCAGTCCTCTAGGCCGTAACGCAACCACAGGTTTTGTGTGTGATGCAATCACAGCCTGTTATCAGATTGTGTTACACGGTGATAATGGCTCCAAGATACTTTCTGTAACAAGCTGGGAAACAAGCCCAGCGGTACTGAGCCGGTTACCACTGGGCCCGTTTTGGTAACAGCCTGCAAAAAAAAAACAGCAGTAGCAGGTCGGTTATCGCTTGGCCTGACAGTGTCGAGTCCGTTTCTGCTGGGCCTAATGTTGCTGGGCCTGATACAGCTGTGCCCGTTGCTGCTGGGTGCATTGCATAGCTTGTTACAATGGCACATAAAGAGATACAGGTCCGACTCACAACCTGTTACCAAGGATTATTTGGCCCTGCTACATACATAAACGTAGAAATTTCAGGGGATATTGGAAGTAGTGGTGGATTCAAGGGCATCTAAAAGGAATTGTCGACTGCCTGATATTGACAGCCTATATTGTGCAGCAGGCACGAAATTGGCAGTAGAATTTCGGGGGATATCAAAAGTAGCGGTGATTTTAAACCACTGCTACCTCTCACAGGCAAACTCAAAACGAAAATATAATGTATCCGCATTCTTCAGAGGCCAGGCACCACCGGACCAAAATTGCTGGTGGGGCCAGCCAAAACGGAAAAAAAAAGGTCACGCGCGCGTAGTTCTATTCCACCTCGGCAAAAGAGGCTCGGAGGTAATGGTGTAGAAGGGCATCTGAAAGCAAATGATAACCGCCTGATATTGACAACCTAATAACCTATAGTGTGAAAGGGCTGAACAGAATCCATGTAATGTCCAGCATAGACTGTGCATTGCCTTGACTGCCTTGTTAATTACAATGTCAGGTTGGGACATTGGGGATTATTTTGTGTATTGCCAATGTTTGGACATCAAGGTTGGGAAATCAAGGGATCCAACGGATGTAATGACCTACAAAATCTCAGACTGACAACCATGCTCTTTTCTGAGTTTTGCCACTGGAATGAGTGCTTTGCTGAGATTCCCGCTTTCTGCTTTGATTTCTAAGTCTGTGTGTATGTGTCTGTGCTTGCTGGTTTCTACGTGTCTGTCTCAATGTCTGAGTGTTGAGTGTGTGTGTGACCTGTCTGGGTACTTGTGTGCTTGGAAAGGCCCGCAGTCCTGGTACTTACCTGTGGCTGTGGTTGTGAGGGCTGCAGTGGGAAAACTCGAGTGACCGAGGGCCGGCCAAGTGGTAGCTTAGGGCACACTCAAGTAGTGGTAGGCACTCAAGTAGCAGTAGGCCAAGCAGAAAGACAAAAGTTGGTACCTTTAGGTCTAGCGTGAGTTTTACAAGTTCGGTAGCTGGGTCTGTAGAGTAGATATCTGGCCTGCAATGATGTTTCCCTCCATTTTGGAGGAGGTACCGGTAGTTTGGGGATGCCGAGAGGCCAGGGAGTCAACGCCCAAGGGCAGTCCAGCCAATATACATTGGCGGAACAGTCATTGCTCCGCCTCATTCTTCGTGAAAACAGTCGGGTGTCAGGCTGCTGGAGTGCTGGGTGGAGCTGTGCTAGTGCACTCCAGCGCTAGGAAGAGGAAGGAGACTGGAAGCTCCCACCTTGGCTATGGTGGAGCGTCCGCTGTAGGAGGAGGAAAGACGAGTCTACGAGGAGAGTGGAGGTCGGCATCTTCATCTTCTAGTGGGCGCTGCTTCAATAAGACCCCAGTTGGGGAGGCGCTGCACCAAAGACACTCAGCAGTAGTGCAGGGCATGGCGGCCATGATGGGAGAGGCTCATAAGCCTTGCATTGTCCTGTGAACATCCGGGGTAGAATGTTGAAGTCCATCATAGCCAACCACATCAATTAGGTGGAAGAAGATGGAGGCCTTGGCTATGGTGGACCATATGTGCTGTCAGCAGTAAGGAGAGGAATTGGACATTGGTCCTTGCTCTTTCTTTTATTGTCATGCAAGGCTAAAAACCTCGGAAAGCTCTACTGGGCCCTGTTTCAGCGAGAAAGGCCGCCCTAAGTGAAGGCGGGCCTGACAAGTGATGTGAGGCCTGTTTATGTTTGACACGGCTCTATCTAAACCTGGTGTGCTAATCCTACGGTTTGTCAGAACTAACAGGTTCAAATCATGGAGAGGTAACAGTACATGGAGCCCCAGTAGACCCGCTCTCATCCCTGCTTGGTAAGATGTCAGGGGAAGAACGTTTCAAAGTTGAAATGATTAAAATTATTCAAATGCAACTCCCGCCTGGGGGTACTGCTGTCCTCAACCTATCCTCTGACGCTCATAGGATATCAGCTAAGGATGTGTTCCTTAGATACAAGCACTCACGAGCAGTTAACTTACGGTGGTTCACTCAAGACACGCTAACAGAGCTCCAACAAATGAAGATCAAGGCCGGTGACTTCTGGACATAAGTTGATTCCACGATTCTGCTCTCCYGCCTTATAAAGAATGGTCAGAGCCTACTTGGCCAAGGTGGTAAGCTGGACTCAGGTCATTGGTTGACCTTGTAAGCCATTCCACACATAACTGATTGATTGAGTAATGTTAATTATRGAGGGTCCAAATGTGTTAGAAGTGCTATACAATAGGAATAAAGACTGGAAACTCCTAAAAAGAGCTACAGATCTAGACCTTCGATCACTCAATGTAAATGGTCTAGCATCGGCCAAACAACAAAAAAGGCAAGCGATTTACGACCAACTAAGAGGAGTGGAAGGTAAGGAATGGTCTGACGCCATCTGTGTTCAAGAAACACACTTAATGGATAACGCAGACCACAATCACACCCACAAACAGATTTGGCCCCATCAGGCCTTCAGAGCACACGCGCCTAGACCAGGGAGCGCAGGAGTAGCAATATGGCTTCCCCCTGACTCAAGGATTGACCCCCTCTATTGGGAAGCAGATAAGGAAGAAGGAAGATGGGTATTTCTCCTGGCTATGCTGGAAATTGAAGTAGTGACAATCTTGTGTGTATACGGTCCCAATGAGATAGGAGAAAGAGGCCGCTTCTTTGAATCCCTAAAGAGTCGCCTTCCCGCCGGTATTCCAGTAGTGATGGCAGGAGACTTCAATGCAGCACCAAATAGACAGATGGACCGTTGGCAGCTCCCCTCCCCCTGTCCACAATACATGGAGAGGGACAAGCAAATAATTGAAGGACTATGCCAGTCGCTCAATCTTTTTGATGCTTACAGACGTCTTTTCCCTACAAAACGCAAGTTCACATGTTTCAGGAAAAGCCTAACGCGTAAAGCATCAAAATCTCGCATAGATCTCATACTTTTATCAGAGGAACTAGAAGGTGCCCTTCAAATAGCAGAGATCTTCCCTCGAAGTGTTTTCCCTGGCCTCGATCATGCTATGACAGCAGTATTGCTTTCTTTTAGAAAAAAGACGGAGCAAGGTAAAGGTTTCTATAAATTAAATACTTCCCTATTGACCAACAATCGTTTTAAAGTATACTTGCAAGATGTTTGGTCTTTCTGGAGAGAGCAGAAGGAAAAAATTAAGGATGATATAAGGTGGTTCAACAACGGCCTGATATTTCTGGGACGTAAATGCAATGAATACTCAAAATTGTTGGCAGAGCAACGTCCTCTAGAGGAAATAGATCTGCAAAAACAACTTCATCAACTTCAAAAACAAGAAGAAGATCTAGTAAGTGAACCTCATCTAACGGAGATCACCAAGAGAATTAGCGACGTGGAGACCCAACTATTAAAGTACATGGAATACCGGTGGCAAGGGATCAGAATTAGAGGTAAGTTAAAGGGACATAACACGGAGGGGATGATGGATGCGAGATTTTTTGCCACGGCAAAGGTCAAAACTGGAAGAACCATCATTGAAGCTTTTACGGACCCCGAAGGAAACCAACATTCTCTAGTCACATCTACAGCGGCATGTACAAAAATAGCAAGAGATTTCTATAAGACCCTCTTTACATCTGATTGTAAACAACAACCGCGGGAACAAAGAGTAAAAGAGGTAGAAGATTTTCTTGAAACCACTTACGAAAGCCTTAACAAACCAGCAGAAAAAAATGCTAGAAAACCCTCTCACAAAGGAGGAAATATGGTCTGCACTTATGTTGATGGAGGAAAAAACTCCAGGTATCGATGGTCTTCCCAAAGAATTCTGGGAAGTCATGTGGGATTTCCTAGCTCAGGATCTTATGGATTTCTATCATGCAGTTTGGACCTCAGGCACAATGGGGGAAATAGTTGGACAAGGGGTATTAACTCTATTGTACAAAAAGGGGGACAAGTTGGCAGCTAAAGCTCTTGCAAACCGGGTACTGAAAGTCATTACTGACATCATTCATCCTACTCAAACGGGTTTCATTGAAGGAAGAAATATTCAAGATAATATTCTACTAGTAAATGAGTTAGTTAAACTCTCTAGACAATCTAAGCACAATGCGGCCTTCATTTTCATAGATTTTGAAAAAGCCTATGATCATGTTGATTGTTTTTTTTTAGATAAATGTCTAGAAAAGTTCAATTTCGGTCCTTGCTTCAGACGATGGATCCAGATTCTACATTCGAATGCTACAACGAGGGTAATGATAAATGGGAATCTGTCTCCACCCATTGAGTTGGAACGTTCTGTGAGACAGGGATCCTATCGCCCCCTTTCTTTTTGTCATAATGATGAAAGCCTTAGCGGCCAATCTAAGATGTAATAGAGACATTAAGCGTATTCAAGTCAGCTATATTCCAGAAGAGGCTTTACCGGTTTGTTCCTTGTTTGCAGATGATCTATCCTTGATGGTGGAAGCCTCATACGATAACTTGCTAGCAATCAAGAGACTGATGGATAAATTCTGCTCCCTCTCTGATATGAAAATCAATTGGGGAACAAAAACACAAGGGTGGTGGATACACCATCAGGGAGTAAGACCTCCAGAATACCCAAATATCAGTTGGTTGACAGCAGAAACCCCAATTAGAGTTTTAGGTATCTCACTCTCAGCAACGGGTAAACCAATAGGGAATGATGAATGGATATCTAAACCAGCTCTGGCAAAACTGGAACTGTGGAAGGATAAAAGAACCTCTATTATAGGACGCTCGCTGATTATAAATAATGTTATTCTGGCGTCTCTCTCGTATAAGTCTGCAATATGGGCTATGGACAAATCAGCGCTTAAACCTTTTGAAAAACAAATAACAGCCTACCTATGGAGAGGAAATCATGATTTCAAAAATGTCATAAGTAGAGTTGCCTGGCAAGGAGCAATTCAGCCTAAAGCAAGGGGAGGGTTAGGAATCTTAGATCCCTCCACCCAGATCATGGCACTCTCAATTCGATGGGTTAAACGACTACTTTTTGACCCAGAGACTCCTTGGTTAGCCCTAGCTGAAGAACAAATTACAAGACTAGCACCTGAAGTTCCAGAAGGGACAGATCCCTTGATGTGGCTAGAAAACCGTTACTGGTCCATTCCAAGAGGTGGAGCACAACCCCCAAATCAGTCAGTGAAACCTCATCGTTAGGCCACAAGAATGGACATTAAAAATGACTCTTTTTGGCCAGACCTTCTCAAGACTTGGCGCAAACTACCCTTACCAGATAAAATCTCTCCAAACCGTTGGGAAGAGGTCTGTCAACAACCCCTCTTTAATAACAGGTGGTTGACTGATTCACAAGGAAGGATGTTTCATTGTATGGATTCCCCATGGAGGGGCAGGGTTAAAAATGGGATCCTAAGGATTGGGGATATCTGGAACTCAGAAACTCGAGACTGGTACTCTCTCTCAGATCTCTTGTCTTGTTTGCGCTATTGCAGGAACACAGAAAGAGCACTAGAAACAATCATTGATGCTGTCCCGATAGAATGGATAAGGATTTTCAGAAAAGGACTCCAACTCAAAGAAAGTGATTGGGTGGGCATCCAAGGAAACCCCCAACAAATAGGAAATGTGGTAATAGTGAATGACGAGAGATCAATTTTACTCTCCTTGTTCTCAATCGATCAGAAAAATCGAATAAAGGAGAGTCATAGTAAGGAAAGCAGGTGGGTCAACGCCGATCAAGTATTCAGGATCAAAGTTTTGAGAGATAAAGACCGTTGGCTTGTTTTCAAACCATTATGTGCAATACAAAATTTGGCTATAGACCCAATATCTTGGTCATGGACGGTTCCTCTGGGGAAACGTAGCAAGTCTACTCGTAATATCCACTCCCTGACAGTCAGATCAACTTACCATTTGTTGAGACCAAGATTGGATCTAAAGGATCGAGTGAAAGCCAGATGGATGGAACATCTGAATGTAAGCAGGGAGGATATAAGACATATTAAGTGGTTCAAAACTATTAAGATAATGCTGACCAAAATTGCCTCTTTACAGTGGCAAATTAACCATCGTTGTCTTCCCACGAATGATTGGCTAATAGATAGGACCTCCTTGGAAGAGAAAGGCATTGCCTTACCTTGGTGTAAGCTATGCTCCTCTGCATTCCCATCAAGGACCATTTCGGAAACCATTCAGCACATCTTCCTTCAATGCCCAGGTGCAGTCTGGCTATGGCGATGGTGGGATAGAATTTGGAGTTCCCTAGATACCTCACTGACCTGGCCGTGGGACTGGAGGACCTGTTATGCGAGACATGGTCTCCAGAGGAAATAGATGAATTCTCTCATAATCTTATTTATAACCGGCAGAAGAGCTGTCCTATGGGCCCTTTGGCAACGTTGCTGCACGTTTGAGATGGAGGGAGCAAGGCTGGATGGCCCAGAGTTTACTGAGACAATCAAGGTACAGGTGCAAACTGTTATCACTGCTCAATGGGACAAAATAAAAAAAATAAAAAAATTCCTGTCAAACAAAAAAGAAATCCAACATCATATTCAACTATTCAGTGGCGCTTGGCTAGGGGGGGCTCAAGGTGGTAAGATTGGGAGGATCAAAGAGAGTGGGGTCAAAAGAGAAGATACAGAAGGGCAAAAGAAGGAAGTCCAAAGAGACTACAGCCTGTCTTTCCATGATTGGACAAACGTGGACCCAACAGTACCCCTTCGCCCGCTTTCAGAGTTCCCTGATCCTTTCCCCCATCCTCACTATCCCTGGTCCCCATGAGTTGGTTTGGCTGCATATGAGGAGGAATTGGCTTTGGTATTTTGCAATCAGCTAGGTGATACTGTCTGTTCTGGTGGCCATTCAAGGCTGAAGAGGCTGATCTTTCATGATTCGCAAGTTCTCAGTTTCTCCAATTTCTCAAAAAAGACGATGTATAAGGGACGCTGGACCCAGTTTCCAGCTGGTGCAGCTCCCCGCCAATAGAATGGAGCCAACAGGTGGTCTGCTAGGGGTGGGGAAGTATTTCACCATCCCATGCAGAACCAGCTGGGTTTTGAAAAAAAAAAAAAAAAAAAAACACGGGTAACCACCCCAGGCCCTGTGGAAATTCAGGCAGTTGCGCAGCGTCAGTTGGTTGAGTGAGCCCAGGCCCTGCCTGCCTTTTTCCAAATGTATCTGAGGCAGGCCCTGGGCCAGACATGGGGCATGAACTGAACACAGGCCGTTGGCAGTTGGACACGGGTAACCACCCCAGGCCCTGTGGAAGATTCCCCGGGACAGGGGCTCAGCCACTTGGGGCCTACCAGAAGCTTCCGTGGGGAGGACCAGGCCAGCCAGGCAGCTCGCGGCTGGCAGCCACTTTCCATAAAGGAAAGGGCCTGGCCGCTGGCCAGACATTCGGGCATTCGCTGCTTATGCGCAAGTGCTGCTGTGCCAGCTGCTGAAGCGAGTGCCTCCGCGCTCACGGGCGAGCAGGGAAGAAGCAGGCAGCCATAGTCGGGCTGGCCTGCGCGTTGATGGATGGGGCGCATGGTGGTCCTTGGGTGCATGTGGCATCTGTGTGGAGGATCGAGGTTGTGGGTGAAGCGAGGGACATACGTGGTGCTTGATGCAAACGGCATTGGCTAGGGTCTGCTCGTACTTTGGGAAGCTGTTGACGTCACCAGCGGCATTGTAGATAGGCTAGATAGGATCTGCCATTCGTAGTCTGGACGCTGAGCACCAGATAGGGATTCGACATTGGTTCATTGAGACTATTCCAACATTGTCACTTGTGAGCTTTTGCTGTGCTCTTATTTGGTGGAACTCGAGTTGCAATTAGGCTATCTGGTTTCTGGAATTCGCTATCGCTCATTTTCCTTGCAGTCATTATTATTATCTGTTTAATTGAGGTTGTTGGGGAGACTGGCAGAGTTGGAGGTGTTGGAGAAGAAGGGGGGAGTTGACATCGGTTACACAGGAGTATTTCTTCTTCTTCTTCTACTACTACTACTACTACTTCAATCCTTGTCTCTTTCCCTTTCAAGTTCTCTCATTTCTCTTGCAATTGGATGGCATTGTATTTCTTCAATTTGGCATTCCTTTGAGCATTTGCTTGGAAATTGGGCAGGATCGTAACACTGGGAAGAAAAGAAAAGTAGTAGCTTCTGACGGAATGACCTTCCACTCTTACATTCTGAGTCTGACTCCTGATTGAATATGAAAGGATTTCACAATCTGCCCATGCCTGAGTCCTGGTCCCAGAGTCTCACCTGGGCCCAGTCCGAGTTGGTCCCGGTAGGTCCCAGACCCAGAGTCCTCAGAGTACGCCAGGTTCTGGAGGCCAAAGCATCGTAGTCCGGTAGGGTCTGGTAGTTAGGTCCTCAAAAGTTGTAGGCCCGGTACCCGAGAAGAAAAGTCCACAGGCCCAAAGGCCAATTTGGCAGCAGCGTCCTGGGAAAGTCTGGTAAGTTCCGGAACTGGCAAACTGCATCCGACAGGCTACATCGACCGGTACCTGTCTCGAGCCGACAACAATTCACTTCAGCTGCTATTTATAGTTGCTACAGTGCTCCATCACATCACTATGG
>BFEA01000034.1:4536127-4557512 GCA_003427395.1 Chara braunii
TTTTTGGGTCCGCGTTCGGCCCGAACGGCCGAACGCATCCCCAAGGGGTCCCATACGTTCGGGCGTTCGGCCCGTCCCGAACGCCAGTTACCCTGTATATATATATACGATATATGATGAGTCGGTGAAACTCCGACGAAACAGTTTGTCACAGCCCCTCGTTTGTTGTCCTCTTCTCTCTCTCTGCCTACGGCTTACCGGGCAGTTCTGTTTGTGATGATATATATATATATATATTTTTAATTGTTTTTGGCCCGGCCGGGCAAGTGACCCCGGGCCACTCTGGTAGCCTAGACGCCCGGTCATTATTACTGTATCTAGACGAAGAGTTGCTCCAAGTACAGCTATAATGACCGGATAGAACATTCGATTAGGGGGAAGACAGTAGTCACTTCAGCATGTCTTGCGTACATCTCTTCTGTTTCTCCAAATGTTGCTGGCTTGGTAGTTTGTGAGGAATCGTCCCAGCGTAGGTCTGAAAAGACTGAGGTGTTGGCATGCCACAAAAGGGAAGAAAAAGGAAAAGGTAATGGGTTTTCCTGACAAGAGATTGCATTGGTGGGTTTGTCTACAATGAACAGAGTAAAGTGCAACAAATATGGTGAGCGCATTTTACAAGTGGTGCGGAGGATTTCCAGTGAGGAATCGGAGAGCCGAGAAAGCGAATTTGTTTCCCCTGGTAAGAGGCCAAGGACTAGCTTGCCGGATGACGGTCAAAGGCCCATAAGCACTCCCAGACCTATGAGTACTCCCAGAACTGTGAGCACTCCTCGAAGTCGTAACACTTCGGTACCCGTGAGCAATGGGGCGAAGGCGGGTCCACACATTCTGTCTTCTGGTGTAAATGGTGCAGCGAGTTTTGACGTCGGATCGGAAGCTGACGACTTTGAATTTGACTTCGATGATAGCTATGCGAACAGCTCAGCATCGGTAGGGAAGCGCATGCGTACCGACTCTTCCTCCGGGGTAGAGCCGGCACGGCGGAGCGGGAGCAACTTGAGCGGGTCGGACAATCGGGGGGCTAAGGCTTTCCCCCCTCCGCCACCAGTTCCAGCGTTTTCAGCGCCCGGAAATCGTCAGAGTGAGGGTGTGACCGCCTCCGCAGCAGGTGGCGAGAAGAGGTTCAGCAATGGTGTGTTTTCTGCAGGTAGCAACACGCTCAGAGCAAATGGCGGCGGGTGGGCTAGCCGCCAGTCATCAGCGGCAGGCGCACAGGGGCAAAGTCAGGCAACTGTGACCAGTCCTACAAGTGAAAGTTGGAATGGGTTTGCATTTACGAAGAAGGGCACAGGCTAGCATAGAAAAACTGTCGCAGGAAAAGTAAGTACCTTATGCTCTCACTGCTTCCTATGGCCTATGGAGATTGTGGCTGTGTACAAGAGGCCACATATACTTTTGGTAAAAAGCAAAGCTGGCCGCCAAGCGGACCTGCTGCGGTGGAAGGCATCAGTTTGACCGAAGAGGCTAAGGAGGGGTGGGCGGTTGTTCAAAAGAGATAGTAAAGGATGCACTGACGACTGTTTGAAATGATTTCAGTGAGCCACAGATGACAGGTGTCGGCCATCGCAGGCTCTCTGACTCCAGCGCCGTGCGTGACTTTGTCTAGTACCTATACCCCTTCACACATTTTCCTTCAGCTAAGTTGCCGTAGGGGATTCGACGTTTTGCTTTGCCTCAGCGAAGTGCGGTCACTGGTCAGTAATCTATGTTCGTTATCACACCATGGTTTTTTTTTTTGTTTTTTTTTTCAATCATGGTCTATTTTCTATATGTGCTTAGTGCTATCTTTTTTTCCTTTTTTTTTTTTTTCCCTTGTATGTGTATGCTGCTGGCCTTTTTCTCTATTTCGTTGCTTTTCTTTACATTTGTTCAAATGTTGCTCGTCAGTTGTCTTGATCTGGCATTGTTGTTATGTTCGCAGTCATAACCATTCAGCGATCCGGGTTACTATTTTGGGGGATCCTGGTTGTGGCACAGCATTTCGCTTTTACTTCTTTGTTTTAACGAGTGTCATAACCGGGGCCTATCCCCTACAAAAAAACAGATGGGAAAGTTATGCAATGACCTCAGCACCCTCGTCGGAAATTCTCAGAATGCACCTTGAGGACCAAACACCCTGGTCATTGCCACTGTTGACGGACTCAACGGGGTTTGGCTGAGTTACAGACGTCAAATGAGGTCATTGTGATGTAATCGGGGTTAAATGAGATCATTGTGAGGTCATTGGAGGTCAAATGAGGCCATTATGAAATGAGGTCGTGGTGAAATTTCTGAGTCCCCCAGAGGGTTGGACTGAGGTATGCTGTCAGACTGGACTGTGTTGTTGATACCCCTTCAATGTCTTCAAAGTGTTTTTTATGTCATCCAGTTTGCAACATTGTTGAGGCTGCTGCTGCTGCACCTGTTGCATTTGAAATGTCGCCAGTGCTATGGGACATTGGCCGGGCCATGTGCAGTTGCTGTGCCACTCCACATACAACACAGTTCCAACAGCGTCAGGCAAGGCGTACAGAGGATGACACAGTCAGACCTCGGACAGCCACACACAATCAGACAGAGCCAGTCAGAGCCAGAGGTGCAGCCGGACAGAGCCAGAGAGAGCGATACCAAGCCAGAACTAGCCAGACTGAGCAGGACTGAGCCAGACAGTATCCAACTGAGCCAGACAGAGCCAGACAAAGGGAGACAGACAGAGCCAGGCAGAGCAGGGCAGTGCCCAACGGAGCCAAATTGAGCCAGACTGAGCCAAACTGAGCTAGACTGAGCCAGACGGCGCCCCACTGAGCCAGGCAGAGCCATACTACACAGTTCCAACAACATCAGGCAAGGCGTACAGAGGATGACACAGTCAGACCTCGGACAGCCACACACAACCAGACGGAGCCAGTCAGAGCCAGAGGTGCAGCCGGACAGAGCCAGACATAGCGATACAGAGCCAGAACTAGCCAGACTGAGCAGGACTGAGCCAGACAGTATCCAACTGAGCCAGACAGGGCCAGACAAAGGGAGACAGACAGAGCCAGGCAGAGCTGGGCAGTGCCCAACGGAGCCAAATTGAGCCAGACTGAGCCAAACTGAGCTAGACTGAGCCAGACGGTGCCCCACTGAGCCAGGCAGAGCCAGACTGCCACAAAGAGCCACATCGAGCCAGATAGTGCCAGACAATGTCAGGCAGACCCGGGCAGAGTCAGAGCCGCACAGAGTGCAACACGTCCACACAGAGACGCTCAGGGTCACAGAGAGGCCCACAGGCCTCACCTAGTCGCAAAGGGCTAAACAAAGTTGGACGCGCCAGGCAAAGCCAGAGAGGCGCAGACACAGCCAGACAGCCAGACAGAGCAAGCCAGTGCACAAATTGTCTTTCTGGCCTACTGAGGCACCGTACCCGAATGCACCTGGTGGAATACTGGGCCTCGATGCAGTACTCTACACTGTACCATTTGTAGAGTTGGGTCATCTGTGCACTAACTCTAGAAAAATATCGGGGTACTGGTACCAGTCTACCTTGAAACTGGAGTGTTGTACCTCGTGCCAGCAAATGGCACGAAAACTTCGAAAAGCAAAGCAAAAAAAAAAAAAAAAAAAAAAAAAAAAAAAAAAAAAAAAAAAAAAAAAAAAAAAAAAAAAAAAAAAAAAAAAAAACCAACCAACCTAAATCCAGATCGATGATGAACAGAGGTCGTTGCCATTTCATGAAATAAACAGAAAAGAGATGCAGAACCTAGGGCATACTCACAATAGTGCTGTCCAGAATGTATCTGCCCAAATCATTGTCTTTTTTTTTTTCCTTCTTCTTTCTTTTAGTGCCCTGCCAGCAAGGCAGATGTTGTTTGGGTTCTCAGGAAAGGTCCTTGCTAAGGGCATACTCACACTACTACTTTCCAGAATGTATCTGACCGCTATCAGGTTCATATGTTTCATTCCTTTTCCCTTTTTTTCCTTTTGCTTCTGTCCTCCTATTCGCATACCCACACTACTACTTTCCAGAATGTATCGGATGGATATTACGTCCAAATGAGTCTTTTTTTATTTATTTTTTTCATTCTAAGATTAGCCCTGTCAGCAAGCCAGGATGTCTGAGTAAGTAGTGCAGTCAAGCCCAGTTTCTCATTTATTTTTCCTTTTTTTTTTTTTACGATTTGGCTTTCAATCGATTTTTTTTGGGCCCACCAGCCTTTTCCCTCCGAACCTGCGCCATATGCCGGATCACCGTTCATCGTGGTACGGGCGCAGTGTTCTGCGTCTTGGTGAATAGTAGGGGTCCGTGAACTGGTGGTCTAATCGACTTTTCGGAGCAGCTGCAGATTTCATAGAATTCAGTTTCACCAGTCCTTCACACAAGGTTTACCCTACCGTGGTGCATTCAAAAGAATGCCCTCCAGACTAACTCTGGTCTTCTCCTTTAGTCCTTGGTCTCAGGATGCTCAGGCCCGGACTTTGGGAGAGTTGAAAGGGTATGAGACTCGGTTTTGGCAGGGAAAGGAGGACTGGTCTGCAAGGGGCACCGGAAGGGAGAAGAAAGGAGGACTGGTCTGCAAGGGGCACCGGAAGGGAGAAAGGAAGAGGGGGAGATCTGGAGGAAATGAGGCGGACGGGCGTAGTGAAACCGGGGTACAGAAGGCTCAGGAGCAGGTAGTTGAATATTCGAGCGGAGGGCGAACAGAATCAAGCACGCAGCCAAGACAGGGACGGACGGGTTCACTGAGTGAGTGACGAGAGAAGGTCGACCCATCTCAACAGCGTGATGCTCAAGGGGCGTTGTTCAAGGGAAGCTGGTTGGTTGGGGGGTGCTCGTGGACCAACATGTGTGGAGGGTATGCGGTAGCTTGTCATCTCTGGTGGTTCCCTCGCTCCGCAGGGAATCTCCACGAAGACTGGCACGAAATCAATCAACGCCATCGTGTGGACGGAGAAAAGAGTTGTCAACTCGATTCAAGAAAGCACACGGGAGCGTTTTCGTGCACCTTCATACATTCCTTGCCTCGCGTGTCTTCTCACTAACTTCTCCCTGCATGTAAGAGAGGCGATTTGCCATCTGTCTCTGTTGGTTGGGGGGTGCTCGTGGACTAACATGCATGGCGGGTATGTGGTAGCTTGTCATCTTTGGTGGTTCCCTCGCTCTGTAGGGAATCTCCACGAAGACTGGCGCGAAATCAATCAACGCCATCGTGTGGACGGAGCAAAGAGTTGTCAACTCGATTCAAGAAAGCACACGGGAGCGTTTTCGTGCACCTTCATACATTCCTTGCCTCGCGTGCCTTC
Source organism: Chara braunii (assembly GCA_003427395.1). NCBI lineage: Eukaryota > Viridiplantae > Streptophyta > Charophyceae > Charales > Characeae > Chara > Chara braunii. The sequence continues at coordinate 4,541,390 of BFEA01000034.1, forward strand.
TCACTAACTTCTCCCTGCATGTAAGAGAGGCGATTTGTCATCTGTCTCTGTTCAGTGGATTACCCTGCCCCCATTTGGTGGCGCATACTGGTGCGCTTGTGAAATTCCAGTGGTATCCATAGCTGGACTACCAAGGCATTTGTAAACTAGTATTGGTGACTGCCGCACGAGTTATCGGGAGGGTGTGAGGAAGAGACCATGTATATGAATATGGGTCAATCGAACTAGGCCACTCTCGTGAGACAACTACGACCTTTAGAACGGTGGACTGACTTTCCTCCCGCGGCCTCGGAGAGATGATAGTCATCACCTTCTGCTTTCATAAGTGTGTGAGGTCTTAGTACCTTGCAAAGGGTGGATTGATAATGGGAACTCTTGTGCGCCCTGATGAGAAGGAGGAGGTAGTGATTGAAGGGGAAGAGCACGGATGAGGATGAGTGCGGGGAATGGAGGAACGGCGAGTGCGGTGAGAGTGAGCAGGAAAACTCCAACATTTGCGCATACTCGCGCACGCGTGGTGAGCGCATACTGTCCAGTTATGGCTCTCAATTCTGGGAACTGTTTGCCAGTTCAATACGAGGAACTTGTTCCTCTATCACAAGCGAACAGGGAGGACCTGCAAGGGTTCTGAACAAGCTACTTTTGCGAGTGCTTGATCAGCGTGCATGGGTGACACTCCTTTTACCTCCGCTTGTTGATAATCACTCTCTTTTTTTTCTTTTTTTTTTTTCTTTTTTTTTCCAAAACAGAACCTTACGGTTCCGGCTCCTTTTCCATTCTGGGGAGCATCAGTCCGGTTCCTTTTCCACCGGCAAGTCAGGCAGAATTACAATGAGAACACACACACGCTCCTCCCCCTTATGGTGTGGAGGCGCGAAGGACGGCATTGATTACTTCCTGAAGGACGGATGTACCACCCCTCACCCCTGCCTTAGTTAGCCTGATGGACCTAATTTAGGCTCAGTCTAATCTCCTTCGTTCTTGCTTGTTAACTGTATCCCGTTTGCATTGGTTAGCTTGTTCCTCTCAGCTGCTTGGCTGTCGGCTTGGCTTTAAGTATTAGAACTGCTAACTTGGCCTTTCCTGTTCCATGTTGAGACCCTAAACCCTAGATGACTACAACATCTAAACCCTAAACCCTCTCTGTATTGCACCAATATCTCATGTTACTACACCCCTAAAACCGTAGATCCACAACCACTTTGATTTAAGAGGTAGAAGTACTAACTAGGGCTTCCTTTTTTTGTCTAAACTGTAATTCTCACGTGTGAACCACCTTAAAACTCTGCTATTCTGAATTCTGTTAGCCCTAATTCTGTCCAAACCTTAAACCCTAAACCCTCAAGTATAATTTTTATTCTCCAGAAACACACACTCCAGCTCCTTTCTAGCATTTCTTAAAGTCCCCTTATGCAACTTAGCCTTTCAACTCACGGTGCCTGTGTCCAACTTCCTTCAGTATTTCGTGAACCGCTTTCGTTCCTCTCTGAACTGTCTCTCCGTTGCTGCAGCCATTGGTCTCCCTTGTGGTAGTTTGGTCAGCATGTGTTTTACCCGCCCACCGTTGTTTGTTACTGGTAGCCCCTTCCTGGATTTGAGTCGTGCCAGTCTTTCCAACAGATGCGGTCTTCTCTCAGGTCCGCCGCTTTGCCATTTACCAGCCTCGTTCTGTTGAAGCTCAGTCTCGCCTTCTATTGTTGGTTCTCATCCTCTGTCCATGACTGTGTGATCCTCCAGCATTTGCAGCGGATTTCGGCTTGTATCATCGTTTTTGCCTCGGCCCAAACCTTCTCACGTGAATTGGCCACTCTTTCAATCGTCCTGCTGCATCTTTCCTTCCATATGATCCATAGCGTCACCCTTTTTTTACCCTGCATCAAAGGGTGCACTACATCTTCTACCGCGTCTTTGGAGCAAACTGTGCGTAACTCCTAGCTGTCAGGATCTGTGGCTTTCCGTCTGGTGTGTAAGCCTTGAATTACCGGGAGGGCAGCATTTACGAGCAGTCACTGCAGGCCGTTAGACTGACCTTTTGCTGGAGCTGTTACTTGGGCCCTTGCTTGTGTCGTGTCCACCTCTGTCCTTGGATGTCTTATGAAATACCCTTGAGTGAAAATTGTATGGCCTCTCTATTTCTCTCCCCCCCATAATGTGATGTTTGCTGTCTTGGTCGCTATCTTGCTCCCCTATACTTTTTTCTTGTCCCAGGTCTGAGCTTTTCCTGAGCTTAATATATCCGTCTTATATATGTGACCCTGTCTAACCTGGAGTGTTGTGCTGTCGTATCTTTCGGTGTTGGTTAGAAGGTGGGTTTCTGTTGCTGGCTAGACGTCGGTTTAGTTTGTGGAAATGTTAATTTCGAGGGACTCGGGTATGCTGTTAACTGAAGAGTCTTGCGAGTGGTGTCTTGGTGGGGGTTCATCCCATAGACGAAAGACTATACTTGAGCCGTGTATCAGTGCAACTTTGCCTTTTGCTAGGTGATTTTCTTCAAATTTGTGTTGGTAATCCTTTGCTTTGCCTTCGTCTTCTTTCATTCTTCTTTGTACCTTGCGCCATAGGGTCCAGTACTCGGTTTCTACCTGTTGTTGTAGTCCCCACGCTTCTTGAGTGTGCATTTTTTGTCCTTCTATTGTTTCTTGGCATGTTTTTCGCCATATACTCCATAGCGTAGCTTTTCTGAGAATTCTGAAGAGATTGACTTCTGAAGGCTTCCAGTTATCTGGGTTATTGAAACCTAAGAGTAGGAGTGTGCTGTTGTTTGTGAGGGTGGTGCCTGTTACTGCATTCCATAGACTTGCTACCTTTTGCCATAGTGGTTTTATCCTGGAACAGTGCAAGAAACAGTGATATAGGTTTTCTATTTGATTCTCACTACAGTTTGCACATATTTCTTTGAGAGGACTCCTGTCATCTTTTTTCCTTCGTGTATTTAGCCATTGGTTCAGTGGGACAGCTAGGTACAAGATTAGCCATTGAAGGCTCCTAAATTTGGGTGGGTTAATAGCTGCTATTTTGTTCCATGGTATTGGGTCGTGTTTTTGGCTCCTAAATTTGGGTGGGTTAATAGCTGCTATTTTGTTCCATGGTATTGGGTCAAGTGTTTTTGGTTCTACATCTAAGTGTCTTTTCCATCTTTCTGTTATTATTGGGTCCGGGTTCACCGAACGGCGTCTCAGCCTGTAGCCTAGTCTAGTTGTGTAATGTAATAGATTGAATTTGGTGTTGATTCTTGAGGCTCCTTGCTTTATGTTCCATGCCCATTCTGCTGGGTCCACTTCAAGGTTCTCTAGTGGWAWTTGGGGGCAATAGAGGGTTAAATCTTCATTTTCTATAACTCTTATCTTCCTTAAGTTGTCTTCCCTTACTGCAACTTGTGCTGTTGAGTTTTTGAGGATCTTACTGCAGTCTGAACCTGGTTCTTSTATTTCATGCATMGTAAATGTGTGCCAGTTTGGATTGCCCTCTTCTCTACCCCAGTATGCTAGTGCRTRTTTCTKTTGGGGTTCATTCAGTAAGATTCCCCAGTCTCCTGTAGACCACTGTCTGTTTTTTTTWAGTGTCCCTATCCAGTCCTGTGGTATGGCTGCTATGATTTCCTGTAAATTCTGATTTAGTCTATGGCAGCCTTTAAGCTGTTGTCTGAGTTGGTTACTTCGCTTCCAGTCTCTGGTGTTGTCGTCCCATATGTGTTTGATCTGCCAGATTCCTTTTTCTAGCCAAACTCCCCATTTTGTGTCCTTAAAAGTCAGCGTGAATGGGCCTCCATCTTCTTTGGTTATCCACTGGTTACAGAATAGGGGTTGTCTTAGTATTTCTTCCTTGTTGCTCGGTTTCCTGACTTTAGCTGGGAATATCTCTCTCCAGTCGCGGAGGATCCCTCTCCAGAAACACAAACGGGACTGGTTTCTTGAGTGCATCGTGTTGTGGTTTCTCCCTTTCATTGACCATGATTTGCTCATTAACCAGAAGGTACCCTCCATGTTAGCCGGGGTGTTATATATTGGTAGTTGTTGTATCCCATCTAGAGCTAACGTTCTCCARGGTAGGGTAGGTCTAGTGATGAGCTTTAGGATCCATTTTGTTTGTAGGGCTTTTATTTGGGTTGTGGGGTCTAGGACACCCAGTCCGCCTTGCTCCTTTTTCCTCGTGACATACTGCCAAGCGACTTTGGTTATGAAGTGCTGTCTGTTGGCATCTCCTGTCCACAAATATGTTGTGGCATCTCCTGTTGCCAAGCGACTTTGGTTTCTCAACGTCCCATGATCTGGTGCCCAGAAGGCTGCCACGTACCACATCATTGCGAAAATGGATGAGTTTAGTATTAGGGCTCTACCATATAGTGAGAGGTGAATTTTGCCCCAGTCACTTAATTTGTTGGTCATCTTGGCTAGGAGGCTAGGGGACATTTCTGTCTCTGCTCCGTGTTCTGTCATTTGGATTCCTAGGACTCTTAACGGGTTTTTCACGTCGGACCATGTCATACCTTCTGGAGTGTTTTCAGGAAGGTCAATGCTGCCGTCTGTTAGCCACCATCCCATCGTTTTTTGCCAATTTATTCGCATTTCAGAAGCTAGTTGATATGCATGCATGGCTCTAGTAAGGGCCTCAAATGAGGAGTTGGATGCTTTTATGAGTACGGTCAAATCATCTGCGAACATGATCGTGGGTGGTATGTGGTGTGGTCAAGAGGGGCGTGTATACGCTGGCCAACCCTTGGGGTTATTCTCACGGCTGATCCCGAATCAGACAAGGCACACGTTGTTTCTCTCCAAACAAGGTATGTGACTAACGATCGACATAAGTGCCAAGACAACGCAATCTGACCACACACGCAACATGACAATCTCTTACACAGAAGCACTGGGGAAAGGACCCTCGCCCCAGAAACCAGCAAGTCCCGAGGACCCGAGGAATGAGCCCATCCCAGGAGGACAACCGCACGGACAAGCAAACCCAGTTACCGGAACACAAACACACCCACTGGATAGCCCACAGAAAGGTCCGCAATCTTCAACAGCGGACTCGGCCTCCAAACCACTAGGCCAAAAAGCAATGGAATTCGTCATATCAAGCACGCGGATCAAATCCAAGGTAAACATCATCAAGCAGACTATCCCATCAGATGAGGGAGAAGGAGAAGAGCAAGTGGAGATTTGGGAATATCCGGAAGAGGATGAATCTAACTGCGAAGAAGTTTTTAACAAACACGCAGTTCTGTTTAACTTCCCGCAGAAATGCGCGGACATGTCCCCAAATGAAAAAAGAACTTGGGTTCGAGACATTCTCTGGTCCCTAGAAGAAATCCCGGGCACTGAACCTGGCGTCACTTACCACAAACGAGCGCGCAACACAGTCATGATAGTTACTCCAGATAGAGCTTATGCATGCTATCTGATAGCCCTAAACAGCCTCTGTTACAAACTGGAAACCCAGACGAGCACCGCAGCCGGATGCCTCAAGACACAGGCAAACCGTGCTGCGGATTCATTTTTGGATCCAGTTTGATAACATCGCAGAAGAACTGCACAGCCTTGTGGAACACAGATTGGCACAGGCCTACCCAAACAATCCTGTTATCGAATGGTTGGTTTCAGGTCCTGAATTCTTGGCTCCCAACCATGACTCCAGGATTGCATGTCTCGAAGTTCCCTCAGGCAACACCTGGCTGTTACAAAAATTGAATGGCCAGAAATTGACAGTGTTCCTCTCCACCAAATCCAACCCACGCTGTTTCAAGTGCAGAGGGAAAGGACATCTAGGCACAGACAGAAATTGCCCACTCAACAAGGACAGAGCAGGGAAACCTGGTTGAGTGTGAAGCAATGACAGGTCTGTGGTTTGTTGACGACCCCACCTACAGAGGTTGGGTCTTCGATGACAGGTTGAAAGACCCAAAAATGGGTGTGGACACTACAGAGTGAACCATCGGTTCAACCCGACGTGTACCCTCCACACGGCAGCCAATGGCAAACAAAGGGGGCGAGGAAGATTGAGGACAAAGAAGGCGGCTTCCTGAAAAAGCCAATTCTGGACACGCAGGGGATTATGGAAGACAAACACAGGAAAGGCACCCTGCAAGAACTGATCGAAACAGGCAGGTCAGCAGAAAAAGCTTTCTTTGAGAACTTACAGGCAAGAGGAAAGATCCTTCAATCTGCCAAAACTCAGAACACCTCGCAAGGCACCAAGGACTCCCAGAAACCACAAAAGGAAAACACAACCAATGGATCAAACAAGAAGCTCAAAAGAAAAGTGAATCAACCCTCCCCAAACTCTCCGGCACTCAGCACATCACAAGACAAATGCAGCAAGCTTAGAGGCCCTGACACAGCAACGGAAGAGATGGAAGCTGATACGGACGAAGGTCAGGGAGACAACGTGGAGGGGACAGTGAAGGACGCAGCCAACAACGGGAAAAAACAGCGAGGGACTAAGGAAGGAGGCAGCAAAGAAGGCGAAGAAATGATGAGGGAAGGAGATGACACAGACATACCAGAAGGAAGTAGAGAACAACGAAAGGGAGAAGGAAAAGAGGAAGAGGACGAAGAGAAAACAGATGACAACATGTCGCAAGACTCAGAGGAGGGAGACTCACACATGGGTACGGACCAAGACGCAACAGATGTAACAGGCGAAGAAGATGAGGAGGACTCGCTCAACTGGCTTGCAAAATATGTCAAGGGGCTGGAAAGAGAAAGAGAAATTGAATTTGAAATCAGGATCGCGCACAAAAAACACATATTCAATCTGCAGAACTTCAACCCAACACAGCAAGCATTGAGCACTCTGTTCCCCACAGACAACCAATATGAAATCCTAAAAAAGGAACAGGAACTGTCAGATTTTTTTGCTGAATGCTACGGCGCCAAACTGGCGGAGGCGACCAATCAAGGGTCTCACACACCGAACAGCTGGAACTGGCCCAAATCTTACAACAATACAGACTCCCAAAAATCGAGCAAAAGGCGCAAAGGAGGAAGAGGGAATGCAGAATCGATCCCAACTACGAGTTCCCAAGACTCAGGGGACGCAGAGGATGGAGAGAACAAGCCACTGGAGGATAAGGAAGACCTTGACAGACAGAAGGAGATCCTCAAAGCACAAATCACGGTGCTAGGAGACCAGAACAGGGAAACATCCGACATGGCAATCAATCTGCAAAAATTGGCAGGGGGACAAAACGCAGAAAAATTCACAGCTGCCAAGCTCGAAGCCAAAAGTGGCTGCAGGAAAAGGGCGATAATCCCCTACAGATGGAACACAGATCATGGGGATTGGGAAGTAGCAGTCAACAAATCATGGGCCCTCATTGCAGTGGTCAAACCGAGCAAAAGTGCCCTGACAAACAACTTATCAGGGGATGCCCCCATGAGCGCCCACATTCTAGGGTCATGGAAGGATTGGACAGAGGAGTGGATCGGCTCAACAGGAGATATGATGATCAGTGATTTCAGACCATACATGGTTCAGTACTCAATGGATGCAAAGATCAAAGAACATCTCACATGGAAACCGTGGAAGGTAATACAAGCAATTCCCTACGGCCTCCTAGGCGGAGATATCCCAGCAGAAAGAGCAGCGGTTGCAGCCTCACTGGCGGAAGGTCATGGACTCTTTGCAGACAAGCAAGAGCACCTGGCTCACACACTTCAGGTGGGGGCCCGAGTAGTTAAAATCCACCGCGCAGAGCCCTTCGGATCCCCCAACTAATTTACCACCACAGAGAGAGATAAGGCTGAAGTCATAGCCATCCCTCCATGACATCACCCAACCACACAACCAGGCCAATGGAGACACTTCACCCTTAAGCCGAGTGAGCCTGAGTTGACAATGATGTCATGGAATGTCAACGGCTTAGCAACAGTCTTAACTAATTAACAAAAATGGGACAACATAACCAACTACCTCAAGTGGTTCTCAAGAAGCCCACTGGACATCATATGCCTACAAGAAACTCACCTATCCAACTCAGTAGAACATCAGGCAATGATCAACAAAATACAGACAAGATTGAAGTACGTAAAAGCAAGTCAATGGGCGTCGTCCCCAAGGATCGGCTCAGCAGGTACAACCGTCCTCTGGAACGGAAACTCAAGAGCAGCCAACCAAATCAACAACACGGAGAGCAGAACAGACACAGAAAACGGAAGATGGATCGAGATTCATTACACATACAAGGAAGAAAGCTTTCAACTAATAAATGTCTACGCTCCCAATGACTCAATACAGAGAAGAGACTTCATACAACTAATCTCAGACAAATGCAACACACAGAAGCACCTCATACTAGTAGGAGACTGGAACACGGTACTTGATACAGCCAAAGACCGGATCTCAGCACAACTATCAGACAGGGAAGAAGCCCCAATAAGCGAAACTCATTAAGTGAACGCTCTCACGCTGGAAAGACAGCTAATAGAACCCCTCAGGACATTCCACCCAAAAGCGTTAAGATTTACCTCTAGGAATAGGAATATCACAATACACAACAAGCTCAGCAATAGACTATTTTTTAGTTTCCGAATCCCTCAGAGGAGCAATCCACAAAGTAGGAATAGGCAAAATGCCTTACAATAACGGTCTAGATCACAGCCAAACCTTCATTAATTTCCTTTTGACCCCAGTATGCAAAAAGGTCCATCCTTTTTCAAGATTAACAACTCCATTCTAAAAACCCAACAAATAAAAGAAGCAATAGCCATAGCGTGCATAGACTCGGAGAAAAGAGGATTAGATTTCCCCTCCATAGTAGCCAACCTATCTAAAGCGGCATCCTTAGCCTCTAGGAAATTGGCCGACAAAAGGAACCGGCGCATCCAAGAATTAGAAGCAGCAGTCCGAGTGGCAGAAAGAAACCTCATTAGTAACCCATGACTCACTTCATACGAGGACTCACTAGCCAAAGCAGGAGTCGAATTGGGGAACTGGAATTCATGGAAAGCAAAAGGAATGAGGCTAAGGGCAAGGGTTAGAGAGTGGGAAGAGGGGGAGAGAATGACAAAGTTTTTCTTCCGAAAAATCAAAACAAGAGGAAGAAACTCTGCCATTCACCAACTTAGAGGTGAGCATGGCCTTACTTCAAACCCGAAGAAGATGCTAGCAATAGCAGAATCCTTTTATAAGAACCTCTATACCTCTAAAACAGAACAACCCACTCCAGGTCAAGTGATAAGAGTAAGAGAAAAATTCTGCAAGCACCTGTCCAAAACAATTCCAGAGGCTCTAGCAGGGGAACTAGATGCTCCCAGAACAAACGTAGAAATTAAAAAAGCCTTAGACTCAATGAAAACAGGGAAGACCCCGGGCCAAGACGGATTGTCGAAAGAATTTTGGCGAAAGTACTGGGAGCTCTTAGGGGATGAATTTTGCAAATTCATAAGATCAGCATGGGATTCCGATGGCTTAGGAAAATATCTTAGTACAGGAATAATCACTCTACTATACAAGAAAGGGGACCCCACAGACATTAAAAATTACCGACCAATCACACTACTAACTGTTGCATATAAGATCTTAGCTAAGCTCCTAGCAAATAGAATAAGACAAATCATCAAAAATTGTTTCCATATAGATCAAACGGGTTTCATCCGAGGTAGGTTCATATTAGACAATGTAATGACATTAGTTGAGTCGGTGAGATACATTAAGGACAAAAGGTTGAATGCAGCAATCCTCTTCTTTGATTTCGAGAAAGCCTACGACCAAGTAAACTGGGACTTCCTCCAGCAATGCATGGAAAAGATGGGCGTGGGCCCAAACTTCAGGAAATGGGTTAAAGTGCTATACAACGATGCACACGGAGCGGTTCAAGTAAACGGCCACTTATCCAATCTCTACAAGATGTCGAGATCCGTAAGACAAGGATATTCACTAGCAGCTCCCATATTCCTATTTATAATGGAAGCAATAGCTTCATTCCTCAGGAAAGACCCATCTATACAGCGTCTTATAAACCCTACAGAATGTTAATCACTCACTCTGTTGCATAGTACACGAGTATTTCCGGTTTCTTTGCAAAGTGCTGATTGCTAACAACCCACAATCAGATAACTGCTCAAACAGGATTGTCGAGTAGCATGACGCCTTGTATTCGCCGTAATATGGGTGTTTTGCGTATAACCGTACTATAACAGTCTTTGAGCATTTACGAGACTAGAGGGAAGGTTTACAGACGCACTCTTCTGATAGGCATCTTTTGGTCACGACTATTAATGGTTACTATATGGGTCAGGTTCTAATCTCAAGCTGCAGTCAATTGTGGATAGTGTTGGTTTAACAGTTTTGGATGAATGGCTCTGTGTACATGACTGGTGAAAGCCTGTTTCAACAAAAGGAAGGGGAGGGGAGGGGAGAGAGAAATGTGGTTGATAGAAGGCTGGCCATAAAGAGACGTGGAAAATTTTAAGGTAAGATTACATTATTTATTGCATATTACTCGGTTATCTTTTTGGATAATTTTCTCCTCTTTCCTCTGCGAGTGCCTTTTTCTTTTATTTTCTCTTCTCGTCGCTTACAAACAACTTTATTCCTCTCAATTCCTTTCGTTTGAAGTACAACTTGTCGTGCAGTGTTGCGTTCGTTTGTTTGTTTTAATACCTTGATTAAGGAAAGCGCCCAAGTATAAACCCACTCTCGCCCGCACCTTTTCGACAGTTTTGGTTGAGATATCAATATGGAGCGAGTCTTAATCTACAAAGAGGGAGGGAGGCTTCAGGATTTCTAAATGAACGAGCGGTCAAATGAGGTTTTAACCAAGAGGGAAATCGGTGTGATCTATAATTTTGATTAATTCCAGAGGGAGGGGATCGTAGAATAGGGACTGCACTACAACTACTCAGAATTTATGTTTACTTTCGTTTCTTTATCTTTAACTAATTCCGCCTCTGCATCTGCTGCCATGACTGGTCAATTGTAGCTTGAGAAGATTGGACGTCCAGAGCGGAAATTATCATTGGATTACTTACCTAATGCAGCTCCGTTTAGGAACCTTGAGTGACAGACTGGTTGATTAGTTAACCGTACTCTAAAAATTATGGGAGTGACATTGCCCCTTTGAATAAGGCAACACAACAACATGTTTGAATACAATGATCGTGGGTTTCTCTCGTTTGGCATTGATCTCGAGTATTCACTTGGAGTTTGTACTCGTACCCTCTGCCAGTGCAAACCCTTCAAAGATATATAAAATAATCTGAGGTTTCGTTGTGGTTGGGTTTTAAAGTTGACTCGTAAGCTTGATGCTATTACGGGGCGCACCTCACTTCCTTAAGTGAGTCGTCGTCTGAAGATTGGCCTTCATAATCGATCCACATTACACTCTTGGGCTGATTGTCTGTGAGAACTCTCGTGTTTTAGTCCGTTTATGGCTTAGTTTATTATTTGAATATTATTCATATTATTATTAATATTATATTTTATTACTAGGAAGTTTTTCATGCCCGACCGGGCGTGCACGGCCGGTAACCTGGGCATGACGCTGGGCGTGCAAAAAAAAAAGAAAAAAAAAAAAAAAAAATGTTTGTCTGCGCTTTCCCAGAGGAACCCAAATCCGGGCTCGTTTCATTTTTTGAGAGTTGGCTGTCAAGGGGGAAAAGGGGGGTATAAATTATTTTTAAAGGGGCGATAAAGAGGGATTAAAGGGGGATCCTTCAGTGTGATTTTGTTTTGTTTTTTTTTATCTCCGATTTGGTGAAGAATTTGGATGTAACCCTCAGCCAAAAGTTATTTGTATTGCAATTCTACACATCATATTTTTTGGGGGGAATTTTTTTTATTTATTTTTTTATTTTTTATTTTTTTATTTTTTTGCGCTGGGGCTGCCTGGAACCCTGCCCGGGGGTCATGCCCAGTCGGGCACCCGGGCGTGTATCCGGGCACAAGTTGGGTGCCCGGGTGCCCAGAAAAACAACCTAGTTTTATTTTTATTTTATTTTTATTTTTTTTATTATTGTTATTACATTCAGGGTAACCGGCGTTCGGGACGAGTCAAACGCCCGAACCCGAACGCCCGAACGTAGGGGACCCCTTGGGGATGTGTTCGGTCGTGCGGGCCGAATACGGACAAAAAAAAAAAAAAAAAAAAAAAAAAATCAAAAACATCTGAAAAAAAGATATGTTATGAAAAAAAATAAAGTAAACAAGATTTGCCTGAGCATTTCATCAAAATTCCTTACCAAATTTGAAATAAAAATAAAATACGAAAAACAAATACCATACTTGCAACCGCACGAGCCGCACATTCGTGCGGAGTTCCGTGTGGAGTTCCGTGCGGGGGGGTGCCTGTGCGGAATCGTGCAGGTTTTTTTATTTTTATTATTATTATTTATCTCTTTTCTGGTAGGGGGAACGGGGGGGTGTATGACAGAAAGATGGGGATATGGCGAGGAGAGGGGGATATGGAGAGGAGGAGGATGTGGATGAGGACGACGACGAGGATAGAGAGGCCAGCTAGGAGTCGTCGAGATGGGAGGAGGAGAAGACATGGACGGAGGTAAAAGAGGAAGGGCAGGAGGCGGACCAGCGGGAGGAGGAGGAGACATGGACGGCGAGGAAGGGGAGGATACGAGGAAGGGAAGGAGACGAGGAGGCATGGAAGATGAGGAAGTCCGAGGATGAGGAGGAGACAAGGAGGAGGAGGACGAACAGGAGGAGGCCGAGTCGGAGGAAATGAAAAGGAGAAGGGAGGAGGAGACATGGAGGATGAGGAAGGGGAGGAGGAGCAAGGTGAGGCAGTACTCATGTAAAAAAAAAATTCATCTTGCTTGTAATTTTGGCGGGGGGGCTCAAACGCACCATTTCGAACCCGGCCTTTTTTTTTCTGAGGGGGGTGGCGGGTCGTTCCCCGCACACATTGTGCGCCGCACGGGATCGGTTGGGCGCGTGCGCCGCACATAGGGAACCGCCTGCACGACGTGCGCTTGCAAGTATGACAAATACTAATAATAAAAAGAACAGAAAAAAAAAAAATTAGTGAGTGCGCGAGCACGTTTCCGACACTGCTATCTTTGGCGATTTTTCATTTTTTTTTCGCATAGCTAAATGCCCTTAAAATTTACAGATTTGTACTTCACATAATGCAAAACCCACTTATTAAATTTTAAAAAATCATAAAATTGTTTGGACCCTGAACTAAAGTGAAAACAAAAAGTAAAAAGTGAAAACAAATGTGGGCGAGCACGTTTTGACATCGCCATCTTTGGCGATTGTTTATTCTTATTTGGCTGAGCCAAATGACTTGAAAATTTATAGGCATGTACCTCACGTCATAGAAATCTCACGAAACAAAATTCAGAAGAAAAAAAAAAAAAAAAATGGCGCCGAAATAATTTTTGGCGGGGGCCGAACGCCGTCGGGTTCGGACCCCGTACGGGACCCCGAACGCTTGTAAGTACGGAGGTCTGCCCGGAGACCTCCGTACGTACGGGCTGGTGACCCTGATTACATTATTATTTTTTATGATGATGATTAGTATTATTATTATTACTACTATTATTGAGATCATTATTGTTAGTAATAACTTTTAGGACCCCCTTTTATCATACACAGCCCCAAGAAGGGCAGCGACGTTGAACTGCTTGGCTACACTTGTCGGTTTAAAGGGGAACTAAACAAAGAATGAACTCAAAGGGAAGAAGAAAGGAGAGAAAGACAAGACAGAAATAACTCATGTTGACAGCAGAGTATTTCACAGATGTGTATCCCGCTCAGGTGACAACAAACTTCGTCTACAAGGGTTGACTTTGTACCAATCCTCAGTTAAACTCCAACACAAGTTTGGACACAGGTTCGGGCGCGGGCTCGGATGGTTGTTCGGAACTGCTCTAGGCACAAGTTCGGATGCTGGTCCAGGACAGACTCAGACTCAAGTTCGGACGCTGATCTGGGGCGGACTCAAGTTTGGACTTTGGTCCGTGACAGGTTGGGACTCAGGTTCGGACTCTAATCCGCGATAAGCTCATACCTTGGTTCGGGCACAGGTTTGGGATAGCTCTAACTCAGGTTCGGATGCAGGTCTGGGATAAGCTCAGACTCGAGGTCGAACACAGGTCTGGGAAAAGCTCAGACTTAGGTTCAGACATTGATTTGAGGCGAGAGCTTACGCACGGGGACAGAGGTTCTGACACAAGTTCTGATGGAGGTTCTGATACAGGTTCAGGATACAGGTTAGGACACGGGTCCGGAACAGGGACGGACACTGGTTCAGAATATCTGGACACAGATTTCGGGACATGGTCAGTCACAGGTCCGGCACAGGTTACGACACAAGTTCAGACACAAGTTCGGTACTGGTCTTGGTTCAGACTTGGACACAGACTCGGCACAAATTCGGCATAGATTCAAACTTGGGGTAATTATGGGTTCGAGTAATAGGTTCGATGCAATTATGATCTGGGATGCATCACGGGCTTTAAACCACCAGTGTCTCCACCAGCATTGGGGAAAATGGGAAAAATGGCCGTTTTCCAACTTTTCCCGAAGCTTTTGGAGGTTGGACGACGCTCGGCAATCGGACCTTGAGGGCCCCTTTGAAAAACAAAAAGAAAAACAAAAGATCATGTCCAGGAAGTCCGTGCACCAAGTTGTGCTCACACCAAAACTCGCATGTTCGTATGTAACTGCTATAGTGGCCAATTTCAGGTTTTGTTTATTTGTGTTTCTTGTTTTTTTCCTTTTTTCAGTTTTGGTGCGCCGCTAGAGAGGCATGGTCCAGTCCATGGGTTGCTGACACTATGTGGAGGAGAGCATGCCTTCACTATTTATTTGGAGAATGTATGAACTTGCTTTCCCGCCCTAAGTTCAATTTCAAATTTTTTTGCCATTTTCCTTCTTTCGTGGACCTGACAACCTTGTCGTAATGCCCTCACTGGTATCACGTCCCGAGAGGTATTTGTTATTTTTTATTTTATATTTTTGTGCTGCGAGCGGTCGTTTTTTTAAAGTCTGGCCGTGCTTTTTTCTTTTTTTTTGTTCAGGAGAGTACCAGAAAAGAAACAAAACAGAACCCAGGCTCGGCAAAACTCAATGCGCAGTGAAAATCAGGGTCGGCAAAAACAGCCTCGGAGGTACTGGTGGTTTAAGATAGCGGAAATTTGTCCAAATGTTGGTTTAGCACAGGGCTTCTACTCAGTACCGGTCCAAATGTCATACAGTTTTTGGAAGAAGTGCGTACTCTGATATGGGATAGATCTGAATACAGTTTTGAATGTTGGCACAAACATGACCTTTTGTTCAATATTGGCCAAAGTATCACGTATTGATCTGATCTCAGGTTTGTATTTGAACTTTGTCATAAAAATCAGATACAAAACACTGATAGTGGCATTATTGAAATTGAAATTAATTAAATATTTATATGCAAAATGAGGAAGAGACACAGAGGGAAGTTGATCATACAACCAAAAGTTAAGTGACTCAGTCATGGCACAATAAGCTCAAAGGAAATGACTCGGTGTCATTCGCATTGGTGCCGCAAAGGGACCCCCCCAGTCGATTCACCCAAGATTTGGGTCGTTGGGACGCAGTGCGTTTTTAAAGAACAATTGTAGCTCGGGCCGAGTGCGCCAGCTATAGCTCTCGCTAAACCCTACGATTGGATAGAGTCACGCGAAGTACAACTTACCTTCATTCATAGGAGTTGTCACCATCCTTTAGGTGGGCATATCCCCTTCGAGCTATTGGTACACGTGCGGAAGATTTTGTTATGCAATTGTAGTTGTGACCCAGCCGAGGCCGTTTCTTGTTTGTTGTAGCATAGGGGGTACGTGCGGTTAGCGTTCGAATCGGACCCGTGTGCGAATAGTCGTTTGGGGCATTGATCTCCCAAGTTTGATCTTACGCCGGTTGACTAAGGCGATTAGTCTAACCACGCGATACATTTCTCAAATAAATGTTAAGTTCATGTACAAACCGTGTCTAGTTTTATTTTTCATTCAAACAATAACAATTTTTTGTGCATGAATATGCAGACGTCGCGTGCGAAACTTTGTGTAAATAATGCGGCGATGAAAGCCTCATCATATCGATCGACCATGCATAAATATGTGAGCAGTCGCAATGATGGCATACTATGTAGTTCCCATGACTACAGAATTTTCAATGGTTTCGAGAATCGCATTCGACA
>BFEA01000034.1:4563904-4581294 GCA_003427395.1 Chara braunii
AAAGGTCTTGATTTGGGGGTAATATCAGCCACCAAATGTTCCCCATTGGCAATATGTGTGAGTGTGAATGTGCATGTGTGTGTTGGGTGGATGGGTGGGTGGGAACCGGCACACGTGCATTGTTTGATCGATTCGTAAAAAAAAAACCGGCAAAAAAAAAGGACGTGCACACAAAACTGCACGCCATTGGTGTGCATGCATGTGTGTCCAAATTGCATCTGTGAGAGGAAGACACTGAACTCTGCTTCTGTTTCACTGTCACACATGTGCACATGTTGCATTGATTGATAGGTTTAGTTGATTGGACAGCAAGGCAACAGAGGAGCACAGACAAGGCTGTCCACACATCCATTATGGACTGAAGCAGTGCATCAACTATTTACACCACAAGCAGAACCCCACAGACTGTTATACCGTGTTTGACGCGGGGACGCAGCCATTCGGGTAGCATGCTTTATGTTCTAGACTGTAAGCTTGGCAAAGGTCTTATGAAGTGGGGGATGGGGAGCCTCCCCAAACACCACACACAACCCACTCACGCACGCACTCACATGGCTGAAGACCACCTTACTGATACCGACTAGGAGGATCCAGCTGACTATCTCAGTTGGTTGGCACCAAGAGTGCCACAGGCGGCCATGGGGATTGAACCCACAACCTCCTGACTGCCACTCGCGTGCCTAACCAATTGAGCTAGGCTGCTGGATGGAGCCCAGATTCCTCTATCGCAGGAGGGGGGGGGGGGAATATAAAAAAACTGAAAAACGAATAGCAAGCTCCTGAGGGTTGTACGGAGGGATGACTTGTGGCCCCACATGTTAAAAATCTGGAGGAGGCTCCCTCCCCCGAATTGCCCACCCCCAGACAGGTGGGAGGAGGTGGCAAGACCACCTCTCTTTGGTAACCGCTGGATTACTAACGAATGGGGTCAAATCTTCCGCAGTTCCGATGTCCCATGGAAAGGCTGGGTGAAGAATGGGGTGATCCGTGTAGGAGACCTTTGGGACAGGGAGAAGAAGAATTGGAAGGGCCCGGAGAAATTGAGGGAAAAATTGAGATACTGCCACAATGTTGGGGCAGCTTTGGAAGAAATAACAGAGGCCTTCCCGTTAGGGTGGTGGCCCATTCTTCACAAAGGGCCGGTGCTGAAAGAAGGAGACTGGGTGTCCACGGAAGAGAAGTTAGACAAGGTAGGCCTGGTTCATCTAGTACGGTCGAAGGAGACAGTCGGCGGGCCTTTTTCCTGAGATAGCCTTAGAAGATCTCTCAATAAATCCGTTCGAATGGGTTTGGAACCCCGACTCACGACAAAACCCGCGACAGCCTAAGCCTAAAACATTGTCGGGGCTCTCGGTGAAAGCGACGTATAGAATGCTCAGAGTCAAGCGATGCCTAAAAGACACGGTGATTGATAGATGGCAAAAGCATCTCAATGTAGAGAGGCACCTCCTCACACCAATACGATGGTTCCGTGATTCCAAGTGCAGACCTGCGAAAATCACCTCATTGCAGTGGCAGATCTTGCACCGATGCTTACCTACGAATGATTGACTTATTGATCACTCTCGTCTGGAACAACAAGGTCGTGCGCTCCCTTGGTGCTCCCGCTGCCTGTTGGGCTTCCCGACTAGGAAAAGAACACATTTTTCTGCAATGCCCAGCAACAATTTTGACCTGGAGGTGGTGGGATAGGGTGTGGCAGCAAATGGTCCCGGGGCATCCATGGCCGTGGGATTGGTGGGCCATCCTAATGTGATACTACCCACCCTTCGAAGACAGCACCTTCGTGTCCAACATGTTTCATTTATCTCGAAGAACGATCTTATGGGTGTTGTGGTGGCAGCGCTGTGTCCTAACTTTGGATCAGGTAAGGGTAGAAGGGGAAAAGAGAGTTGAACAATTTAGAATGCACTTCCAACTGGAGCTCTCGCATAGGTGGAAGTCAACTATGCAATCGCTCGATAATTTCCATAGCGCCAATGACGTTAGGGAACGACTATTACAGTTCTCCAGAGAATGGCTGGGTGGAGATCGGGAGGGATGGGTAGCGAAAGAGTGTTGGTCGGGTGATTGGGAAGGTCAGGAAAAAAGGGAGGGCAGCCACAGAGAAGAAGTCCCAAGGGACTACCATCTGAGATTCGAAGAATGGCTGCTGATAGATTCGAATGTTCCCGTGAGGCCCGCAAAAGAGTTCCCGGACCCATTTCTCCCCCACCCATGGTCCTTGGAAATGCGTCTATGACACAGTCCAATCTGCTTTGTTTTTCCTGCCTGAGGCTGACGGAAGGAGGCCCCATTGGTGCCCCCCAGTGGCTCCTCCCGGTATCTTGAGCAAAAAAAAGGGTTGAAGGAGAAAAGAATCAGCTGGGCTCCAGATCAATCAACGCTGGCAAGCGCCATCCAGTCATAACATCTTGGTACTCGCCTAGGTATCTTCTTGCGTAAGGGCAACTGTTCCTAGCAAAAATGGGTGGGGAGATGCTCGGCCCATGGTGCCTACAGATTAAGGGCAGTTGGTTTGATGTTACAGTAAAAACAAACTTTTTCCTAGTTATTTTTCAGTCTTTCTTCCAGTTATTTTTCAAAGTCTCATTTTCAAAGTTTTGCTCAGTCAATCCCCTGTAATTCAGGGCAATCAATGCTGGAAGGATTGCCCCACATGGTTTTTCCTGATATTCTCTTATTACAATCTGTACATGGGACGCTGGACCCGTTTTCCAGCAGCTGATGCTCCCCACCAATAGATGGAGCCTCTCCCCGGGTGGTAGTGGTGTCTGCTCTAAGACAACACCACTATTACCGGTTGGGGTGTTAAAAAAAAAAAAAAAAAAAAAAAAAAAAAAAAAAAAAAAGCTCTTGAGGGTTGTACCACCCCACATGCGCCCATGAAAAGGGGCATTTCAAGCTCTAAACTACTAGCAGTGTATCTACCTATGTTCTACCATAAGATTTATGCTCATTTTGCACATTTGGTCAGTAGTGGGGCAAGGTCCTGGATCTCCACAACTCTCGTGGCAAAGGTAAGTACGTTTTTTATTCTTTTTTTTTTTGTTTTTCCTTTTCCTAAAAAACTATACTCCTCTCTCAATTTCATCGCACACTGCCTACCTACCACTACTTTTTTTTTTTTTTTTTTTTTTTTTTTTGAAGGTTCTATCGATTGGTGGGGAGCAGCACCTGCTGGAAATCGGGTTCAGCGTCTCTGTACAATGATACGATGAAATGAAACTCATGTAGATAGGCCACGTGGCCATCCCAATATAAACTGATCATTACTGTGTATATCGTTTACGCAGAAGAGACATTGATTATTCCCCCTAACCAGGGGAGGATTAACCTGCTGCTCTTATAACCCTAACGTGACCATCCCAATTTAAACCGATCATGACTGTGTATATCGTTTATGCTAAGGCATATATCGTTTATGCAAAGACATTGATTACTCCCCCATTCCAGGGGAGGATTAACCTACTGCTCTTATAACCCTAATACATCATAAGGTACATGAGGGGGCCACCCCACGTGTCAATTCATTATTAGTGTAGTGCCCACCTTAACCACCCACCTTCATAACCACAAACCTATCTAGCCTATCAAAGTAGCCGGTAATTAGGAATAAAGGGCCGACAATCCCCTTAAACCGTTACTCAATAGCTAACCCAACCCTACCCGAAGGATGACAAAAGACCAAGAATGCAAAGGAAAACCCCATAGTACAAATGAGGGGTGAAATCGAGGAAGTGTTGTTGTTGTTGTCGCATATGTCGTCGTCGTCGTTGTTGTTGGTGGTGTTATTGTTGTCGTCATCACCGTTGCTGCCACTGCCGACACCGTTGGCGTTAGTGTTGTTGTTGTTGTCGCGTGTGTCGTTGTTGTAGTTGTTGTTGGTGTTGGTGTTGTCGTCATCGCCGCTGCTGCCACTGCCGACACCATTGCCGATGTAGATTGTATAGTTGGTGTCGCGTGTGTCGTTGTTGTTGTTGTTATTGCTGTTGTTGGTGGTATTGTCATCGTCACCGCCGCTGATGAATGTACGGTTTATGATGTGATTGCTGGTGTTGTTGTTGCAGCCGATGCCATCGTAGCTGCATGCGCCTCGATCGCCTCGCACAGGGTCCGACCCTCCGTGAAGATGGCATAGCACCGCTGCATAAGGGTCTTCGCTTACCACTACTCCTAATTGTAGGCATACGGGGAACCCCGTAGCAGCCAAAACCTAATTGTAGGCATACGGGGAACCCCGTAGCAGCCAGAACCTAATTGTAGGCATACGGGGAACCCCATAGCAGCCAGAACCACCTGATTTACCAGGATCAGACTGGATTTATGCCACAACGCAACATCCAAGACAACGTGCTCCGGGTGAACGAGACCATCAAATATGCGAGGCTGCACCAAAGGGAAGCCGCAGTTCTTTTCATAGACTTTGAAAAGTTTTTTTTTTTTTTTTTTTTTTAAACACACTCCCGCCAGTGTTAGTGCTGCTGATAAAAGCAAACACCACTAACACTTGGGAGGGGGCTCCATCTATTGGTGGGGAGCAACACCTGCTGGAAATCGGGTCCAGCGTCTCATTTTACAGAGAGAATGTCTGCGAATGGTTGAAAAGGAAAAATAGTGACGGTTGGGCCTGCCAGCATTGATTGCCCTGTAGCCCAGGGGATTGACTGCGCAGGCCTACAGAGTGTCCAGTGTATCTCTTCACCCTCCGACAAAGGGCGCCAAATAGGCAGTTAAGAGCTGGTACCATTCAAATGCCACTGCTCCCTCCAACTATTCTGGATGATCCATCCCATACCACTGCATTCCCACTAAGTAGTTCCCTCAAACTATCCTCTGTCGCAGAATGCTCAGGCAATAACTGATACTCCAAGAATCATCCATCCATCCCATACCACTGCATTCCCACTAAGCAATTCGATGGGGGGGGGAAGAAGTCGGAAAAATTTTCAGGGGGCTTCAATGGAATAGTTGTATCAATGCTAGTCCATTCATGAAATATCAGTCGAGAGTCTCTTACCATTTTCATCCTCCCCTGGCCCTCGCCGGGTTCTTGTTGTGCCCCTTTCCATTCCACCTTCCCTATTTTTCCCCTGGTTATCCCCCCTGGTCAGCTTGAGGAAAAAACCTGAATTTTTTGTTTGATATCTTCGTGTGTATTTAGGGAGCAGATCTGTGTTCTGACCTCCTCCCATTTGTCTGTTATTTCTAGTTGAGCCTGTTGTTGCACACTCTCTATGACTTCGGGCTCCTCTAGCCTCGCTCCTTCTATCTCGTATGTGCAACGTCTTCTCTAGAGTGCCCAAAGCACTGCCCTTCTTCCCAATTTGAATAGATTGTTAGTAAATTCGTCGAGGGGGTCAACCAGATCCCTGGGCCAAGCCTCGCACAGCAGGGCCTTCCAGTCCCATGGCCACGGGGTTGTTGTCCCTAGTTGGTCCCAGATTTTGTCCCACCATCTCCACAACCAAAATGCACCGGGGCATTGTACGAATATGTGCTCAATTGTCTCAGGTCGTTTTCTGGAGGGGAATGCGTTAGTGCACAACTTGCACCAAGGTAACACTTGTCCTTTTTGTTCCAGGGATGTTCTGTCTATCAGCCACTTATTGGTTGGTAGGCAGCGGTGCTCAATCTGCCATTGGAGTGAGGCAAATTTGGCTGGTTTCGTCCTTGCCATCCTGAACCATTTGACTGGTCTTAGTTCCTCCTTGCTGATGTTCAGATGATTCCTCCATCGCTCCTCCACTTGATCTCGCAGGTTAATCCTTGGCCTCAGGAGTTTGTAGGTAGATTTGACTGTTAGGCTGTACAGTGATTTGGTATGGCTCCTGCCCTTCCCGATTTGGGTCGTCCATTTCCATTCCTCGGGATCCAAGGCTAAATGATGGATTGGCGTAGAGGGGAGGAAGGTTATCCATTGTTCCCCCTCTTGGAGGACTCTGATTCTGAATACGTTCTCCTTCTGACATATCATCTTCCGGGTTACTGCTTTCGATGACATTTCCTCTTCCCATTTGAAAGAGACTCACCACCACTGTCCCATCGGGGAGGTTGCAGACTACATTTCCCACCTTTCCGTGTACTTCCCGGAATGCAACCCAGTCCGCCTGTTGCAGGGTGGGGCCTTTGCGGAAGATCCTCCACCAATCTAGAGAAATTTTTTCCACTATCGCTTCCAAGGCTTCTTGGGGCTGATGGCAGTACCGTGGTCTCTCCCTTAGCTGGTCTGGGCCGATCCAGTCCTTTTTGACTGTGTCCCATATATCCTTTATTCTTGTTAGTCCTTTTATGACCCAGCCCCGCCAGGGGCGCCAGGGGGGGACTATACAGTGCAGGGTCTGACCCTTTGAGTCCACCACCCATCTATTGCCAAATAAGGGTTGTCGCGCCACTTCCTCCCATCTTGCCGGTGGAGGCTTGTCTGGCAAAGGGAGGCTTCGCCATGTTTTGAGGAGGTGAGGCCAAAAGGGGTCATTTCGCAAATCAGACCTTGCTGCTTGCCTTGGTGAGTCAGGGTGGGGGTCCTGTGGCTGTGGTCCTGCCCTCGGGATAGGCCATCCCCTGTTTTCTAACCACATCAGCGGGTCATTAACGTCTGATGTCTGAGGGGCCAGACGGGAAATTTGTTCCATGGTCAGCCCTCTCCACGGGGACTCCGGGTTGAAGAGCAGGCGTTTAAGCCATTTTATTGCTAGCGCTTTAGTCTGTAACGGAGGGTCAATGATACCCAGGCCGCCCTTTGTTCAAGGCTGGGTGATGGATTGCCACACCACTCGGTTGATCACGTTCTGTTTCTCGTGGTCCCCCCGCCACAGGAAGACGGTGATCTGGCGTTGCAGGGGTCGTAAGTCCTTCTTATCTAATGCCCAGATGACCGATTTGTACCATAGCGTGGCCAGTACCACGTTATTGATTATCAAGGATCGGCCAAATAGGGAGGTGTGTTTATCTTTCCAGAGGGTCATCTTTGCCAAAGGAGGGTCAGTGATCCATTCATTGTTAGTAGGTGGTCTGCCGTTTGCCGTTATTGAGATTCCCAGCACGCTGATGGGCGCCTCCTTGGGGAGTCAGTTTAGCCTAGGTTTTTCTGGTGGCCTCACCCCTTGGTGGTGTATCCATCATCCTTGGGTTTTGTTCCCCCAGTTAACTTTCATGTCTGAACATTTGCAGAAGCGATTCATCATGTTCTGTACTTCTTTCATTGATTCTCTTGATGCATCTACCATCAGAGTCAGGTCGTCCGCGAACAGAGAGCACACCGGGATTGCCTCTTGAGGGATTGTTGTCACTTGGATTTTTTTAATATCCTTATGTGTTCTCAGGTTGGCCGCTAATGCTTCCATGATTATAACAAATAGGTAGGGGGCTATCGGGTCCCCTTGCCTGACAGATCTCTGAAGGTTTATGAGAGGGGCCAGGTCACTGGGATTTCATGGATTGTTGCCTGCAAAAAATAAACTTTGGAGACGCATTTAGATCGTGGGTGTCCATCATGCATAGGTCAGTAGCAACCAATATCATGGTCAACGGTCACTTGTCTGCTTCATTCGCCCTTCACCGATCGGTTAGACAAGGAGACCCTATGACCCCTTTACTCTTTGTGCTCATAATGGAAGCACTGCCGACAATGATCCGAGCTAACCCTGAAATCGAACACATAGATATGCCAGAAGTCCCCCCCCACATGGTACCAGTCACATCACTGTTTGTTGATGACCTGACAGTTCTTATCAGGGCCTCTGATGCATCCTTGAAAGCACTGACAGATACAATCCACACCTTCGCAGTGGAGGCTGATATGAAGGTCAACTGGGGGACTAAGACAGAGGGGTGGTGGTTGTCCCTGCACGATACACAGCCCCCACAAGACCCGCCAGTCAACTGGCGGCAAAAAGAGAAAGTAATCACAATCTTGGGGATCCGACTGACAGCTTTGGGCCCGCCATTGGACCATGGCCAGACGCTGGTCCAGATTGCCCTGCAAAAACTTGCTAAATGGGACGACCTCCATACATCGCTAGTCGGGAGGGCACTCGCAACTAACAATGCAATCCTTGCAACCATTTGGTATAAAATTGAATTTTGGGAAATTTCTAAGACAACCACAGCACCTGAGGTCAACCCTGTCAGCTTATCTCTGGAAAAATGACCACGACAACACACGTTGCATTAAAAGAGTTGCATGGAAATTTGTCACCCAACCAAAGCGAGTGGGAGGTCTTGGCATATTGGACCCAGGGGACAAAATTAAAGCCCTAATGTTCAAAAGCTGGCCAATGACCTCCCATGGCTCCCTCTCGATTACATACAGTTGGCCAACCTTGCATCCCCCCCCCCCCCCCCCCCCCCCCCCCCCCCCCCCCCCCCCCCCCCCCCCCCCCCCCATCGTCCCATCCACCCCCTAAGCTGGCTGACAAACAAGACATGGTCTCTACCTAGCCCCCCGAGACGTAAAAGGGATGGCTCCTTTCGAAACAACATCAGATGAGACCTTAAATATGACCCACTGTGGATCACAATGCTAGGCCTATGGAGGAAGATGGGGCCGACCCAAAAGTTCCCCCCAAACAGGGCAGAAGAAATTTTGCGACAACCATTGTTTGGGAACCCGCACAAGAAAAGGCATATTCGCAATTGAGGATTTTTGGGACTGCCAAACAGGGACGTGGAAGACTGCATAACAACTGCAGTCAACTCTAAAAGCGGTACGAAATACTCACGACAAACTTAAACAACTTCGAGAGGCGATCCCACCCCCGTGGGTGGCTGCCTTACAGGAAGGTCCGTCGTTGCGCAGCCTAGACTGGGACTGGGTCACCCGGGCCAACACGAACCCCATCCCCATGACCATTTTCAGGGTGATCCGCATTACACAGGCAGGCAAGACAATGCATGCATACGAACCTGAGGTGTCGGGGTCGAGGTGGGCAACTCTGAAAAGGGTTCCGGACTTGGACTGCACAATTGCGGTGGATAAGCTCACCAAAATCAGAGTGGTGGTGACAAACGATACAGGATACTATGCCTACGAAATGTCCAACCCAATACACGCCCTTCCCTTCGACCCGGAAAAATGGGAATGGGGAGGTCAGAACCCCACCCCCATCTGGCAATACACAGCGAAAGAGGGATATAAGGGGGCCCATGACCTGCTCCCATCCACACAGATAGTTCAACAGAGATGGAAGAGGGATTCCCCGGTGGGAGAGGAAAGATTGCGACATATTCCGTGCACAACCTACGCACACATAATGCCCACCTCCCATAGAGCCCTGCAATGGCAAATAACGCACCGCTGCCTCCCAACTCCGGATTGGGTGACCTCCAGATCTTGCCTGGAACAAGAAGGCGTCTTGCCCCCTATCTGCTCCCAATGCGGACCCGGTTCTTAAAGTCGCAGAGCTGACCTGAAACACTGTTTGCTCGCATGCCCGGTGGCAATAAGGGTTTGGCAATGGTGGGATGCAATGTGGCATGCCCTCACAGGCGCTGTGTTTCACTGGGATATTGCGCTCATCCTCCTGGGAAAACAAAGAAATTTCCCCGCATACTGGACCCCCTTTCAACGAAACCTGTTCAGACATATGCGGCTGGCAGTACTCATGGTAATATGGCGAATGAGATGCTCAGGGGAACGCCAAGATGCAGCCTTTGGCTATCACCAAGCTAAAGCGCAGCTGGTGGAGGTCATCCGGGCAAACTTGCTGAAAGCCAACAGAAAACTAGTTGAAGTATTGTCCGCGTGCCCGAACAGAGAAAACAAACAACTGGCCATAAAGGCCTTCCGGGAGCTCTGGATCGACCTCCACGGAAAGCTGGCAGATGTGCGGGATGACGGAAAGCTGACATGGAAAAACTGGACAGCACAAGAGGACCAATGGTCCTTCCGACCGCCTGACAGCTTTCCCACCACTCTACCAGGCCAAATAAAAGGGGCAATGGTGTCGATGCCCTCAATAACAAGCTCAGCAACCCAGACCCCAGGGGGCGTTGGCCCCCAATCACCCCTCCCCTCGTTCGGGATGCCCTCTCCCCCATCACAGCCTCCACCATCGACCCCCGCATCCCCCCTCCCACTCCCAATGGCCTCTGCCCCTCTAACCCCGCTGCCAGCCCCCCCAATGCCAACGGACACCCCACCTGCTACTCCACCCCAGCCTCTGCGCCCCCGATGGTCCCCCCTCCCCCCGCCCCACTCCCTCCCCTCCCCATCCTGATAAATTCCCCCCTGTACACCCCGCCACCTTCCCCCCTCTCCCCCCAGTACCAGCCCCTACAACGACAGTGAAAGGCCATCACTATCAAGCCCGCAGCGAAACCGGAGGATGCTTATCAGCAGGGAGAGAAGATGGGGTACGGGGAAAGGGTAAGGGGGCTCAACGATCCAGGTCACAGTTCAAGGGAGAAAGAGTGCTGATGGAGGCCTGCTCACTACACCGGCTGCAGCTCACCACACTGCACAGAGAAGGGGGTGCGGTGGCATTTAATGGGGATCCACTGGAGAGCCAAACTACGACAGCGTGCAAATATATCATGCGACGGCCCAGGCGGTAATGCGAGCCCCACCGGACAAAGGGCTGCATTCGACATTGGACCATCCTTATAAAGTAAGAGTAGTCAATATAAGGACCTGGACTACATGTCCCCAGTCATATCTGTTACACAAGTACCACACACACTAGGCTTTTGTCAGTTTTTGCCTGTTGGGGGCGTCTCATGACAACTGAGTTCGTTGTCACCCACCCTACGCTGTCAAACAGGCAAGCAAATTAAGCTACAATAGCAGAAGTACCTACCTAAGGTTATTCTTGGAAGGCAAGCCCTGTAGCCTGTGCTTCTGGCTTCAAGGATCATAAAGGTCAGGTGTATGAGGTTGAAGAGGGTATAGGGTTTAAGGAGTTTTCAGGGATAAAAAGGGTCAGACATTCTACAGGGGGGCTGCTGACCAGGGCTGGGCTAACAAATAAGGGGTGCTCCAAGATGGGAGGGGAGTCACTAGCAGCTCCACGGGACAACGGAGACCCGGGTCTTAGAAGAGAAAAGGCCATAGCCACAGGAAACAACAAACAAAGATCTCTGTGTTTTAAGTTGTATCAATGGGACGCTGGACCCGGTTTCCAGCAGGTGCTGCTCCCCACCAATAGATAGAGCAGCCCGACAGATAAATCCTCAATCCTGACGGTTCTCTTACCGCCGCTGGGATAGAGGGTTTTACACAAGGGCTGTTCGTGAAAAAAAAAAAAAAAAGCAGCAGCAGCCAGAACCGTGTTCACGAGAGAACATGCGGGGGCCGCTCCCGACCTGCAGGTGGGCGATACCGGCTAGGGGACAGCCGGTAGCATCAGGGACCATGCCAACAGGACCAATCCCTGTGCCTCCCCTCAGGTCCCCTTCCCTACGAACATCAGCAGACCCTGCTCAATGCTGATCGGGGGATCCAGTGGTCTATCTCTAGGTGGCGGGTGCCAAGCATGCCCAGGAAGGTACATGAGCCATGGGGATTGAACCCACGACCTCCTGAATGCCACTTGCGAGCCTTACCAACTGAGTTAGGCCGCTGGATTCTTTTTTTTTCCCGAAAGTCAGTACATTTTTTTTTTCCCTTTCTTTCTTTCTTTTTTTTTTTTTTTTTTAACTTCGTATGCCGGAAAAACCTACTTAACAAGGTGATAAGAGCAGCCCTGATAAGTAGGCCCCAGTGTCGAAGCCTCCATCTATTGGTGGGGAGCTGCACCTGCTGGAAAGCTCTGCCAACGAGGCAGGGCAGTCCGTTGTAGATTTCATTACTTGGTCGTAGTAAACAGCAGAATGAAAAAAAAAAAAAAAAAAAAAAAAAAAAAAAAAACAGCAGAATGCGTCGATACTGGATTTCTGGGAAGATGACCCAAATCACCCCCAGACCCATATCGCCCGCCCCCAGTTTGCAACGGGAAAAAAACTCTATCCCTCAAAAGGGAAACAATGGACGGCGCCTTTACCTATACTAAATTGCAACGACCTGCCCTACAACCGCTCATAGGGACGACTGCGACCGGACCCTATTTTTCGTTGTCGGAGACCCCAACAGAACCCCTCTTAGCGCAGCTGTACTGCACGACCTTACCGAAAATAGAAAGAACATGAAAAGACGAAAACGAAACCCACACAAGCGCAGCCTCCTGGCTGCTAACTATTGGTCCCACACTGGGAGTCGGGGAGCCACTCCGACGAACGTCTGTCATCACCTGGAACATGCACCCACAGACATTATGAACACAGAAGCTCCACTACTTGTTTTGCAGGCACTCCAAACAAACAAACACAGACTATTTGGCACTGCCTAGAGGTGTGCACCCACCTATACACACAGAATGAAAGGCAGAAAGGAAACAGATAGAACTGATTGTGTTTTTTTTCAGAAGTTTTCAGCGCAGCTCTTCCGCATCTGGGCACCCAGCAACACCCCCTGACCTCACAGATTCAGACTTCCACTGGGCCCCCAGCTTGGATTGTGTTCTTTGTAAGCCCATGCCACCCGACAAAAGTGCCTGCCTCAGCCGGAGACCTGGCACCCTCCCTCCCACCTCGGCCGTGTTAATGTATTGTTTAGTTGTTGCCATCTTGTATCCCCCAGTATCCCCCAGAGAGAATGAATTACCAGAAACCCAGGCCTGCCCCCCCCCCCCCCCCCCCCACACACACACACACACACACACACACACGCACACACACACACACACACACACAACGGCGCGCGCGCGCGCGCGCACGCACCGAAATCTCTGCTGGCCCCCCTTTCGTGGGTGCTATATCCCTGGAGCCCATGGCCCCAAGCACCTGTCATTCATTTTTGGTTGTCTGGTGGCCCCCAGACAGATTTGAATTGCCAAAAACAGCTGGACATGTTAACTCAGCCAGGGTGGGAGAGTGGGTGCCAGGTCTGGCGAACGGCGCAACTAGAGTCGCGCGTATCTCAGGATTAATCAAATATTCGCTGGACCTGCCTCCACAGGAGGGGGAGCTCTATTATTGGGGGGAACAGAGGATACAGGATATGCAATCCTAGCAGGGGTCCCACCGGAGGGTTGAACCTGGGGGGGTCATTCTGGAGTTCAGGGGTTAGTGGCTTCTGTTCTGGGCTGTACCTTCTGGGGTTCAGGGGTTAGAGGCTCCTGATCTGTGCTGTAGGTAGGTTAGAGGGGGTGTCGATGAGTATCCAAAGACGGAGAATTTACAAAGGGTTTAAGGATAAACGCGGCAGTCTGGTGGGAGACCACCAAAGTTGCAGGGGGGCTGCCAACGGGCTGGGCTAGCGGAAAGGAGGAGCACTAGACTATTGAGGGGGACACTTGCAGAGCCATGGTAAATCATAGCTTCAATCTACGAAGTGGGAAGGGTACAGTCTCAGAACCCAATGGAAAACACACATTGTATGGAGCTGATGCATCCAAGGGGCGGTGGAGGGTTAGGGAGGGTTTAATGATTAAAAAAAACAACAGTCGAATGGGGATCAGTCAGAGCCACAGGGGGGCTGTACACAGACTGAGGCTGGGACCCCACAGGGATGCGAAAAGGAAAAGTTCGCTGCGGAAGTGTTTCCGGGAACCCCCACCCCGCGGAAAAGGTTCTGGAAAAGCCAAAATGTCTTCGAAAGACTGTTTTCCGGGACCCCACAGCCCACATTTTGTGGGCTGGAAGATGGTGTGTCGACGTTTTCACATCATCTGTGGTCTGGAAAAGGCTGATGGGAGGAAATTCCGCCGTGAAATTGTGCTGAAAGCAGAGGATGGCTGTGGGTGCCGTCGTCAACTTTTCCAAGGTCCGGTCCCATTGTCGGACCATCGAGTGTCCGCCCATGCATCGTCCCCCCTGTGGCACCTACAAACCATCTCACGGCCGCTTCCTCAGGTCCAGTCACGGCCTCCTGGACACCCCTGCACTTTCCTTTTTTGGCCACTACCGACGGACCTTTCCTCTTACGGAAAAAAAAAACAACTGCTTTGCCGCAAAACTTATTCTGTTATGGGGTCCCAGGAAAAAAATACTTGTCCAATTTGTACTACGGAAGTGTGGCTGTGAGGGGGGAGTGTGGTTGGGTACACCGGGTCGCGGGATCTCCGTCGTGGGATCTCCGTGCTGGGGTGGGGTGAAGTGCTTAGGTTTGAGTCCTGGGGCTTCACTTTCACCCCAGCCCACTTAGCCTTATGGTTAGGTGTTAGCCTGCTAAGCCGTTGGTCGTGTGTTCGAGTCCCGTATTCGTCACAACTTTCCAAAATGATTTGCCCTCTTTTCAAGGCAATCGTCTTTTCCATCCACACTGCAGTGGGGTGCCAGCCTGAGCCAGTGGAAACGAGGAGCACTAGAATAGGGAGGGTGATACATGCAGCTCCAGGGGATATGAAAGCTCCAGTGCAGGAAGGGAAAAGGTTGCAGTCTCGGAAACCAATGGGAAACCATTACTGTATTGAACTGATCTACCCAAGGGATGCTGGACCCCGTTTCCAGCAGGTGTTGCTCCCCACCACCAATAGATGGAGCAGCCTCACAGACAAGGCCTCAATCCTGGTGGTTCTCTCACCACCACCGGGATAGAGGCCTTGCAAAAGGGATTTCACGGAAGTTTCACCAAAAAAAGGAAAAAAGAAAAGAAAGAACTGATTGTGTGTGCATGTGTCTGTGTAGGTGTGTATATGTGTGTGTGAATGTGAGTGATACATATCCTCAGCGACCAAGCTACACACCATGACATGGGTTTCCCCGGGGAACAGATAACATGAACTCCCAGAGATAGAGGCTCGCCACACAGGCTGTCGAAAACCGAGTTTTTGACAGTTTTGCATCGCCACACATACTGTCGACGAAATCCTTTTCAGAATGTTTTCGACCTGTGTCAGATTTGTGGTTTCGACAGCCCTGTCGAAACTCTCGTTTCCTCCCGCCTGCAGCTCAAGGATGTTCGACAGTGCGCCGCCGATCTTTCGAGAAACGCCTCCAATTTCCCATTGTCAGGGACAAATCCCTGACAGGTGTGCCGTCTTTTGTGACGGTTGCGCAAAAGTTGCTCCAAATTCCCCTCGACAGCCTCGCCCCTCGACAGGCTGTGTGGCGAAGGGGGGAAAACTGTCGAAGAGCGGGCTGTCGAAAATTCTCGACTTTCGACAGCCTGTGTGGCGAGCCTCATAAGTTCCAAGGCTTCTGAACCTAGTGCACTATTAAGCAAAGGACAGACATGTCATCAACACAGATAACCAAAATTATGGAAATAACGGCGGACGGGGCATGTGTTTGAAACCTTGAAGGCAAAAAAAACTCGCGCTGGCAGAGAAACCACACGCCAAGTCGAAATGAGCAATTTCTGTCCAGAAGTATCTGTTTGGCATTTTCTTTTTCTATTTGCTTCCCCCTCGAACACCACGGGCGACCCCTGTAAATATGACAGTCCCCTCTATATAGTCTTAGTAGTGGTAGGAAGGTAGTGAAAGGCGAAAAAGAATTTGAGAGAAGAACATAGTGTAGTTAAAAAAATATATATAAAAAAAATGACACCCGGTCTGACACCACGGCTGCTGGTGCTTCCGTTGCCTTTTCAAACTCGGCACGGTTTTCTTTGCCCGCGTGTGTTTTCTTTGCCCATTGGATACAAAAAGGTGGCATCAACCGACTTACCTCAAAATTATAATAATCCTGAAACAGACCAAGCCTACTTACCGAGGTGATAAGAGCACCCCTGGTAAGTAGGCCCCCACGTCGAAGGCTCCATCTATTGGTGGGGAGCTGCACCTGCTGGAAATCGGGTCCAGCGTCCCTGTACAATGATATGATGTGTATCAGCTGGAAAACGGGTCCAGCGGCCCTTCACAGTGACGTGTCAATGTCACTTACTAGTCAATATATGTCACATAATGGGAGAATCCCTATCGATCGAAGCAAGAGACGAAACCCAGACGCCGATGGGATGTGTATGACGTGGAAAACCGCCCCAAGTAGATAACAAAAGGACGCATAACTTTTTTTAATTACCCCCGCCAGTGATACTCTTAATTGTAGGCATACGGGGAACCCCGTGGCAGCCAGAACCTTGTTCACAAGAGAACATGCGGGGGCTGCTCCCGACCTGCAGGTGCGCGATACCGACTAAGGGACAGCCGGTAGCATCAGGGACCATGCCAACAGTACCAATCCCTGTGCCTCCCCTCAGGTGGTGGCCTCTGCCCCCTACGAACATCAGCAGACTCTGCTCAATGCCTATAGGGGGATCCAGTGGTCTATCTCTAGATGGCGGGTGCCAAGTATGCCCAGGAAGGTAAACGAGGCCAATCGGGATTGAACCCACGACATCCTCAATGCCACTTGCGAGCCTTACCAACTGAGTTAGGCCAATTGGCGAACGCATAACATTGTGCTCCCGCCGGAAAGCGTGATCAGGAAAGGAGCTGGGCTGAGGAACGTGCCCCATGCGACCACGCCAAATTCGCTTTTTGTTTTCTGGGTTGGGCTTTGTGACTTCGTGAGAAAACGTTGCCACAGCGATTTGGTTTTCTATTTTTCGGCAAATACCTGTCGAATCTGGACAGGACGGCCTTTCAGGCCATTTTTTTTTATTGTCATTATAGTATTACGGGGAACCCCGTAGCAGCCACATCCGTGCTCAAGCCTCCAACGAGGGAACATGCGGAAGCTGCACCCCCAGCAGCAGGTGCAATACCCCTGCTACAGCAGGTGTGCGATACCGGCCAGGGGTCAGCCGGTAGCATCAGGACCGAGGTGCCATCTCCTGGCATGAGGTAGAGCACTTGAGTTTCAAGGTACTACGAGACCACTTTTAGTTTCAAGGTAGGCTGGTACCAGTACCCCGAGATTTTTCTTCTTCTTTTCAGCCTGTTACTGTAGCAGTCAGGCTCCAGTACCCTGANTTCTTCTTCTTTTCAGCCTGTTACTGTAGCAGTCAGGCTCCAGTACCCTGAGATTTTTCTTCTTCTTTTCAGCCTGTTACTGTAGCAGTCAGGCTTGGAAACGTGCAACTTTTTTTTGGTTCCTCACTTTTTCTTTTTTTTTTTGGTTCCTCACTTTAGCTTTTCGTGTGAACAGGTGCCAACAGACCGCCTGTTACTGTTACTGTTACTGTTACCGTTACTGTTACTGTTACTGTTACCGTTACTGTTACTGTAGCAGTCGGGCGCAGAAAAGTGCAACTTTTCTTTGGGGGGGAAGTATGTTTATGTCACATGGGAGTTTGTAATGGGCAGAAAAAACAGCCTTCGGCGACTGTATCAGGGCCTGAGTTCGAAAAGGCGTTTGTAACTCAAGGCCGGCAGCGGTGTCAGTGCGGAGTTCGAAAAGGCGGTTGTGTTTGTTTTTTTTTTTTGTTTTTTTTTTTCCCTCCCTCTTAGGTCGCGCCGCGCCGCGCC
>BFEA01000034.1:4610156-4631172 GCA_003427395.1 Chara braunii
TCCTTTCCTTTCTGCGCTTCTAACGCGGTTTGTAACTTTTCACCCTCTGCCTGCAGCCTCTTTTTCTCCTCTAATTCTTGTCTCTTTGCTGCTAACAGTTTGGCATGCAATTCATCTCTTATACACATCTAGATGTGTATAAGAGACAGCCCCCCGCCCCCCCCCCAAGGTAGGTGTGCAGGTTGCCTGGCCCTGTGTACTGTGACTGCACTGGCAGTCTTCCAAACACAGACTGACAGACTGACTGTTCTGCGCAACCTGGCCCTGTGTACTGTGACTGCACTGGCAGTCTTCCAAACACAGACTGACAGACTGACTGTTCTGCTTTCTTCAAGGGATGGCAGCGCTCTCTCTTTTTCTACTCGAAAGTGCCAAGGTCCCACTTGCCCGGATTCTTCATTGCTGACCGCTGTTTTCACCAGGAAAAGTTAGACAAAAAGAAGATTCTTTGTTGCTGGCCACTGTTTTGACCAGGTTAAAAAAAATATATGCAAAAAAGAGTGGGACGAAAAGGTACTCAGGAATTCACTTCATGACTTTGACTGGAAGATACTCTATTCACCTCATGGAATCGAAGATATATTATGTTGACCAAAAAAATTGTCACCATGCGAATAAAAGAGAACAGCCAACAGGCACCAATTACAATTAAATTTGCAGGTCAGGAAGTCTGAAAAATTCTGGTCAACAACTCGTTCCATGTGAAGTTGTCTCAGTGTTGGACAAGGATTTGGAAATGCGAGGAATGAGCCCCTCGCAATGCCACTAGCCCACAGCAGCCGATACGGAAGGGGCCCTAGAGCATGTGTAGCGCCCACCCTAAGTGAAGGCGGGCCTACAATTTTCCTCGCGGCCTACATTCGCCCATTTTTGCATTTTGGGGCGCCAGACAGTTACTGGGCGCAATTTCGTTACAGGGCACCTGCATGCTGTGAGACCAGGGCCTCGTGCATGAGCCTTCCAGGCTCCCACAGACAGTGGCGTGGATCAAGGCCTCTTGGCCAATCAGAAAGCAGGGAGTGACGAGAGCTACGTTGCACAGTTAAACCACCAGTGTTTCCTTTCCCATATATCGGCCGCGGGGCCGAATTCACCCTGCTCGCCATGAAAAATCGAAGCGACGTGGCCGGCCCCGGCAGAGAATTTGCGGCGGTAACAAATTTCCGTGTTAACGGCCGCGACAATTTTTTTCAAGCGGGGAAAGGTACCGGTGGTTTAACCGTGACCTAACTGTTCTGGTCCCAGGCCGCTATCTGAACGGGCCTGGGGGCACACTTTGGCCCGACGCCTGGCTACTGGAGCAGCGCGACAGCATTGCGTTAGAGTAGAGGCGTGGGTAGGGGATCTGGCGGAGGCCATACCTGCAGCGGTGCGACTTACCTGGCGCCATAGCTGAGACTTCACAAGCAGCGACCTGCACATGACGACGACGACCGTCAGTACCAGGCCGCAGTTACCTGCAGGTGAGACAGCGAGGAGGAGGACATCTTCTTCTTCTTCTTGGTCTCGCTCTCCATCTCTTTCCCTCTTACCTTCTTCTTCTTCTTCTTCTTGAGAGAGAGAGAGAGAGAGAGAGAGAGAGAGAGAGAGAGAGAGAGAGAGAGAGAGAGAGAGAGAGAGAGAGAGAGAGAGAACAGGCAGAGGTTACATCGGGCATTTTGCCCAAGATCTGATCCGACATTCCTGTGGCAGACATTGGTTGGACATTCGGCAAGGGACTATTTTTGGACTTCGCTATCACGATCTTGGTCTTCTCCCTCGCCTCCATCTTCATCTCGCCTCTCCCCCCATCTCTCATCCTTGGTATCTCCCCCATGTGCGTGTGCAAGGAGGGACCTTTTTTCTGTGTTTGCGGTCCCTCCTCCTTCTCTCACATGTGCAGTGTATGATGGGATGTCGCGTCAGTCTCAGACAGGTCAGTTCATATCTTTGAGTCTTCCACTGCGCTACATTGTGCCATTTTGTATGTATCGGGATGTACATTGCTTGTTGATACTTTGCTGACATTGCATTGCCCATTCTAGTCCTTTTCATCACTATGTGGATCCTTGGCTCCATATACATTGCCCGACTGGGCATGTATAAGCTGGGAGTGATTCCTGGTTGCATCTTCATTAGCTGTAGGCTAGTATAGGTTCTCAGTAGAGGTAGGCTGGACGCTGAGTGCCAATCAAGAAGGGCGGCACTGGATACACTGTTGATGGTGGTGAGAAGAGGCTAACATTGACATAGAGTTCACTGCATTGTTCTTATTTGGCTTGTATGTCAGTGCATTCTGCTTTCTGCTTGGGACACGACTATCTGATCTTCAATGTGATCGGAGAAATTTGGTTTTCTGCTAGGAAGATTGTCATGATTGGCCGGTCTGGACCGGCCGGTCACCCGGGAGTGATGCCCGGGGGGGTCTGACGCGTGGATTGGAGAAATTTGGTTTTCTGCTAGGAAGATTGTGCATACCGGTGTGATGCGGTCCAGTTTTTGGGCTTGACCGGTGATGTCACGCCTTCAAACAGGACCGCGAAACTTCATTTTTTTGTAAGGGACACCAGGCCCGATTCCTGGCTCTGTAATATAAGGGATGCTGGGCCCTGTTCCCGGCTTGGGAAAAAAAAAAAAAGTTGTTTGTATTGCAATTCTACACAACATATTTTTTTCATCAGATTTTTTTGGAGTGTTTTTTTTTTTTGTTTTTTTTTTGTTTTTTTTTTTTCACGCTGGGCCTGCCCGGGCCCATGCACGGGGGTCATGATCGGCCGGTCACCCGGTTACCAAACCGGGCGTGACGTCGGGACCCGAGCGCCTGGAATATCTCCCTAGGTTTTCTGTCTATCACTCTCGCTCATTTTAGTTGCAGAAAAGGTAGTCCTTGAGATATGTTCGGGGCATACTCACTCCTTGACTTTCTTTGATTGGATTGAATTTGCCAATAACAATGACGCGGGTTATATACAAACAGAGAAGTGCCGGTGTGATAATAGATGCCTTTGCACCTTCGAGTTAGGACTACCTCTTATCCTTCT
Source organism: Chara braunii (assembly GCA_003427395.1). Classification (NCBI taxonomy): domain Eukaryota; kingdom Viridiplantae; phylum Streptophyta; class Charophyceae; order Charales; family Characeae; genus Chara; species Chara braunii. Next base: position 4,613,177 of record BFEA01000034.1, read on the forward strand.
CCTTGGGAAGTTATGAGGACGACCTACTGTTAAAAAAAAAAAAAAAAAAGAAAGGATGACCTACCGTTATCATGCATACAACCGAGGTTCCTCCACATACATGAAGATGCCATGTGCAAACACGTGTTGCCTTTGTCGCAGAATGCGGACTTTCCCTTCTTCTCAAAGATGAACCATATATTACCTCATCGTCATTGTCATCGTCATCGTTATCGTCATCATCATCCTCATCGTCATCCTCATCCTTATCCTCATCCTCATCCTCATCCTTATCCTCTTCGACCTCCTCCTCACCATCATTATCATTGTTGTTATCATCATAGTCAACGTCATTGTCATTGTCATCGTCATCATCATCGTCATCGTCATCGTCATCGTCATCTATGGTTGATGACCTAAACTTAGTGATGGGTTAACTGAACCTGCATGCATCACTCTGCTGGGTCATTGAGGTGGCGAAAATACAAGATGCAAGGAGGATAAAGCAGCAAGGTTAAAACGAGGTTAAGCTGAGGTTAAAGCAGGGTTAAAACAAGTGTGGAGCAGGGTTAAAGCAGGGTTGAACCACCACAACCTTTTATAAGCACCCTGACTAGTGCAAGGAAAATGAGCAATAGCGAGATGACAATGACCAGCATACACAATAACATTGAAGGCCAGATAGTATCACAGTATCCAGAAAGCAGAAATGCACCAATATAACACCAATGAAGAATCGTAACACTGAAAACCAATGTCAATGAGAGCTGGCTCTTGCCACCACCAACATGAGTGTCCAGGCCCTATCTCCTACTTGGCGCTCGGCGCCCAGCCTACTCCCTACACAGCTACAGTCTGCCTACTAATTGACGACGCAACTGTTGACGTCAGCAGCCCACGGAGTACTTGAAGATGTCGCCCGTAGCAGACCATTGCCAATACCAGGTATGTGCCCTCACATCATCATCATCATCATCATCATCCTTCTCCCTCGCCCTTGTCTTACACCCACGTCTTCCCCCTGTACACCCGAAGACCACCCCGTCGCCTCACTGTAGTCCAAGCCCAACCAGCTATGGAGGCTGGGCTATGGCGCTGCCCTCAGCAGCGCCCTGCTCCCTGCACGACCGCATGCGCTAGCACCTCGCCTCTCAGCGCCAGCAGCAGCCCACGAGCGKYCGCTCCAGCAGCGCTGCCGCTAGCATGCGAGTGCCTGAATGAGAGGCCAGGCAGCGAGCTCTTTCCTATATGGAAAAGAGCTGGCCTGCCTTCGCAGCCTGGCTGCCCTGGGCCGGGGCCCAGAAGCTTTTGGTAGGCCCCAGGATGCTGCGCCTCTGGTGCAGCTACTGGGCCTCATTCGGTTGGCCCCCCCAACTGTCTGTGTATGAGGCTGCGAATCTCGCCCAGGGCCTGCGCTTTCGGAAAAGCCTAGAAGGCCTGGCAATTTTTTTTTTTCCTCGCTGCTCGGCCTGTGTTTCCTTCAACCAACTGGCGCAACGAAACTGCCTGGATCCCAAATGCGAAATTGACTGCCGAGGGCTTCTCGTGATTTGGTAGGCCCGCCTTCTCTTAGGGCGGGCGCAGATGCAACAGGGGCCCCCCTTAGGCCTGCCGAGGAACCAGATCCTGACACTAGCAATAGGCATGACCTTTTTTAAGGTGATCCGCTGGATTGACGATCTCATGGCCTCAGTGTTTGCATTGACAGCAGAAAACAAAGGAGGACACGAAGAAGTGGTCCGTCTGCCGGTGATTTAACATCTTAGTTTTATGAGCCAACCACCTTGTTCCTTGTTCTTTACGTTTTATGAGCCAACCACCTTGTTCCTTGTTCTTTACGTTTCCCCTATGGGCCTATTCTAGCGATTCCCCCAAATTTGTGGATCATACATGAGGCCACCTCCACCACACAAATGTAAGACAGCTGGGCCTCTGTCCCAAGCATTTGCAAGGTGAAGGTGATTGGATGCATGATCTGCATCTGCAGGGTACAACGGGTGGAGGGGGGAAATTCCAAGAATACGCCCAAGAGGTTTCATAATCATGTTTGGAATAGAGGCCAGCAGTCCACATTTGGAAGGTGAAGGTGATCGGATGCATGATCTGTCTCTGCAGGGTGCGGATGACCAGATGCAGATTGATGGTCTGATGTTAATGGGTAGATGGATAGAGGCCCAGCAGTAGTTTCCATTTGCAAGGCGAAGTTGTCGGATGCATGATCTGTCCCTGGAGGGTGCAGATGACCACATGCAGATTGATGGTCGGATGTTAATGGGCAGGTGAACGGAGGACCAGCAGTCAAGATTTGGAAGGTGAAGGTGGTCGGATGCATGATCTGCATCTGCAGGTGGTGCAGATGCAGATGCAGATGCAGATGATTGGACTTCACGAAACTCGTGCTGCCCATTTCTTAACCTTTTCCCCTTTCATCAAATCGCCTTTCACCCTTGTTCATTTGTCACTCTGATAGGTGACAGCCCACCCACCGTCTTCCATCAAAGGTAAGGCTCTCGGCTATCTTCCCTCATTATGAACGTCCAATGATCCTACCATCTTCACCCGAATAGACAGCCTAGCTCAGCTGGTAAGGCTCACATCTGGCGTTCAGGAGGTCGTGGGTTCAATCCCCGTTGGCCTCATGTACCTTTCTGGGCAGGCTTGGCGCCCGCCACCTAGAGTCTGCTGATGTTCGTAGGGGAGGGGACCTGAGGAGAGGCACAGGGTTTGGTCCCTTTGGCATGGTCCCTGATGCTACCAGCTGTCCCGTCGCCGGTATCGCCGACCTGCAGGTCGAGAGCAGCCCCCATGTTCTCTCGTGAACACGGTTCTGGCTGCTACGGGGTTCCCCGTATGACAATAATTAGGAGTAGTGGTAGGTAGGTAGTGTGAGGGTTGAAATGAGAGAAGCATGCACCTTAACAAAAAAAAAGAAGAAGAGAAGAATAAGGGGAGAGTTCTTTTTTCCACGAGCAGTCGTTTGAATGGGCAATCCTGAGCTTCACTGGAGTGCATGACATCTGTGACTTTTGTCTTTGTGTTCTGTGTGTTTTTTTGTTCTCAGTCGCCTGTACGAGCACGTAATTTGGTTGATGAAAAAAGCTGTTCAACGACGGTGATGATTAATGGCAGTTCCGGCTGGAGGGCTGCCAGTGCTGCAAGGCAGTTTTGGCAAATCAGCAGCTCATATACATATACATCCAAATGTGCGCACAATTGCAGGGGTTAGCAGGGTCTGCAAAGTCTCGGCGCTCCCTCCCTCCTTTCTTGAGGAGGATAAGAGGGGGCTTACACAACAACTCTTAACAGGGAATTCTACCTACGGTGGGGATCAGGCATCGAAGATGTCGTCCTCGCTATCGTTCGTGGACAGAGTTGTAGGCACAACACTTCACAACAATGAGAGGAGTGCGTCTGATCTTGCCATGCCGTCGCTGCATTCGCTTCAACCTGAGCTTCACCATGTCACAGATTTCTGTATTGATGAGAAGGCCTTGCAGTCGCCAGTGAGCAGCTTGACGCACAACTTGATCATTATTATTCTTAACCAGGAGCTTCCCATTTGCACGCCGGCACTCTGGAAACAAGGTGGGGGGGAGCTCTGCTCTTTTCGCCAAACAGTTGCAAATAGTTAGAAGCCCTATTTCGGAAGTATTTCCTCTTTCCTCCCTCTACACCCTTCCTTCTTCTGGTGTTTTTATCTGTGTGTGTCTGCTTCGTTTTTCCCTCCGACCTCCTTCCCCGGGGCCCCCCTTAAATCCTATGTCTACATGATCACTTCTGCAAAGTTCCTCTCTCTTGTTCTGCCAACTTCTTCTGTGTGTCTGCTGTTTTTTTTTCGTTCTTCTTTTTTTCTTCCCACCCCCCTTATCTCTGCTTCATTCCTACTGCAAGTTCTTCCTTTTTTTTTTTTGTCGCCACTGAGTGCTGCTGAGATTGCTGACATTGTAATCTTGTTATCAAGATTGTTGATTTGAAAAATAAAAGTAAAGGGAAAAGTAAAATACCAAACACAAACGCATTTTCCAGTAGGTATGTATTGGCATGTCCAGCAAGACATCAGGAGAAACTCTGAGTTTTCTTTTTTCCTTTTCTTTCCTCCATTCTCTCTCTCTCTCTCTCACTCTGTCTCTCTCTCTTTGTTTCTCTCTCCAGTTCTTTTGTTGAGTCTTTGTTTTTTGCACTTTTGTTTTGCCTTTCCTGTCCTGTCTGTAACGTACAAAGGCACTTCAAAAGGTCAAAAAGTTCATTAACACTACTCAAGCGGTGACAATTTATGGTGCAAATTAAGATGAAACTTCATGAAAGTAAATAATACAGCTTTTGAACAACTGTTGATAATTCATGGTGCAAAGTCAGTTGAAAGGAACAATACAACATGTGAGTTTTAAGTTTAACTAAGTACAATTAAAAATAGTAATTAAATTAGTAATTACTAGCGAGTGTTAGTAACTTAGTAATTACTAATATTTACTAATAAGTTATAACTAAGTTATTAACTTCAGTAAGTGTCAGTAATTACTTCTAGGTTAATAACTGTTGGTAATTACTTAATGTGTTAATAAATCATAAATGCCGTGTATCTGAGCGCAATGCATGGATTGGCGGAATGGCAACACCCTTCCCCCCCCTTCCCCCTCTTTCCAAAAAAAGAGCAGGAAATGATGCTTAGATTACCAAGCTGTCAGGGCCAGACGATGTAGCACGGATAATTGTAAACCCGCCTGTTGAGGAATCCTGGTCAGATCGTGAGCTAGAATTTCTAGATAATGTCTCCGAGCGGTGGGAAGCGATCATCTGTTTGGCTGTCGATCCCACAGGGGAAATGTGCATGACATTCAGAGGGCAGACTTCATGTTTGTCAAAACGTTGTTGCCAGACACTCTGTTAGGGTTATAATAAGGGCTTAGAACTTCAAATTTAAAGAAAAGGGTTTGAACTGTAAAGGGGTTCGGAAAGGTTATTGTTATTATTATTATACTTTTTGTCCCAGCAAGTTAGCTGCTCGCTGTGGTTTCGCATGTGGCTGTGAGAGAGGGGAGGATCAAACACACCAGGGGTTGCAGAACCAGGAGAGAATGGAAGGCTGAACCCTGGTCTGGCCGCTGTGTACTTGATCTGTATACTTGCTATGTAGAGCTAGGCTACCACGTAAAGCTGGCCGCTATGTAGAGTGCTATGTAGAGTGAGGCTGCTAAGTAGAGCTATGCTGCTATGTAGAGCCAGACTATTACGTGTAGACCTGGCTACTATGCAGAGTGCTATGTAGAGCGAGGCTTCCAAGTCGAGCCAGGCTGCTATGTAGAGCTAGACTGCACTGCTGCTATATATAGCTGTCTGCTAGCTGCTATGTAGAGCTATGCACTCGTACTTAAACGGATGAATTCAATGCCCTACTGTGTGTGATTACGGCTGCTGCGTTCAAAGCCCTGGCGTCTGCTTACATGCCTACACACGACGGTCGAGCTTGTGAACATTCTCTGGTGCTACTTGACTCCTAAGTTCCTGTCAATGAGGGTGAGGGTGTTAGGGACATAACACTCAAGTATTAGCAGAGATTGTTCATCCCAGGAGCAAAGTTGTTGGGTGAGCAAGATGAGGAAGGCCTCCTTGTACCCGGCCTATGTGTCGGAATAGTGCACATATGTACCAACTTTTAGTAAACTGAGCATAAGTTTGAATCCCTTTTTTGTTTTTTTTTTCAACTTTGAATCTTGATGGAATCAAATGAACACAATAAGGTAGAATAAGGTTCAGGGTTACCCCCTTAGGAAAAAAGATAAGAGGTGGAGGAAGACCTCAGTGACTTGCACCCCAAATGACCCAAACATAGAATAAGGCAATCTTGAAACGGAACAATTTCCATCTACCGTCTTCCCCCTAATGGGATATATGTCATTGTATGATCATTACGGATGTATTTGGGGTAATTTTCAGTCTAGATACACTGATACAGTGATAATGACCGTGTGGCATACGTCCTATTGGGGGATAAGGAAAATTGTTTTTTTTTTTTTCCCCCTTTTTTTATATGAAAAAAATAGTCTGTTTTCTCCTCATATGGGGAACAGCTGTATTTTTTGCTATCCTATATTCTTCTCTCAATATACCTCTCACTACCTACGGTACTACCCTAGGCTAGACAGCTCGACCTATGAAATCCGGGAGAGGGCTTAAATTCCTTACCCGGAGCAAGAGTATCCTAAGGTTATGGGTCTACGCCTGCCTGTCTCTGCTCTTGTGCGGGGAGCAGTACGCCTGCCTGTCTCTGCTCTTGTGCGGGGAGGAGTACGCCTGCCTGTCTCTGCTCTTGTGCGGGGAGCAGTACCCAAGCTTCTAACACCCGGCGCGGGCTGGCGAGAAAATTGTTTTGTGGCCAGATCGCCTTAATTCTTTCCTCCAGTCATGAGAGGGGAAGCCGCCCAATCACCACATGGCACTTGAGTGCCACACGACCCATCAAAGAATAATGTTGTGGCCCTATAGAAACTGATGGGTCATCACCAATCTTGTTCTCGTTCCAGTAAAGTTTGCCCTGGCGAGCATTTGTTTGTGCTTTAATACTTACCTTATGTTACGTTACGTACATGTGACTGGCAGGGCAGCTACATATCTGTGCTGATGGAGGTGCAAACCGGTTGTACGATGAACTGCCATTCTTTTTCCCCCTTGAAGCTGCAGATACTGTGAGAAGAAGGTGCTGGAACTCCCTGAAGCTGAGTTCACCAAATACTCTCTGTGTGCCTCATAAACTTTCATCATTCCATCTTCTGCATGACATATATTACTATGTGCTACGGTGTGTGCTCTGTTAGTTGATAGATCTGTGACCAATCGTTGAATCGGCAATGTATACGGGTATTGCACATCATGTTTCTCCCTATGGTCCACCGGGCAGTTCTCTGTGACTACATATGGTTCAGCCTCCTGATGAGTAGGTGCAATGCCAACGAGACACTCTGTCATGCTCCCCCCCCCCCCAACACTCTCCCCTGTTTCTTGTGGTTTTCTCCCTTTCTGCCTACAGTTCACCAGGCAGTTCTCTTCGACAATATAATGCGGTTTGCTGATGACATTCGTCAGTGTGATGTTGGAGCTGATGAGCAGTGTGCTTTGACTTATCTCTTCATTGACAATGTTCTTCATGGGGGCAATTACCACCTCTACTACTACGGTCTTCACCCGAATACAATGTAAGGTCATTATTGCTGTACTTAGACTGAAAGATACCCCAAATACAGCTATAATGACTGTACGTTGTATTCGAGTGAAGACGGTTGAGCACTACGGCCTCGAGTGGAAGGAAACTACAATGCCGGATGGCTCCTGTACCTTTTTAGGTTTAGCAGCTACGGGTCCGCTCTGATGGCACGTTTTACATGAGTGTTTTTGACAAAGCGTCTGCCTGACACTTCCCTATCATTCGCTATCCAAGTGAAGACTCCAGTATCCCTTCCCATCAATCGGATGGTGTGTTCACTGGGAAATTGAACATATTTGAACATATCTGTAACAATTGTCAGGGCTTTCAAGCCGTGGTGGGCAATTGGCCAGATTCAAACAAATCTAAAACAATTGGTGAGACTTTCAAACTGTGGGAACTTCACTTACTGGCAGCATGCTTTCTCATTGGCATCTCCCATCGGCCCTTGTGAAGGGATGGACGTGCGACATGCATTCTCGCCAGAACCGCTGTCCTATGCATGTGACACGTCTCTCTCAGTGGTTAAGACACATGCTGCAATGTTTCTTCCTTGTCCCCGCAAAACTCTTGTCCTGCCCCTACTTGCTCATCTGCTAGTGATAGGTCTGTGGTTTCCACTGTTGCAGTTTGCGCGCAGCAGTTTCCACAGCTGCAGTTCCCACTCTTGCAGTTTTCACTGCTACAGTTTCATGCAGCGCTTTGCACTAATGCAGTTTCCACTCTTGCAGTTTTCACTGTGGCAGCAGTTTCCATGACTACAGCTTCCTCTCTGCAGTTCCAGTGCAGACAACATGACTGCCTTCCTGAGGCTCACATCGTTTATTTCAAACGTTTGCCCAATCAACATGCCTATCCTCTCTTTCTGTGCTTGGCCGCTATTGGCGGTGTTCCTCCTCGCCCCCATCATCTCCTCCACGGTCTCGTTTTCAAACAGACTCTCTTGTCCCGTTGTGCCATCGTCGTTCTCGGACACATGCTCATCTCCGGTTTGCCACGCCCCAACTCCTCTTATTGTGTATTGTCAAAAACATGCACCGTATTGTCGCTCATACAAGACCAACAGCCCGTTACTTAGTGTTCCCTGATTCTCTCCGTGCCTGCTCCACAGGTTGTTGCTGTTCCCTTATCCAAATGGCAATATCTGCTCCTGTGTACCGTGCGGACAGTCCAGCTTTCAGGCACGCAGTCACGAGACCGTGTCCCATGCTTTACAATATTGGAGATTCATGAGTCACCTGCAGAACAGGATACGGTCCCTGCTCAGGGTGCATTCCCCATGGGAGGGGCAGTCTCAACTCAGAATGCAGCCCCCAGCATCACTAGATTCCAACATCATTTGGCGGAAGTGCGAATTGCCCCACAAGTGATCTGCAAATGATGGAGTCAGACTGACCAAGAGAAAATCTGGGACCTTCCAGGCCTGGGACGTCCTCTGGGTAACCTAACCTGCAAACTGTTGGCAGTGTCCGGCACCGGAGCCTGCTCACCAGGACGAGAAACATGACTGTGATGCCTGATCCTTCAGTGGAGTTGCGTTGCGATCCTTCGCAGTCTCTGTGGTCTTGCTGCTACTATGCTTGTTTACACAGCCACTGCCACCCCTCTTCTGCGGCATCAGACTTAACTTGCGATTGCCCTTCAACTTGATGTGGATCATCCCTGCCTGGATGGAGAGGGTAGAAACTATACTGCATGGGTCCTGGGGACCAACTCACGTAAGAGTGTTCACAGCATGCATCATCATCATACACAATGAACTGAAGTCTTCACACATTAGACAAAAGAGAGGTAAGAAGAGAACCGAGTTGCGCAGCTTATATTATCAATAACATGATTACAAAGAGTGTCATAGTTCCCTGAGTTCAAGCGCTCAACCAGCGCAACACAAATCTCTTCTCCAACTCGTCAATGTGGCTGCTACACAGCAGTGCCACCCCTGCAGACTACAGTCAACTCAGGTAAGTAGCCACCATAGCTGAATCTTCCTTGAACACTCTCTGTCACGGTTCTTCTCTTCTTCTATGCATGCACACTCTCCTCTCTCTCTCAAGGATCTACTCTGAATGGTACTCATAGAAGACTACTACTAACCCTCTAACCTATTACTAACTCGCTGGGCAGCTATGGCTGCTTCTCTTCCCCAGCGCCCAKTCTGCTTCTCTCCTCTAGCGCATCTCCATCCTCCAGSGCTGCTCCTCCTGGCTGGCGCACAAGTGCTTCAGCACTTCCACGCACAGAATGCCAGTAGAGATCTGGCGTGAAATGAGGCTGGCTGCTTCCTTTATAGTGCTGGCCTCCTCACGCTGGGTCTGCATTGGCTCATTTCAGGCCTTCCTTTGTCCCAGACCCTGCATTGCATGTGTCCCAGTACTTGTCCCAATGAGGTTTGCTGCTGCTGAGGCCCTTCAACTTGGATTTGGACTTGGACCTCYGAATGTGGACTGTTCATCAGACATAGACCAGAACTGGGACTCTGTTTATTGACTTACTTTTGAACAGGCACAACTTTGAACGAACAGACACACTCACTGCCTGAACAGACATCTATATTGTGTGAATAGCCACTCTCTTTCTGCACGAACAGGCACACTGACTGCACGTACAGACACATCCCTATCTGAACAGGCATGACATGTGTATCCCTTGGCGAACAGGTATAACCTTCGGCAATGACCTTTGGTACTGACTTCTTGCTTTAGTTTAGATGTGCCCCTTTGACCAGAGAACTTGACTCTTGATCTGCTTTCACGTTTCCTGGGTCCTGGCGAGATACCCCTTCACGCTGCTTTACTTTTACAAGATCTGAATCGGGTAAAGGCCCTTTTACTCTCGACGGCCTAATTTCGAGGTCCTCTGAGAAATCAATCATCGATCAATAATACTGATTCCTTTCTTTGCTCTTTCATACGCAGTTACAATATGAGGCGCAAAATCCAACAACTCTTCTCTTGTAAACCAACGATCTTCACTGGGATCCTGGTATGCAAATGTGACCTTATACTGACGTTGTGATCTGCCTCTACGACCAGTGTGAAAGGTATTTTCTGCAACAATCTTATCCATGTCATACTTTCCATCCATACTTGGAGGTATTGCGGATCTGCGACTTGGAAATAGCTCATTTGTTACACAAGGTAAGAGCTTTGATGCGTGGAACACTGGATAAGTATATAGATGCAAAGGAATCTCAATAACATACGAAGGACCATCCACATCTCCAATCACATCTAAGACCTGCCAAGGTCCTCGGTAGGCGGGTAGAAGCTTTTGAGAAATGTTCTCCTCAGGAGCAAATTCCTTAGACTTCACCCAAACCAAATCTCCTACAGCAAATTGAGAGGGTCGTCGGTGCTTATTTGCCTGTTCAATCATTTGATGTTGTGCTTTGATTATGTTCTCTTTTACCTTCTCAATGTCTTTCTGATATTGAATTGCGAACTCACTTGTCCCTGGTGGAAGCTTATGCACTTGATCTGGGTTTAGACGATCAATCGGTCTACGTGGTCGCCATCCCAAATGTAACTCCATAGGAGCATTACATGTAGACAGGCTTACAGAGTTATTATAGGCACTAACAACCTTAGGCAAATGTTCATCCCAGTCGATCTGGTCGGGACGAATATACATGTGCAATGTCTGTTGCAAGATTTTGTTCATTTGCTCAGTCTGGCCGTTAGTCTCAGGATGCCTACCTGATGACATAGTCAACTTAGAGCCATAGACATTCATTAGTTGCTGCCTCTGTTCACTCGTGAACCTTGTATCTCTGTCACTTACAATAGTCAAGGGATGTCCAAAGTCTTTCACCCAGTGGTTAAAGAACTCTCGAATTACCAAGTCAGTCTTTGCTTTCGAAGGTAGAGCTACAAAGACAGCATACTTAGTAAATCTATCAACGATTACCATCACTTGCGTTTTCCCATTCCTGCTTCTCACTTTAGTGTCCATAAAGTCTATAGACACAGAGTCTCCGGGTCCTGTTGGGATAGGCAAAGGCTTAAGCAAACCAAGGGGAGATTGCGTAGTGCTCTTATTTCGTTGGCACACTTGGCAACCTTGCACATAAGCAATGCAATCAGGCTTCATACGAGGTCAGGTGTAGGAAAGCAAAAGATTTGCATAGGTCTTCTTCCATCCGAAATGACCTTCGGTATCGTGGCATTCCCCTAAGATCACACTCTTGATCTCTTCTACATTCGGTATGCATAGCCTATCATGTACATCAGTCCTTTCAAACAATAAGCCCTGGGTAACCTTGTAATTAGGAAACTCTGCTGGCGCTTCTTGCACACGCTTAATTATTGCGCCATAGACGGGATCAGGGGTATACGCATTCCGAATCTTTTCTTGGACATCGGCACCAATATCTAGATATGTTACAATGACACTGAAAAAGTCAGACCTACGACTTAATGCATCAGCAACGACATTGTACTTCCCTTTAACTGGCTTCAACTCAGAATTGTAGAGATCGAGTTCAGCGGCCTACCTAGTCAACTTAGGTGTCAGCCGGGCTTGCGTTTTGAGCCAGCAAAGTGTTTCATGGTCTGAGTATACTTTGAAATGCCTTCCTAGAATATAGTGTCGCCAATGATTCAAAGCTTCTCGAAGAGCGTATAACTCTCTTTCATAGGTCGAAGTGGCGACCTTCTCATTAGGTAAACGACAAGACAAACTCCACAGGTCTGTACCCATGCCCATCATCTTGCTGGAGTACAGCACCTATACCATATTGACTAGCGTCAGTAGTCACAACAAAGGGTAATGAAGGATCAACAACTTTCAAAACCGGGTAATTGATCAAACATTGCTTAAGACGTTTAAACTACGATGTGCAGCTTGAATCCCACTTCCAGATTGTTTCTTTCTTGAGCAATCTGCGAAGAGGCGCGGCTATCATCGTGAAGTGTTTAACGAACTTCCGATAATAGTTGGCTAACCCAAGAAACGACCGCAACTCAGTCAAGGTGCGGGGGTTCGGCCAATCTCTGATGGCGACAATCTTTGCATCCTCCGGTTTGACTCCATCTCCATCAATTACATGACCCAAATACAAGACCTGACGCTTGGCCCATTCACACTTCTTTGGGTTCAACTTGAAATTTGCTTCACGTAATTTATTTAGCACAAGTCGAAGGTGCTCAGCGTGTTCTTTCTCATCTTTGCTGAAAATCAAAATATCATCCAAATATATTACAACAAATTTATCAAGCCACTCACGAAAGAGTTCATTCATCGTTCTTTGGAAGGTTGCAGGGGCATTCGTTAGACCAAAGGGCATAACTGTGAACTCATAGTGCCCATACCTTGTCCTAAAGGCAGTCTTATATTGGTCTTCCGGTTCTACCTCAATTTGATGGTATCCGGATTTCAGATCAATCTTTGCAAACAACTTGCATCCCTGCACACGATCCAGCAAATCATGTATTCGCGGCAACGGCTCAACATTTTTCACTGTTATATCATTCAATCTCCTATAATCTATGCACATGCGAACGCTGCCATCTTTCTTAGGTACGAAAAGCACAGGCGCACCATAGGGCGAGGAACTTGGTCTTATCCACCCCTTTTCCAGCAATTCATCAAGCTGGGTTCGCAGTTCATCTAATTCTTGAGGTGACATACGATAGATAGCCCCCTTAGGAGGTGAACTCCCTGAAATTATATCAATGCGATGCTTAATAGGTCTTTCCACTACACCGCTTGGGGCTTCTGCCACATCTGCGAACTCTTTCAGGATTCTTTCAATTTCTTGGGACTTGACTTCTTCCTTATTTTCACCCTCTTTCACTGGGCGCACATATGCAACAAAGACTCGATCATATAAGTTATATCTTTTCACATGGCGAGTGAACGCTGGGGCACTCGTGCAATAATGAGCTAGGTTGCTTTCCTTTCCTGACTCGTGATAGAGACAAATTTTCCTTTTGCCTCCTTGCGGACTTGGGAGCCAACATTCATGGTCCCTTAGCTTTAGATCCGCATTCACAGCCTCACCCCAATCCATGCCTAACAACACATCAAAGGGCAAGCTATCTTCCACGAAGAAGGTCAGAGAGTGGAGAACACGTTCCACCTTCCGCTCTGCCTCGAGCCGAAAGTATGCTTGAACCCCCTCGACGTACCGATCCATGACGATTTCACTACTATTAGCTAATTTACTTACAATGGGCTCATTCAATTTCTTAATCTTAAGCCCAAGACGCAGTTTTTGTAAACCCTTCTTACTAATATAGCTGCGTGTAGACCCGCTGTCTATCATTCCACCTACTCTCACCTTATTTATTTCAAGATCTGCAAGGATTAACTGCCCTTTCTTTTTCTTCATCTCAGTTCAGGCTTGGCGACGAGCGGCCAACTCATCACCTATGCCAGCGAGGGATCCATCTAGAGAGATGCATACACTTGCCACCTCTGGACAGTGCACTAGATGGGGACTGTCTTCCTCTTCAGTCTCTGCCAGTGAGGCCTTCGAGTGGGAGGATTCTGGTTTTTCAACACTCGAAGCCCCGGTAGAGGCAACTGGAACCTCTACTGGCTGTTCCCTTTTGCTCCCCTATAGTCGGGGCAATAGGGGACAATGTGGTCGGGGTCCCCACATTTAAGGCATTGATCAACAACTTTCCTTTCTTGCCAAACTTTTTCTATTATTCCCAGTTTCTTCCAAGGTTCACCTTCGGGAAGACCGGGATGAGGCGGGTAAGGTTTATCCCATTTCCCAAACCATGCGCCTCTTCCTCTACCCCAGGTGGAATAAGTACTACGGCCACCTTGCGAGGGACCGTTTCCCCTTCCTCCCACGTAGTGGCTACCTTCGCCACCACCCCTCTGGGTGCCTGGGCCTCTTCCACCACGGCCACGACCTCCTCTTCCTCGGCCGCGCCCTCTACCTTGTCGCCCTCCCCCGTGGGCTGCAACGGCCGCGTAGCTCCCCTCCTGAGCTACCGGTTCGTTGAATTCCTCAAGACCGTAATCCACTTGGTCCCAAGGGATGGTTTCCATGCCTCCTCCCTCAAAGGTTAGGAGGAGGCTGTCCTTCCCAGGTATTGACCATGAGATAGTACGATTTTGCCACTTTCGTCCCGCTTGCAGATCTTTCCAATAGTGGCAGTAGTTAACCTTAGTTAAGAAGCCAGCATGATCCAATGCGATCTTGCTGAACTTCTCGTAAGTCATTCCTTCTTCCTTTGTTCGGGGATACAGTTGAGAGCGAAGGGGTTCAGGGAGTGCACGGGCAAAGCTATTCAAAATTTGTGCGGGGGTCAAGCCATGTTCAATGCTTTGCTGCAACAGTTCATCCATAGTAGACTTGAGTGCTGAAGTGCTTCTCCACTTCCTTTCGGGTAAATTCAATCCTAACATTTCGGTTCGACGGGCCAAGTTCTTGTCCTCGAACCGTTCTCTGACGACTTTGAGAAAATCTTCCAGACGAGTTTTCTGACAATATTCCACTAACGTCTGACATCCCGCTTCCTTCTGCAAAGAGATCGCAAAACTCATTGCGTCTCCCGCCATGCAGGAACTGGCCATAAGCACTCTGTCCCAGTATGGGACTCGCTGTCCATAACAATATGACTCAATTGCTGCAATCCAGTGCAAAACGCTCTCTTCCTTTTTACCGTTATATGTCCATGGCAATTTCAACTTAATCTTGTTTACCTTGCCTACATCACTTTCTTCACGCTGCACCCCTTTCTTCTTCTTATCCCCATCGTCTCCATCATCGCCGCCGCCCCCTCCTCCACCTCCGGCTCCTTTCACTATCTTTTCAATTACTTCCGGTGTGAAGGTAGTAGTAATGTGCTCATCTAGCTTTACAATATAGGATTGGATATGCTTATCCACATCTTGCGCTGACTTGTGCAGAAATGTATTCCAGACACTTTCAAACTCTGTTTGATGAGTCTCTACCTTCTGTAGCGTCTGATTCATTGCTGCCATCTCCTTCCTTGTCTGGAGGAGAGACTCTCTGAGAAGGGTGAGTTGTTCGTCTGCCGCCGTTTCCTTTCCTTTCTGCGCTTCTAACGCGGTTTGTAACTTTTCACCCTCTGCCTGCAGCCTCTTTTTCTCCTCTAATTCTTGTCTCTTCGTTGCTAACAGTTTGGCATGCAATTCATTTCTCTTTTCTTCCAGCAGCAAATCCCTTTCTGCTTTGTCAGCGATGGTTGCCAGCTTAGCTATGAACACATCTCTTTCTTCTTCTGATTCTTGAAGCTGGTCGCTGGAGTAGCCGTGCTGGTTGGCCCAGTCCAATGGCTGAACCAACAGCGGGCGTGCCTCAGCTGCACGACTACTCTCAGGCTTATCAGTGGGTTGGCGTCGTTGCAACCTCTCCCCTTCAGCCTTCTCTTCTTCTTCTTCGTCTTGGATACTTTTCATTTCTTCTTCTAATTCTCTTTCCATCTTTTCTTTCAACTTTTTCTTCACTTCTTCTTCTTTCAATCTTTTCTTATATTCCCTTTCTTTCTTTTTCTCTGCCTGCCGGCGATCAATCTCTTTCTGTTCTTCGGGTGTGGGGCCCGGCTTAATGTTCCCTGACCTCAACATCATCCTAGAGGTACAAGTTCTCCCAAATCCCAACGGGAAGAACAATCTGAACAAGGGCCCCATGAGAACAGACAGGGCCAACAGGCCCTGCATGGGATAATCGTCCATGCTGGATATCGGCACAGGGGTAGCCTCCGCCGGTCCAACAGGCGACTATCCCAGTCAGAACACTACTAGACTTACCTTTCGGCAATGGGGATATGCACAATTTTTTTTTTTTTTTAACTCTGAGGTGCTGCAACAACAGATAATAATAATAAAGAAATATTCAGACACTTCCTGTGCAACTTCTTACTGTCTGCAGGAGGTAGTAACGAATTTCTTTTTTTTTTTCCGCTGTCAATCCTCCTTCGTGCAGATTCTTGCTGCCTGGCTGCTTACTGGATCAGAATCACGCTGCCTGTCTCTTACTTATGATTGCTTTCTTAGGCCCCCTGCATAGCTTGCCTGATTGTACTAACGTTTGTTGTTGTCTGGATGCAGGTTAGGACTTGGAACGCATGGATGTCAGATGCAGATATCACACATGATCAACCGGGCAATAGTACTTCGATTAAATTTTTTCTTTCTTTCTTCTTTAATTAGTCTTATAGATGCTCATCAATATACTTGCACTGCCCCGTTCTTGCAATCTGACGTGACATTCACTCTCTATACATGTCGAGTTCCAGCTTCCAGTAACCTTGCGCAATCCTACCTATCAAGAGGAGTAGAGAAGGCAGCACAGACTCTACTTACAGAACTCTGACCACTTCTGACACGACCAGACTCTGGCGAGATTCTACTGGACCACTCAGACTCTGATAACCAGACTCTGACTCTCTTTGTGGTGGTCCAGATCCAGATCCGACTTATGACCAGCAGCAGCAGTCACCTTCAGAGGGAAAGAGAGAGAGAGAGGGAGAGAAAGAGGTAGGGGACACACGCATGCATGCAGGTCAGGGGGCAGAGGTGCTTCTCTCTTGTTGAAGTCCTTCGATGTCGCTCCTTGTCGCGCCGCACGCTCCAGGTAAGTATCATAAGCCCCTTCTTCTTCGGCCTGCTCCCACTACTAATCCTCCTCCTTCTCTCCTCCTCACTTCCTTCCACTAATCCTCCACCATATCTTCAACACTCCTCCTCCTCGCCGGCCTTGATCACGCCAGCGCTATGAGAGCAACAAGTATCAAGCTCCGATACCAAATTTGCATGGGTCCTGGGGACCAACTCACGTAAGAGTGTTCACAGCATGCATCATCATCATACACAATGAACTGAAGTCTTCACACATTAGACAAAAGAGAGGTAAGAAGAGAACCGAGTTGCGCAGCTTATATTATCAATAACATGATTACAAAGAGTGTCATAGTTCCCTGAGTTCAAGCGCTCAACCAGCGCAACACAAATCTCTTCTCCAACTCGTCAATGTGGCTGCTACACAGCAGTGCCACCCCTGCAGACTACAGTCAACTCAGGTAAGTAGCCACCATAGCTGAATCTTCCTTGAACACTCTCTGTCACGGTTCTTCTCTTCTTCTATGCATGCACACTCTCCTCTCTCTCTCAAGGATCTACTCTGAATGGTACTCATAGAAGACTACTACTAACCCTCTAACCTATTACTAACTCGCTGGGCAGCTATGGCTGCTTCTCTTCCCCAGCGCCCAKTCTGCTTCTCTCCTCTAGCGCATCTCCATCCTCCAGSGCTGCTCCTCCTGGCTGGCGCACAAGTGCTTCAGCACTTCCACGCACAGAATGCCAGTAGAGATCTGGCGTGAAATGAGGCTGGCTGCTTCCTTTATAGTGCTGGCCTCCTCACGCTGGGTCTGCATTGGCTCATTTCAGGCCTTCCTTTGTCCCAGACCCTGCATTGCATGTGTCCCAGTACTTGTCCCAATGAGGTTTGCTGCTGCTGAGGCCCTTCAACTTGGATTTGGACTTGGACCTCYGAATGTGGACTGTTCATCAGACATAGACCAGAACTGGGACTCTGTTTATTGACTTACTTTTGAACAGGCACAACTTTGAACGAACAGACACACTCACTGCCTGAACAGACATCTATATTGTGTGAATAGCCACTCTCTTTCTGCACGAACAGGCACACTGACTGCACGTACAGACACATCCCTATCTGAACAGGCATGACATGTGTATCCCTTGGCGAACAGGTATAACCTTCGGCAATGACCTTTGGTACTGACTTCTTGCTTTAGTTTAGATGTGCCCCTTTGACCAGAGAACTTGACTCTTGATCTGCTTTCACGTTTCCTGGGTCCTGGCGAGATAC
>BFEA01000034.1:4661793-4685129 GCA_003427395.1 Chara braunii
ATTTGATATTGATACCCCACGAGCTGAACCAGATATGATGAGAGGAGGTCCTTGCCCGAAATTATAGCTCTTCCAGAGTATATTTCGACAGCAGAAAAGTTATGGTTCCAGCTTTCTGCTCGTGGAGGCAGAGCGTTTTCTGTTTGTTGGTTCCTACATAAGGTGAGTTGTCAGTCCGGAAGTATCTTGTCTGGCAGTCTGTCCAGATACATGTAGTGGAGCAAGGGGTCCATTCGAGATAGATAGAGAGAAGAATATGGGCCTCGCTGCACTACTCTCGAAATGTGCAAAACGAGAGTGAATCTTCCGCTAGAATTCGGAAAGATACACCGCCAAGATTTTTGTCTTTTGTGCATGTCGAGAGTAGTGCAGCAATGCCCTATATTTTAGGTCCATTCTTGCGATTGCACCTCGGAAGTATCTTGTCTGGCAGTCTGTCCAGATACATGTAGTGGAGCAAGGTCCATTCGAGATAGATAGAGAGAAGAATATGGGCCTCGCTGCACTACTCTCGAAATGTGCAAAACGAGAGTGAATCTTTCGCTAGAATTTGGAAAGATACACCGCCAAGATTTTTGTCTTTTGTGCATGTCGAGAGTAGTGCAGCAACGCCCTATATTTTACCTCGGACGGCTCTGAAATCACAATTCCAAAATCCGAACCCATAACTTTTTCCACAGATGGCAGGGACGTCGCAGAAGGATATAATCTCAGCAGAGTCTCATCAGAAGCATAGTGTTCCCCTCGTGGCTGAGGGTGAAAGAGCATCAGATGTTGCCAATGGTAACTGGTCCATTGGACCACAAGATGACAAATTGGATTAGGGGCCTACCCGACCCACATCTTAGGAAAAACACATGGCTGTTCTCCGCTGCTGATCTGCATAGATCAGCGGCGGATATATTCTGCCCGTTTTTCTTATAGAAATGGGGTCCTGGCCGATCTTTGCCGCTGATCTGCGACGATCGGCGGCCAAGATTGGCCACTTTCTGTACTTGAAAAATCCGGGCCTACGGGACCCGGTTTCGAAATTGCGGGGCAGGGCCCGCCCCCACGAGGCCTTGGGAACACATACGCGCCGACAAAAAAAAAAAATTCAGCCCCCAGCAAAAATGCGCTGGGGGCAACCGGGAGGGAACCGGCCCGGGCCACCGGCCGGTCCAACCGGAAGGACCAGCCCTGGTAAAATCATCATTCTCCACCACTCTGACCTTTCTTAAGGTGCTTTTCTTAATGGCGATCAGAACCCGCGACTCCTTGTCCAGAATACTGACCGTGACTCCTGGAGATAGTCAACATTGGTTTCTGTATATCGTTCACACTCATATTCCTTGCACTCGCTCCTCCTCCAGCGCCCTCCTTCCATCCACGTCGCACTATCGTACAAGCAATTCACAGCGCTTCCGCAACTTGCACATCAACCCTGCTTCCTGATGCTGTTGGGCTTTTACACTTGTGCAGACATCTTCTGTTGATTATGGATTGGTCCCCTTTGCCTTTGTTCCCGGCTTCTGGAAGCTTATGGACTCTTCTTGGGTTTGTCTGCTTGCCCGGATCGACTGATACCTGGCCTCCCGACTCTGGTGATCCTGGCTGAACTTTGTGTGCCTTCTAAAGACAGACCCTTCAACCCATAACTGTTATCTACCATGGACTTCCTACCATGATCTACTTAACTAGCCAGCCTAGGGCTGCAATCGTGGTACAAACAAAACTGCTCTTCTAAAGTATTTGTGAACATTGTACAAGTGGCTGGAATCACTAATGGGACATCGAATGGGACTTGGGATTTGGGACTGGACCTTCGACTCGGACCTGGGACCTGGGACTCATGACTCTGGTGCAGCGTGAAATCCTTTCAGATGCCTTCGAAGGCAACAGGTGCATCCAGTGCTTGGGGATTGTGATGGCTTAAAAGGTGGAGACAATTGCGCATCTGTTCAGTTTGCACTATCTCCTGAGCATCTTTCAGCGCAGAGGAGGGCGTTTGTATGACGGGAGGGCATTTGAGAAAAACCTTCACCAGATGACACACAGGATTTGAGAAAGGCAGCGGCTGCTGCAATCGATATTTATGGCCCTGGCTGCAAATCCATTCTGGGGACCTTCAGTTTGGTTCCTTTCCCCCCCAGCAAGTCATACAATTACATCATGTACCCTCTCACAAGTGTACAGCACTTCCGTCTGTTTGGTGGAAGGAGCCGTGAACAGCTCGAACAGCACTGATAGTTCCATTTCTTTCACGGAGGATCGACTGTCAGCTTGCCACATCTCAGACCATTTCCTGAGTCTGTGTCCCTTTTGCAATCCTTTTTTCTCTCATTTTTCCCCTTTTTTCTTTGCCCTGCTCCCCCCTCCTGGAGACCCTTGTGCAGAGAGTGGTACATTACCCCCCAGACTGCCTGCATCTTTCTTCAGTTGTTTCACAAATCCTTTGTATCCTTTTCCTTTTTCTAATATCAGCTAAGGAAGCCAGTACCTTGTTGGATAGACCCTTGGCCTGTTTTCTAAATGCAGAACAAAAACTTATATCAAGTTTCATAAACTTTTATTGGAAAAAGCCAGCTGCATTGTCTTCCTGACGCCATTCATAAAACACACAGCCCACATTGCTGAATGGCACACGAGTGCGCACTTTCAACTGTTGATTTTAACTTGATAAACTGCTCACAAGGAGACAAAGAGAGAAAAGAAAAAAACAGCTCATGAGTTCAGATCCTGATGGAATCAGATGGATGCAATAATGGTGGGGACTATCCCCTTTACAGAAAAAAGTCATTTTTAAAATCCTTTGGTTCACGTTGGTTGTAACTTGTAAGTGATTGAACAAACTGATGGGGCGTTCTATGCAGGTATGTTCCCGATGCTATTAAAGGCGATTTTGATTCCATAAGACCAGAAGTGAAGGACTACTACGCGAAACTGGTAAATGGATTTTTATTGTGGGGCTCTTAGGGAACTCAGCTAACTGGGTGAAGAGTGCTGGCTGCCAGATCAATAGAAATACCCTGATTGCTCCTGCCAATGCCCTGATGGACTGAGTCACCCTTGTGCGAGCTTTGGAAATTTCACTGGACTACTGTCTTCCCCCAAACATAACGCACCCTGATACTGCATGTGTACATGCCATAAGCAGGGCTCGCTGTGTTTGGGGGAAGACGGTAGTGAATACGGACAGCCAATGGAAGTGCCTGTCCGGAGAATAGAAAAGACAAAAGTGAAGACAGTAGTGAATCCTGACAGCCAATGGAGGTGCCTGTCCAGAGAACAGAAAAGACGAAAGTGGCACTGACATTATTGCACCTGAGGTGTCAGCAATGTCTTTGTACATGTGCTTCGCTTAATCTCGAATATGTGTTGCAAGATGTGCCTGCATGTGTGTACACAGGCCTCCACAGTATGATTGTGTATGTGTGCATGCATGTTTGTGGGTGTGCAAGGAAGAAGCAGAAGAGGGGCAGGACGGAGACAATTTACAATGACAGAGATCTGAGGCATACAACTCTTTTCTTTACACGCCTACACGCTCACGACCAGTCCTTTCACTTTTGGCTGCCTCCCCCCGTCCTGCCCCCACCTCCTGCCCCCACCTCCTAACAGACACACAACATGCACACACACACACACACACACACACACACACACACACACAGAGACACACTCCCACTTGCTTCAACTTTGGATGCACTCATCTGGGTGGAATAGGGGCTGTTCTGGTGAATATCCAAAACACACGCCCTCCTCTTCTGTAGTACTAATAAATGCATACAAGAGAGCATCATTCAGAGGACAGAGAATATGAGCTGAAGATCTGAGGAAAAGTGAACAGGAATATACCTCCCCCTTTTCTTTGTGTGAGGAATGTGTCCTCAGGGGCCTTTAGAGAACATGCATATGTTCTGACTGTGGCCCCCAGCAAAGCCTCGTGTCCGCCCTAAATGAAGGCGGGCCTGAATATTCACCAGAGGCCCTTATCTCAGCATTTTCCTATGCGGATCTCGGACAGTTGCTGCACGACAGTTGGTTGAAGAGCAACCTGAGGCCTTACCCTGGGTCCGGGTGGTTGAGACCAGGGCAAGTTGTACCTCACGTGACCCTATTCTGTCGTAGGGGTTCGCGAGAGGTATGGCTGGCGCACTTGGCCGGAGTGGCAACGCTCTACGACTAAGTCCTGCAAAATCCTACGTGACGCGGCCGGGAGGGTCCCACTGCGGGACCGATGCGCTCGACATCGCTGCTCTAAGTGTCGCGGGCCTACTCCTGCCACTTCAGGGTCTTCCCCGCTGCAACCCTCAAAGTCACGGCCACAGGTAAGTATCGTTGTCGGGCGACCAAAGTCAGTTGGCCCCTAGAAATTAGGAAATTTTGAGCCTATGTCAGTCTTCTAGGCTCATTTTTATTGCTTCTTTTTATGATGGCGAATAGAAAAACAGGGTGCCCGGGACGACCCATGTTTTCTGCCCCCTCATCTACTAACACTGGGCCTACCATCACGTTTCTGGATATATTATCTTACCCTACATAAGACACCCGTTTTATGAGGTTATTTTACCCCTATTTTCATTTCCTCTAATACTCAATTGCGGAAGCACACGCGGGCTTCCACACGGGCGACTTTGTGTGACCGAGTTGATGACAGGAATGTATTTATTTTAACACCAGTAATTAAAGTCAGAAATAAATAAAAAAGTTAAAAAAACTTCAAAAGCGATTAAATTTCATTAAAATGAACCTAATTTTGAACGATTTTGTTTGGCCCTTCGTTTTTGGTGCCTGATTATGTCTCCCGTCATTCTTACCCGATCTGTCCTATTTTACAAACCTCTCTTCAACCCTTATTTTGGTGTGTGCATGACCCCGCGTATAATTGCATTTATGAGCTCGTCGGGTGCCAGGCGGGATTGGCTGTTTTGGGGGTCGCTGCGTGATGTTGCGGGGGGGACTGTTATGTGGAGGCTTGAACCACGTAATGACTACTCGGGATTGTTTTTGGTTAAGAGCCGCTTTTGTTCTGTGACATTTCTGCCGGACAGCTTGTTCATCCCGATGTCGGATTACTTTTTTTTACCTTGATGACATCAGTGCTACTGCACCCCTGGTATGGTCACTCTCTGAATTTTATATGGGGTTTCGAGGTTCAGCGTGCCTTGGTAACTGGCCTTGTAAGGTCACTGGTTCTATTTGGGGGGGTGTATGCGGCCACACAAGGGCCATTTTCTCCTCCGACAACTTATTATTGGGGCCCGATTGGGGCCAGGTATGAGTGAGCGTGTTAATTGCCGGCTGGTACCGTGGGCACCGAGCACGTCTCCGTGCTGCTGAAGACTGCCCAGACGAAAACATGCACTCACTGGTACTAGGACCGAGGGATACACAGAGTGGACCGAGATTTTCGGGGTCATTTGGGACTGAGGCGACTTGAGTGAACACAACTCACGGATTACGACCGCAGGGAACGCAGTTCACGAGTCTGTTGGATCCCGTAGCTGTTTGTGAGGCGCTGCAGTTCGGTGGTGGTCAACCTTTGCATGGTGGTGTTTGAGGCCGCTGGCGGACCCCCACTGGGCCCTGGGAGGCCCCAGCCTAGAGCTTTGACACACCTCAGGGGATTCCCCCCCGGGGTCCAGCAGAAAGCTTGTCATGTTTCTACTCAGCAGGTTTGCAAAGACGGAGGAAGGAACTAGTGCTCAGCTGCAACGACCTGGCGCCTGCTGATAAGGCGAAGAGGTTCTCTCTCTGTCTTAGAAAAGCCTGCACAGTTTTAATGATCATCCTCATGGTTTTTTCTACTCAATTTTGAGATAAGGGACGCTGAGCCCGGTTCTCAGCAAAGTCTTGTGTTCACTTCGGGCAGACTGTGAGGACCCCGGCCTCAAACTTTCTCATGGATAATATCAGCCTTGGGCACTGGGCCCTTTTTTGCAAAAAAAAAAAAAAAAAAAGAGGCCGCTGGTGGACGTTCAGGAGAGGTCAAAGCGGTTTGAGAGAGGCAGCGGACGAGAGAGAGAGAGGGAGAAAGAGAGCTTATACCCATGTTGTTGGTGTATCAGGCTGCAAATATGGTGAGATACACAAGAAAAAGCTGGCTTAAAAGTTAAAATTCTTTTATTTTATTTTTTATTTTATGGCGTGAGTGTAACAGACGGCTATTGCCGGCAGATACATCCAGATTAGAACTGGAGCGGATGAGACATTGGGCAAGAGAGTATGCAAGAGAAAGCGCGAGCAAGCGTGTGAGGGAGCATGTGCGAGGGCATGGGACTGAGAAAGAGTGAGTGAGGGAGATTGAGACAGAGAAAGAGGGAGCTCTTGTGAACAATTGAGAGAGCTTGTATGTGGAGCATGAAGGGAAGTAGCGGGCTAGTGTGCAGTCGGATGCATGAGAGAGAAGAGAGATATTGAGGGAGCGAGAGAGAGTGAGTGCGTGTGTGCCTGATAGTGAGAGGAAGAAGTGGGAAGGATGGTCAGTGAGGGCCTGTATGAGTGAGGGGGAGATGAACACGGCATGTATGTGGTCCTAAGCGCGGGAAATTACGTTCAAGCATGATCGGATGTTGATCTACTGGCACAAACTGACAGCGGCGGGCCAAGAAGATGACAAAAGAGCGGGTGAGACAGAGATCATGAGGGAGAAGAGGGGACCTGCCTGCCTGGAARAGGAGATAATAAGCTATTGTAATCAACACCGCGAACCCGGCCCTAAGCATGGCTAAGTTCATCCAAGTTCGAGTGTGAGAGAGGCCAAGAAGCATTCGTCATATGCACACACTCTCAACTACACACCCGTGGTGTTCAAATACATACAGTGCACGGATCTGACAAGGCTTTTGGGCCTGATCCATTTGCTGTTGGGAGCTTGAGCTGGAGAGAGAGAGAGAGAAGAGGACCGAGAGTGTGAGTGTGAGTGAGTTGGTGAGAGGGACAAGAGAGTAAGACAGTGAGAGAGAGAGTGGGAGCATTCATGTGCGTGTGTTAGAGAGAGAGAGAGAGAGAGAGAGAAGATCAGAGGGTGAGCGCCCGTGAGTACCTGTGCCGCCGCAAGGGTGAGAACTGCCGTGCTTGCTTGTGTGTGTGTGTGTGTGTGTGTGTGTGTGTGTGTGTGTGTGTGTGTGTGTGCATGGGAGAGTGAGATACGGCGAAGAGAAATGTGGGAATATTAGAGAGAGAGAGAGGTGAGAGTTAGTGTGGAAGAGGCAAGAGAGTTAGAGAGATACAGAGTAAGGTGAAGGGCACGGCTCTGTTTATTGTTCCAAATTTAATTAACCTGGCCGTGAACAGGGCCAGGTTCATTCATAGTTGAGCCAGCTAGCTTGCAGCCTAGCAGCGGGGATACTTGAAGCCTGATCGACGCACGGGGCAGAAAGGGGCACAAGAACGAGCAAGCAGGCGAGACACACACACACACACACAGAGAGAGAGAGAGAGAGAGAGAGAGAGAGAGAGAGAGAGAGAGAGAGAGAGAGAGAGAGAGAGCACGACCGTGAGATGGGAAAGTGGGCCATGAATATTGTGGTGTGTCCCGCCATGATCAAACTGAAGATTCATTCAATGGAGCGGGGCACAGCACACTGCAAATAGACGCATATCTTTCCAGATACTTTCTGAAGTCACTTTCCCATTACCCTCCTTTGCTGATTAGCTGGAGGAGGCCGCTGCGCGCTGAAACTAGGACGGTGATGATGAACCTTGCCATCTTCCAGCTGAAGATTCATCCTCCTTTCCCCCGTTCGGTAAACGGTTGAGTGGGTTGCAACCCACGAGGAACAATGAAAGTAGCGGTGTAGCCTGCCTTGTGCTAACGGAAGATTGATTATTATTGCAATTCCCTGTTTGTGACTGGGCGACTACCCCTTTTGCCTGTCACAGTGGGGTTCCATAGGCAAACAGGGAGAGCTTATGACTTTGATATGGGCTGTTCATCGAGGTTGTATCTGTTGTTTGGCAGACTTGAATCCGGGTAGTGACGATGAAGGTCGTCCTCCCTGTGGACATTGGATGTATGCTGTTGAACGGATCAAATCGCGGTGAATATTCCTGTTGAGGGTGCAAATCAGGTATCGTGTGAACAGCGGCAAGCGAGCTGCAGCGCAGTGTGAGAACTGCAGGAATACCCATAGGGTTTCCCCTGAGTTCTACACATGTCCCCTTTCCTGCTGTAATTTCATCTGAGTCTTTCACAAGCTCCGAACCTCGGGAAGAGCATTCAGGCAAGGTAGCAGGGGCTTGGGCAAATTTGCAAAGATAACCCAAGGGTTTTGGGCAAGTATCACACATGCGCCTATTTAGGTATGGTCGAACGCCTACCTCCTACAGCATCCTGGCGCTGTGAAATTTGGATTCTGGGCTGCATCACGGCAACAGGGGACTTCAGTCTGGGTAAAGATGGAGAAATACCCTTAGGGTTTTACCATAATTTGATTTGGGACTCTCCTCATGTGACAAACTTTGTAACTACCCCTGTAGCTTGGTCTTCATGCTGAACTTCTTTTTACCTTCGTTTATTGCAAAAATATATTTGTGGTTTCGAGGGAATTTCTGTTCTTTTTTTGTGCCGTTAAATTTCAGTCATGTCCCTGCGGCTTGGTAGCACGGCTTAGGTCATGGAAGGGTTCAAAGGGGGTAAGATAGGGAATAAAGGGGTTTAGAGGGGGCATGCTTAATTCGTTTTATAATTTTTATCTAAATATTATTTTCATTTTCGGTTTTATTTTTTATCTTCTTATCTGTTGAGATATGAAAGATGGCCTCAAGCCGAAAGTTGTTCGTATCATAGATATGTACAACATACTTTTTTTCCAGATTTTTTTGATTTGTTTTTTTTCGGTAAAAAGATTTTTTTTTTTTGCGCAGGGCCGGATTTTCCATATCCGGAATTAATCCGGAATTTTCATCCGGATTGAAAATTCCGGATTGAAAATTCCGAATAAAATTGGTCTGCCGGATATCCGAATTCTCTACCTAGCCCTGCGGTGACAACTCGAGGGTTTGAGCATCGACCATAGATCTGCAGGCTTGAGGCGTATTTTTTATTTTAATTTTATTTTCCATTCTATTCATTTTGCAGCGTGGGCCTTCAAACCGTGGCCGCAAATGGGAGCGTGACAGGCAACACAAGCCTTGACTCCCTGTCGATCGCTGAGGACCTCGGAAGCGGGCGCAGCGGGTGACAGATGCTGTTGCCCTCGGCTTCACCGAGCGACAGGCGTCCACCTCCTGGGGTTTCCTCACACCGGCCCCTCGAGCCTCCCGAACGCATAAGTACCCTTGCGGGTCACACACACACTCAAGCCGACAAGCACTCAAGCAGACATGCAGACCGCAAGCATGCACACACACAGACTTAGAAAACTCAGCAACAAACGGGAATCTCAGCAAGGTATACATTCCCTTGGCAAAACTCAGAAATCAGCTGTGTCTCAGTCGGTGTTTGGCTGGTCCTTACATAAGGGTCTTTCTCCTGCCCTCGTAAGGGACTTTCTGCTCGGCCCAATGAGTTCCTAACCACCCCTACCCATGTGCACAGATCCATAGTACCATCCCTTCTCTAATCACGACTTGTGTTTACTAAGTCATCTTCAGCTCTTGTCCACTACCGGCAGGCAGCAGCGTCAGCAATAACCCCCTCAGACTTAACAGGAAGTCCCTAAATCCCCCCTTGGGGGATCACCAGTCACACGGAAGGTCCCCAAGTCCTGTGTTCGTCTAAGCGAGAGGGGGAGTGAACCTCTTGAGAGTCTGATTGATTCTTTTGCTGTCTGGCGACTCTCTGATCCACCTGCCCACACTGACAGTCCAAAGATGGCCCTAACTTCAACACAATGGCGGGCCTTGTTAGATGCAGCCGGTGATGTTGAGAAACCACATATGCAAGCACTATTGGATGGTGCTATAAAACGGGAACAGGAGACAGAGAAGGAGAGGAAGGAGACCCTGCTAAGAAGGCAAGTGGCTCTCCTAGAGACTGTCCCCTCACTGACCGAAGTGCAGTGTGGGGAACAGTTGCAGTCCATACTGACAGCCTTGGTTCAAGTCCGGAATCTTGAGGACCATACCACTCAGATCGCTGAAGTTTTTGCGAAGCTGCAGACTCTTCAGGATGATCTGACTGAGATGACCCGCAAGTACCATGACTTGACCAAGGAGGTGGCTGACCTGCGACAAGCCCAAGTGGCCAACCCTCTCCCTCTACCCCCTGGGACCGGAGCTGCAATCGAAACTACTTCTGCCCCTCTTACTGTATCTTCTTCTACCTCTTCTTCGAGTGTGATGGTAACCTCCTCAGGACCTGCAGCAGGTGCAGATTCCACTGTTGCTGTAACAAGCAATGAGGCTGGAACTTCTGCAATTGCTGCAGCCCCAAGACCGGAACYAGYTGCTGCTGGTCCYAGCCACGCCAGYCCCTATGTGGACCGGAAGGCGGTTCAAATACCGTCCAAGTACGATGGCAAGGAAGACATCGAGTCCTGGATCGGCTCCATGAGAGCCTACTTTGAGATCCTGGGGACTCAAGTTGAGACCCAGGCAGTTATCATGGGTATGAATGTCGAGCCACTCGTACGGGGCTTCCTAGAAGTCCAAGCAACGAGGGCTGGGTTTCAAAAGTCTGCACTAGCCAAATGGCTAAGGTCCACCCCGGTTGCCTCCCTCGAAGAACTCCTTATCTCAGAATACCAAGATCCGCATGTTGCTGCTAAAGCAAGGATTCATCTGGACAAAGTAAAGCACAACAAGTGGAATGGCTCCATGAAAAGCCTGCAGACCTATCTAAGCAAGCTGTTTGCCACTCCTGGTTTGGAATTGTCCACTCAATCTTGCTTAGATGTGGTCAAGGGCGCGGTTCCCACTAACTTYACTAGTCGCCTGGSYAGGGACTACATTGCTTATACTGACTGGCTTGCCTTAATGAAGGATGTAGTCAGTGTGGAGGCCATGGACCTCGTTAGCACGGCAGGCAGCAAAAAGCCCATGGGCGGCAGACGGTTCAAGGGCAGCAACCGTTTTGCTGTGCATGACCTGCTGGAGGCCGAAGGAGAAGCCGATGCGGTTAACCCCACTCTTGGTGACGATCAAGAGCAGGACTCCGATACAGCTTGTTCTTCAGCACATGAGTCCGACACAAATAACGAAGAAGAAATTTTTTCTGCCTTTAAAAAGACTGCCAACACTAAGGGACCGAATCGGAATTGCGGAAAGAGTTATGTCCAACTCCCCAAAGGAGTTAAGATCCCACCTAAACCGGAGAATGCATCTACCAAACCATGGGTTGACCTCCGGATCGCTGAGAATGACTGGCGGGGCAGACTCAAAAAGGGGGTTTGCCTGCATTGCCAAAAGCCAAATCACAAGGTCCAAGATAGTTATAGGTTGCAGGGAAACCAGAACCGGGCGTAGAGTCAGATTCAGCAAACTCTACAACAGGGGAGTTAGGATCTGATGAAAATCAGCAGCCCTCCCTTGAAGCCCAACCATCTGCTGAAGACAAGGCTGCGGTAAGTAACATATTGTATGACGAGCCTTGGGAGGAGTCTGAGATGATTGACTTCCACTACCACTTGGAGCATTGGGCTGAAATGAAACAGCAACGGGCCCAAGGGACGGTGAAGTTAATTTTCTTTAAACTTCTCATCAACCACCGCTATCTCCGTGTGTTAGTTGATTGTGGTGCTACAGCTAATTTCATGTTACCACATGGGATACCCAAGGTGGGCTTGGGGATGAAGCAAGTGGCCCTGCAGAACCCCTGCCGGACCCAAGTTGGCAACAAAGAAGTTGTCTCTTCTACTCATGCAGTCAAAGGTGTGCGCACTACCTTTGACAAAGGTAAGACTGTCACCCATGCACTGAACTTCTTTGTCCTTGACAAGTGGCCCTTCGACGCTGTCCTTGGCTTGGGCTGGCTGCAGTCCCAATGCGAATGGACCAAGTGGAAGGAATCACTCTTCATTGTCAAAGATGCTCAGGGGAACGAGCTTCCTGTCCTCTTGGATGAGAAGCACGAGTCCCCAGTTACTTTTCTCAATGCATTGAAATTCTGCAAGAAGTGGCGCAAGCACAAGAAGGAGGAACAAATGTATATTGCCTTTGTTCGTCCTGCTCATGTGCCTTCTACTTTTGCGGCTAGTACCACTACTACTTTGACTAATGATACTACTTCCAGTACTTCTACTACTAACACCTCTACCTCTATACCCTCTAATAGTCCAAATGATCCTACTTCAGATTCGGTCGTCTCTATACGCGACTTGCGACCGGATTTTGGTGATCCCTTTGCTGATTCCCCACCCCCACCTGTCCCATCAGACATCCAAGCCCTCCTCGATCGGTTCCCAGAAGTCTTGGCCGAGCCACGTGGAGTCCCCACGCGACCGGTTCGACACACCATCGAGTTGGTCGAGGGTGCTGTTCCTCCAAAGGGCTGCGTGTACCGTATGGGACCCGACGAGTTGGAGGAACTCCGGCGGCAGATCGATGAGATGATTGACAAAGGGTGGATCAAACCAAGTGAATCTGAATTTGGTGCTCCTGTGTTGTTTGTGCCAAAGAAAGGAGGCAAACTCCGCATGTGTATTGACTATCGCGGTCTAAACCGCATTTCAAGAAAGAATGCTTACCCATTGCCTCGTATAGATGACTTGCTTGATGCTGCAGGCAGGTGCAAGGTCTTCTCCAAGATCGATCTCAAGTCTGGCTACCACCAGATTGAAGTCGATCCTGCGGACCAGCACAAGACTGCGTTCAAGACGCGCGATGGGCTTTATGAGTTTACCGTAATGCTCTTCGGTCTTACGAACGCACCAGCCACGTTCCAAAGCCTCATGGACAAGGTCCTCCGCGAACAGATTGGCCGGTTCGTGGTAGTGTACCTGGACGATTTCCTGATTTTCAGCAAATCCATGGAGGAACACCTCTAGCATCTTGAGGAGGTACTTGCCATCCTCAAGAAGACGCAGCTCCATCTCAACTTGGAGAAATCCGAGTTTGGGAGGGATAGCGTCATCTATCTTGGGCACCGGTTGTCTGCTGCAGGCCTAGAGCCTGAGGCAACCAAGATTGAGGTCATACGCGATTGGCCTCAGCCTGTGAACATTCGTGAATTGCGTTCTTTTCTTGGTCTCGCGTCGTACTATCGGAAGTTTGTACCCCGTTTTTCTATCATTGCTCATCCATTGTCGCGACTAACCAGCAAGAATGTGTCTTATTCCTGGGATGCCGCGTGTACGGAAGCATTTCGAACTCTCAAGGAAGCCTTGGTAAGTTATCCGGTACTCCGTATTGCAGACCCCAAACTGACCTTCGTAGTTACTACGGATGCAAGTCAGTATGGGATCGGTGCGGTGCTACAACAAGATGACGGCGATGGCCTGCGGCCACTCGAGTACTACAGCAAACGAATGCCCAACGTAAAGGTAGCCACTTCCACCTACATGCGCGAGCTCTACACTTTGCGCATGGCGTTGGATCACTGGAACATTACCTGTTGGGACGCCACTTCAAAGTGTTCTCAGATCATGAGACCTTGAAGTGGATCAAAATGCAGACTACTCTGTCCCCTACCTTGCTTCGCTGGTTTCATGAGATTGACATCTTTGATTTTGAATTGAGGCATAAAAAGGGCTGTTACAATCGAGTCGCTGACGCTTTGTCTCGCCACCCTGAGTACATGACTTGCCTTGTGAAATCCTACGACCTCCGGAAGAAATTGAAGGAGGAACTCGTAGAGCAGACAACCAAGGATCCGGAACTTAGTTCCATCCTTGAGCAGCTGCAGGCNAAATCAGTATGGGATCGGTGCGGTGCTGCAACAAGATGACGGCGATGGCCTGCGGCCACTCGAGTACTACAGCAAACGAATGCCCAGCGTAAAGGAAGCCACTTCCACCTACATGCGCGAGCTCTACGCTTTGCGTATGGCGTTGGATCACGGGAAACATTACCTGTTGGGACGCCACTTCAAAGTGTTCTCAGATCATGAGACCTTGAAGTGGATCAAAATGCAGACTACTCTGTACCCTACCTTGCTTCGCTGGTTTCATGAGATTGACATCTTTGATTTTGAATTGAGGCATAAAAAGGGCTGTTACAATCGAGTCGCTGACTCTTTGTCTCGCCACCCTGAGTACATGACTTGCCTTGTGAAATCCTACGACCTCCGGAAGAAATTGAAGGAGGAACTCGTAGAGCAGACAGTCAAGGATCCGGAACTTAGTTCCATCCTTGAGCAGCTGCAGGCTGATTCTAGTAGTCAGCCTGATTTCCATGAGTATGGAGGACTGATTTTTCGCCGATACGGGAACCATGACCGCTTGTGTGTACCCAACCATGAGCCTCTCCGCACACACCTTTTGGACTTGGCTCATGGCCGGAGCGGGCATTTCGGCATGGCTAAAACGTACGCTAATTTGCTAAGACAGTTTGATTGGCCCGGTATGAAAGGGACTGCTGAGAAATTTATAGCTGAATGTCAAGTCTGTCAACGAATCAAACCATGCAGACAAAAGCCCATGGGGCTACTCACACCCCTACCCATTCCTGACGGTCTCGGGGAGTCCGTCTCCATCGATTTCACTGACATGGGTAAGGTAAGCAAGAACGGGTTTTCACAAGTCATGGTGATTGTTGACCGGTTTTCAAAGTTTCTCAATCTAATTCCTTTACCGCCTCACGCCCCAACAGATCTAGTGATTCGTGAATTCCAGGAGAAATACCTGTTGCAATTCGGAACCCCGAAGACTCTTGTGAGCGATCGGGACCCGCGTTTCATTAGCACTGAATGGAAGGAGTTCACGTCCCACCTTGGAATCAAACTGTGCATGACATCTGGCCGACACCCCGAAGCCAACGGTTTGGCTGAGGAGATCAACCAGACTGTATTCCAGCTACTCCGTGCGTTCATCATTCCTGATCAGGAAACATGGGATGAGGAGCTGTATTCTGTCAAGGGGTTGTACAACAACTCCGTCCATTCTGCCACAGCAACGACACCTAACAGGCTGCATTACGGGTGGCAGATCCGTAATCCGCTCTCTTACTTATTCCCTGAACAGCCAGCTGGTTTAACACCCGGCAGGCCCGGCTTCAGGGCTAAGTATGATCGCTTGCTCAAAGTTGCTGTTGCAGCCATGACCAAGCGACAGCATGCCATGATTCACCATGCGAACAAGAAGCGCAAGCCATCGGAGATTCAGGTAGGAAGTTATGTCTGGGTAAAGATGTCTGAATTCTCAGAGGAGGAGGGAGTCTCACGCAAACTCCTCCCACTCTACTACGGGCCTTGGGAAGTTTTGGATGTAATTGGGGAAGATCACTTTGGCCCTTCGTATGTTGTCGACGTGCCAGCTCACCTGTGCACGTATCCCGTGTTTCATGCATCTAAACTGAATCTCCATCGTGATGCCGAGACATTCGATTACCGCGAAGGTATGATCCCTCACGCGATCAAGGGCGGGCATGAGATAGATAGAATCAAACAGCGTGTAGGTAAAGGGAGAAACAGACAGTACCAGGTTCATTTCATGTATCACCCGTTAGATGATCTCTACTGGATCTCCAAACAGGAACTGCTACGCTGCGCACCGCGCATTGTTAAAGCTTACGAGCGACAGATCGCCGCTAATGCCACACCAAAGATCTCAGCAAGGCTCTCTGCAACAGAGTATTCCAGGAATCTCTTTGCCTTGCTCGCCTATGATGCGTTTGCCGAGGACTCAGAATGAGTTACTCGCTCGAAGGGACCTCGCTCTTGAGGGGGGGGTAGTGTGATAACCCGTCCGAACACGGACTGAAACACAGCTGATTTCTGAGTTTTGCTCATAGACTGAATGCCCTACTGAGTTCCCCGCCTGCTAAGTCTGTGTGTGTGTGTGCTTGCTGGACTGCATGTCTGTCTGAGTGCTGGTTGGCTTGCGTGTGTGACCATGCCTGTCTGAGTGCTGTTTGGTATGAGTGTGTGCGTGTGTGGCCCGCCAGGGCACTTGTTCGTTCGTTGGGGCCCTCAGGGCCGGTACTTACCTGTGGCTGTGGCTTCGAAGGGTTGCAGCTGGGAAAAAGCACTCAAGTAGCGGGTAGGCCGGTACCGCACCCGGCAGGGGGGTAAATATGCAGGTACCGGAGGCCGAGCAGAAGAAGACAAAAGTGGCATTTTTAGAGGCCGGTAGTGTAGGCTAGGTCTAGCGGGTACCAGTCTGAGTCTAGGGCCTGTAGGGGCAATATCAGAGTCTGCAATGATGTTCCCTCCAAAAGGAGGAAGAGGTACCGGTTGCTTGGGAAGGCCAGCGGCCTGGAAGTCACTGCCCAAGAGGCAAAGCAGGCCGCTATATCTTCCGGCCGGGCGGAAGACCCGGCCTCTTTTTCGGTGTGCAAGTTTGGCGACACACTGGTGGAGCGCTGGAGGGAGCAGCGCTGGGTTGGAGCTGCGCTGCTGGGGAGGAAGAAGAAGGACACGAAGGAGGGAGRAGGAGGAAGGAAGGAGGAAGGGGGAGGAGCGCCAGGGGTACTTACCTGGCTATGGTGACAGCCATCTTCATCACCTTGGTGGGCGCTGCTGCAAGGAGTCCCCAGCCGGGGGAGCTACACCAAGAAGCTTCAAGGCAGGGCTGGGCATGGCGGCCTGAGCTGGAGCAGCCATAGCTGCTCTGTGTTGTCCTTTGGACATCGGAGCAAGGCCTAGTAGTCCGCCATAGCCTCGGCCTATGTTGTATGAAGAGTGGGAGAGGCGGCCATGGCTATGGTGGACCTTGAGTGATACCTGCAGTAGAAAAGGGACTCGGACATGATTCTGGATCAGTCATTCAACATTGTACTATTATTTCTTGTATGAATAAGAAGAGGGGGAGATAAGGAGGAGGAGATTGTTGGGCGAAGAAGAAGAGCCTTGTCATCATCTTTGCTGGTGTACTTCTTCTTCTTCTTCTACTCTCTCTCCTCTCAAGTTCATTCATTTCTTTCTGCAATTGGATGGCATTGTACTTCTCAGTGGATGTGTATCTCGAAATCTGCCAGGGTCATAACATCTTCTTCTTCTACTTTCTTTCTTCTTGTTCTTTCCCTCTCTCTCCTCTCAAGTTCATTCACTTCTTTTTGAAATTGGACGGCATTGTGCTCTCATGAATTTTAGTATTGTACTTCGAAATTGGCCAGGATCATAACACTTATGGGGACAGGAGAGTCCTCAAGTGAGGCAACGGATTGTTGTGGCCACTCTGCTCCCTTAGGAAGATCTGATCCTTGTGATTAGAGAGTACTGAAAGACGGGGGTGCTGAGCTTCATGGTATAGCGGCAAAGGGGGACCCACTTGGGGAGACTAAATAGACATATGGATGCCACACAGTTCATATAAATCGGACGATAGGTCCTTAAGACCATAAATACAGTATAATGGGTCCAGAGTCCACATTTCACCGAGCCAAGGGTCCTTGCCAGTGTAATGGTTCCAGGAGGTGTGCTGCCCGAGGGACTGGGTACACACTGTTCGTCCCCCACCTGGGGAGGGCAGTCCTCAACCGAGAAGACTGAACAGGGGTCTGAGGCTCACAAGCGTGGGCAAAAAAGTCCCTGAGGAGTCATGTGTGTATAGTACTGTATACACTATAGTGAAGGGTGTAGGGAATTTTGATGACCAGTCACCCCCAGGATGGCTGTTCCACAGAAAGCCTGGCCCTGCCACCTTAAAAAAAATAAAAAAGAAATGAAAGTTGCCACCAAAACAGCTATAATGACTGTGCCCTCTCTTTGCACGAAGACAGTAGAGGAGAACAGAGGAGTATGTGCAGCGGTCACCACAGGGTTATGGGCAGCAGAGGAACCTATTGTGGTTTATCGCCAACAGAGGATGGCCACTGGAGGGGTATGAATATCAGAGGAAACCACAGTTCTATCACTGGCAGATGAGCAAGTAGGGCCAAGATGAGAGTGCTGTGTGGGCTAATGGGGAAGTGGACAACGTAGGGACCATTGCAGCATAAGTCAGAACACAGAGAGAGGCGCATTACATCGGTCGAATGAAGTGTTGTGCTTGCAGTTTCAAAGTTACACCAAACATTCCAGATCTGATCAAATCTGGTTAGTTGTCCAGCACAGCCGCTTGCTGATGGGAAGTGATGTTGGAGAAGACACACGTATAATGAATGGCAGGGACGTTGCAGGAAGCCTCATCAAACACACTTATGTGAAGTGAGACCTCAGAGCGAACTCGGGGATGTATACCTGGAAAGGGACAGGAGCCATGTGGTGCTGTCGTTTCCTGTTCCCTTCCACTAAAGGGCGTTGCATGGTGCTGGTGGTGATTGCCCCCATGAAAGAACACCCATAAGGTGATAGGAGCTCGATCGTCAGGTTGCGGAAGATAACGCGAAAATCCCTTGGACCCAATTTGAGCTTTGGTGATTTGCAACATAGCATCCCAAGGAAATTCTTGAAAAAGTCACTTCGACATATTGGAAGCCTAGAGGCACGAAGTGTAGGGAGAATGCATGTTGCTGAGCAGCTGGGATGTGACAATGATGAAGTTCTTTATAAAAGCAGGCTTTGTAAGGGATGCTGGTCCGCCCGGTTTCCTGTCATGAATATAATTTCTTTCTCTGGAGAGGAAAGCAGGCTTATTCCCCATGACGATAAATGTGCATTATCTGCCTATCAGTGTGTGCATGTCTGATTGGGCATATGTGAGTAGTTTTCTGCATTTGTGAATCAGAGAGAGTGTGAGAGAGTGAGGGAGGGGATGTATTTTGGGTGGTAGATTTGTGAAGCAGAGTGTTCTTATGGTGATGTGCTAACACTTGTATGCACGGGTTGTCATGGATGGCGTTTGCGTTTCAGGGAACGGAAATCATCGATGTTTCATATGATCAAGATACCACAGATCTTCACAAGTGTATTTCTTTTGTTGTTGAGTCAACTCCAATGGTAGAGCAGGTAACACGGTGTCCTCGTCCTGCGATCGGAAAAAGGAACAAATGGCAAGAAAGTACCAAGGAAGCAAGAAAGGGAGGTGATGCATTGAGGAAGAGAGGGAGATATGGAAGCAAGGAGGGAAGAAAAGAGAGAGAGAGGGTGGAAGGACCCAAGAAGCATGTGAGGGAAGCAGGAAGGAAGGAATAAGGAAGGGAGACAGAAACACAAAAAGGGAGGCACGCAGGAAGTCACATACGTACGTAGGATGGTAAGCAAGAGGGAAGTTGGCACACTGAAAGGGACTCCGAGCGGGGAGGGCATGAATGATGCAGGCAAGGGATGTTGACAGGGGATGGATGGATTGCAAATGGTGGGATGTTGGGAAGGAGAGGTGGATGGATGAAAAGACGGAAACATGGCTGGAAAGATGGGCAGGTGCATGAGAGGGAATAAAGACGGCCGTTGAAGAAATGGGTTGGAAAGGGGAGTAGAGGAAGGAAGACACTCAGGAAGCAAGGCAGGAAGTAAGGCATGGACGCAGACAGGAAGGAAGGGAGGGAGGGAGGCGTAAAGGAAGACAGGCAAGCATGTTCCCATAACCGGCACCAGGACCGGTCGTGACTGGCCAACCGCCCCGGTTATGCCCTCCCCGAGCATAACCAGCCTGGTCATGACCGCAGTTATTACCCAAAGGGGGTCGTGGAGGGGTCCAAAAGGGGTGAGACCCAGGGAACGGGGCTGTCAAAGTCCAGCCCCACCCTGTGTGTGTGCATGTTTGTGTCTGCGTGTGTGTGTGTGTCTGTGTGCATGTGTGTGTGTGTGTGCTCGCGCCTGTTGGTGTGGGTTTGAGTGTGTGTGTGTGTGTGTGTGTGTGTGTGTGTGTGTGTGTGTGTGTGTGTGTGTGTGTGCGTGCGTGTGT
Organism: Chara braunii; assembly: GCA_003427395.1. Lineage (NCBI taxonomy): Eukaryota > Viridiplantae > Streptophyta > Charophyceae > Charales > Characeae > Chara > Chara braunii. The sequence goes on from BFEA01000034.1 coordinate 4,681,602, forward strand.
GCGTGCGCGCGCGTGTGTGTGTGTAAGAGAGAGAGAGAGAGAGAGAGAGAGAGAGAGCAGGGGCCACACTTTGAACTGTCAGATATGCAGCCAGATTCATTCCAAACTAGCACTTGCAATTGGCCAAGTTCCAAGCATGTGGCCCCTTCTCTCTCTCTCTCTCTGTCTGACACACACACACACACTTACACACACACACACACACACACTTACACACACACAAGGATTTCCCAGTTTTTTTGGACCCTTAGCAGTGGGGGTCGGTGTGTTCTTGCTGGAGGAGTCGTCTGTCTTAGGTAAGTTGTCTCTTAACTTCTTCCTCCTGTTTGGCAGCGACGCGAGTGTGTAGTTTGAGATGAATGTCGGGAATGCAAATGCTGTTATATATGTTTGTTTTTGGTAAATGAGTTTTTGGTTTTGTGGGCCAATGCGGAAGGCTCTCCAAGTTTTTTCCGGACCTTTGAGGGGGTTGGGTCGGTGCCTTCTTGCTGTGAGTAGTCTTCTGTCTTAGGTAATTTGCCTTCTGCCCTCCATCCCCTTATGGTTCGAAATATATATGTATACGTAGGTATATGTGCAAGTGTCCCGCTTTGGCGGCAGACGGGTGTGTGGGGAATTGGCGCTGAACCACACAAACGTGGCCAACCTTGCATTATTGCCTATCTAAACTGTTTCGTTATGGATGGCTTGTGATGATTTGTGAAGGGAATGAGAGAGAGAATCCGGGGTCTTTTACAACACCACACACACACACACATGCACACACAAGCGCACTTGTGTGTGTGTTTGTGTGTGGAGGAGGGGGGGGTATGTGCGTGTGTTTGTGGTGAAATAAAAATGAAGCACCCCAGCCGTCAAGCTTCAGATCAGACGACCTTTCCCAAAACAATGCATCGCAATATTAGGCACGGTGGAACACAAGGCTGGCATTCAAAGAATGCTTTTGTACGAACCAACCAAGTCCTCATGGCAGGAGCGAAGTGTGCGGTGATTGCCAGCGTCTGTGTGGTGTTGTGTGGTGTGCGTTGGACACTACAGCCTTGCAGGGGTGGGGCGGATATCACGGCCGGTATGGTTCTGCTTTTGAACACCGTGTCCTGGCTGTAGTGGTTACGATACTTGGCTCTTGAGGCCGAGGTCGCCGGTTGGAGTCCATGCTTGTATGGAGGAGGGCTGAGGCCAAGAGGTACGAATACAATGACATTGGAAAGCTCTCTTGAACTGACGGGCAGTTGAAGTCCCGCATAAGTGAGCGGGCTATACTACCGATGGGGGGTCATGTACTACTTGGAGCGAAGTGTGTGGAGATTGCCAGCATCGGTGTGGTGTTGTGTGTGGTGTGTGTCGAGTGTGGACACTACAGCCATGCAGGGGTGGGGCGGATATCACGGCTAGTATTGTTCCGCTTTTGAACACCGTGTCCTGGCTGTAGTGGTTACGATACTTGGCTCTTGAGACCGAGGTTGCTGGTTTGAGTCCGTGCTTGCACGGAGGAGGGCTGAGGCCCAGACATTGGAAAGCTCCTGTGAACTGGCAGGGAGTTGAAGTCCCGTATGAGTGAGCAGGCTATACTTCTGATGGGGGTCATGTGCTACTTGGAGCGAAGTGTGTGGTGATTGCCAGTGTCTGTGTGGTGTTGTGTGTGATGTGCATTGAGTGTGGATACTACAGCCTTGCAGGGGTGGGGCGGATATCATGGCCGGTATGGTTCCGCTTTTGAACACCATTTCCTGGCTGTAGTGGTTATGATACTTGGCTCCTGAGGCCGAGGTCGCTGGTTCGAGTCCGTGCTTGCAGGGAGGAGGGATGAGGCCCAGATGTACTGATCCAATGACATTGGAAAGCTCCCGTGAACTGGCGGGCAGTTGAAGTCCCGCATAAGTGAGCGGGCTATACTACCGATGGGGGTCATGTGCTACTTGGAGCAAAGTGTGCAGTGATTGCCAGTGTCCGTGTGGTGTTGTGTGTGGTATGCGTTGAGTGTGGACATTACAGCCTTGCAGGGCCAGGGCGGATATCATGGCCGGTGTGGTTCCACTTTTGAACACCGTGTCCTGGCTGTAGTGGTTACAATACTTGGCTGTTGAGGCCGAGGTCGCCGGTTCGAGTGCGTGCTTGCACGGAGGAGGGCTGAGGCCCGGAGGTACTGATCCAATGACACAAGAGCTCGGCCTGACAGCCGAAAGAGCAACGCTGAATAGAGAAGAAAAACTGACAAACAACGGGAAGGCAAAGGGTAGGAGGCAGCAGCAACAAGGGACAAAGGCTGGGGGGCATGGGGGAGACGGGGTGGTGGTGTCATCTTCGCTGAATTTGTCACTAAAGCTGCCATACTGCCTTGATTTTTTGCATTTTCTTGATTTTTGATATGTATGTGCTTTAGGGTATATTTGAATTGGCAAAAACACTGAATTTGGTGACAAAAAAACAACGTAGGACCATTAGCGAAAAAGTTGGCAAAAACACTGAATCTGTTGAACGCGTATTTGAATTCGGAAAGCATTTCTGTGTTTGTTTGTTTGTTTGTGTGTTTTTGAGTTCTTTATTTTGTTTTCTTTTACCTGTGTTTTTTTTTTTTCTATACTCTTTATAAAGGGAACAGCGGGTCTCGCGTAGCGCTGTCCCGAACCCGGCCTGCCTGTGTTGGGAAAGAGGTGGGGGACAAGGCACGGGCCCAAGAGGAATTTCGTGAAAGCGGAGGGGTTTTTTTTTTGGCTGGTGTGCGACGGCTCAAAGGGTGCCGCCGCGCGATAGAAGCGTTTCGGAGTCCGGCGGGCTTTTTTTTTTGTTGTCCGAACGTGTTTTTGCGTCGGTTTTTTTGTGTTCAGTCGGCCGTTGTGCGGGGGAAAAAGAAGGCGAACGGTTGAGAGGTGTGAACGTTGGGTGGCGGGCGGCTGTTGGACCGGGGAAAGAGAGGGTGACTCTTCCGCCCGATTTTCTCCGGGTGCTCGCTATCTGCCCTGCTCCTTACCCAGATCCCGACTTCCTGCCACGTCATCTCCGCTGTCCCATCTCCCTTTCCTTCTCTTCGACTACCCCCGATCCTGACTTCCCCAACTCCGATCGATCCGGATCCTGCCTCCCCTCGATCGATCCGGATCCTGCCTCCCCTCGCCCCGATCCGGATCCTCCCCTCCCTCCTCAACCGCATCTCAACGACTCCTCTTTCTGATCACCTTCCCCCTTCCGCCCGACTTTCTCCTGGTGCCCTTCCGCCCAATTTTCTCCGGGTGCCCGCTACCTTCCCCACTCCTTACCCAGATCCCGACTTCTTGCCACGTCATCTCTGCTGTCCCATTTCCGTTCCCTTCCCTTCGACTACCCCCAATCCTGACTTCCCCAACCCCGATGGATGTCGATCCTGCCTCCCCTCGCCCCCATCCGGATCCTCCCTTCCCTCCCCAACTGCATCTCGACTTCCCTTCCTCCCTGAGCCTGACCCTACTTCCCTCCTGCGCCCACCTTTGCTCCCCCCACCTGGCGCGCACGTGCGCGCGCACACTTCCTCCAACTCCTCCCCCCTTCTGC
>BFEA01000034.1:4685779-4743818 GCA_003427395.1 Chara braunii
CCCCCGCTACTCCGGCAAATCCCGCGCGCACGTGCACGCGACCCCCCACTCCGATCCCGACATCCTTACAGCCCGCTTTCACCCTAGTCCGCTCTGCCTCGCTCTTCCCCCAGACTCTGCCCTGATCGCGCAATCACCCCCGCTCCCCCACCGTCTGCTCCCGCACCCGCCCTGCATCGCTATCCCATCCTTCTTTTCTTCTTTTTTCTGTTTTTTTTTTTTCGCTTTGTGACTCTGAATGAATTGAATAAGAGAGACACTCTCTGAACATCTCCTCGCTCTCACTCCCTCCCTTCTTCATCTCCGCCCCCTCCTCTGTGCCGCAGCTTTGCTGCGGCGGGTCCACTTGTTTTTTTTAATAGCGTGCATTGTTTGTTTCCAAAATTTTCCACCACGTTGCGTGTGGCGATATGCCGAAAAACACTGAATTTTCGGCCTTCCATAACCATCTCTCGTTTGATTCTGAAAGGCCATAGAAGGATGGGAAGGCCAGTTTTCTCCACCACCTCGGGGACCAGTGTCAGGCAGCAGCCTGCAGTCCCATTGCCAATGGCGTACCCAGTGATATCAGGTCCCTTCCATCCTGAGTTTGGTATGAATCAAACAGGGACCAGTAGCAGTAGGTATACAGACTCAGGCCACTTCTTCATCGTCTCATACAGCTGCTGCAGCTGCAGGGCAGCAGCAGGTACAGCCACCTGCACAGTAGGCAACGACAGCTTGGCCACAGCTCCAATGGTTTCCGAAGATAGCATCAGCACAACCAAAGCCATTTTCCAGAGACGAGAGGCGAGAACCTCAAAACTTGGTTGAGGACTTGCCGACCTACGTGAGGAACAAGCTTACGCGACCTGAGCAAGAGGTAATTATGGCGGCATCCTACTTAGAGTGCTCTGCAGCAAGGTGGCTAGATGGTGTGGTACTGACGTTGGTAGAGGAGGGGTGGCATGATCCGCAAGAGGTGCAGAACACCACTGATGGGTGAAGTAAACTGGATACGAAACAATATGCATCTGTACGAGAGGTTACCAATGCTGTATAGAAACTGATCATAGTCCCCAGGGTGCGGTACGACGCCCGACGCCCAGATTCTTCTGACTACATACTTGAGATGCCTGCTGACAGATATCAAAAATATGTTTGTCAGTGAGGCCACTACAGATGTGCACGATTTCCCTTCTTTTAGTAAGAAGGCCTTGGATTTGGAGGCTAGGCTTGGGAGCACCAGTAGGGGCCAACTGACGTGAGGAAGAAGAAGATTCCCCAGAAGAAGAAGGGTGGGCGTCTCATGTACATAGATTCTRAAGGGAATCATAAGGAGGTGGAAGATGGTTCTGATCTTTGGGGGGATTTAGAGTCGATAGGCGGCGAGGAGACTCCAGAGGGAGGAGTCCTCGCTACGAACATTGGAAAGGCTAMGGCAACTGGCAGGCGTAGGGGCGGTTAGTCTAGGAGTCAGAAAGCCAATGCATCACCGTGGGTAAAGCGGGTCTTGACGACGATGTGCAGAGAGAGCATATCTGACGTGGTTCCTCTCTTCTCGGCCTGTCTTTTCGTAGAGGGACTAACGGCTGGGGCGTCGAGTTCGGGTGGTGGTATTGTGGCCTAAGCAGGCCCAACCTTTAGTGTCACCTGTACTGGGTCTACGCGTCTAGGCTCCGCGCGGTAGAACCCCAGTAGCTGGATTGGAGGGCAGATATGGTGGGGTCTGAAAAGAGAAAAACGTGAAAAAGAAAGAAAAAGGGGTAAGGTTAAAAATCGGGTTTTGGGCTTGTGCGTGGACTTGTACCGATATTCAGGCGAAGCTGTGGCACGAAAGAAACCTGAAGCGCCGTCCTTTTTTTCCGCATTTATTATTATTATTATTATTATCATTATTGTCTTACCAGTTTTCATGTGCCACTTTCCTTTTCCTTTCCCTTTTGTCTTTTTGAGGGAAGGCCAACGGTCTGAATTCGGAGCTGTAGTCTGAGTTGGCCCGTTTATACCGTCAGAGAATGAGCGTAGACTGTGCCGCGCGGTTGGGCCCCAAAAGAGGGGCGACCCGCGGCCGCCTCGRTAGGGAGCCCATCACCCCCTTATASGAGGTCATAAGCCCCCTCCTTGCCATCGGAYACGGGCACCCGATGAGGAATAGCCTGTGTTGCGTTTTAAAGGGGGGAAATGTGACCCTTAGTATTCCGTTATGGGACCGCAGTGCCGGGTCTGCAKTCATATCGCTAGGGTCTAAGACGGACAAGTGTCAGTATTAGTTCACGATCAACCGATGTCTTTTTTTTGGGATTGAATATTATCCCCAAAAATAAAGATAAARAAAAGTTTAATTATTAGTCTGTTGCTTAAAAATTYTTGAAATGTGGTAAKTCTGAAAAGGACTAATCTGAGTCCTTCATTCAGAACGCARAGAGGRAAGCCCTATAAGAGAGGATGCGTCGGGATATCGTCGGCAGCCAGCCGCCTGGTAGCACGCAGTCTGTATCGCAGGCTCTGGTGTAGGAGGGTGTGCTATTGAAAGTTGGTGACTTTACACTGCGCTGTTTACTAGGCAGGCGCTGACTATTAGGAGAGCAGCTATGGCGCTGCATGGGTACAGGCCCGGGTACTGGTACCACCAGGCCCGCTGGAAGCCAGTGTCTGGGGAAGGGCCCTGGATCACCGTCATACTAAAACTATGACGGTGGAGATGAGTTGGTACTGAAGATCAACGTGGAGGGAGCAAGAGAGGGGGAGATGCGGACTAACCCGAAGTTGCAGGACGCGATTTCGGAGGCGAGAGACCGAGCTGAGAGACGCTGTAGACGGGACGGAGTGACGGCAAGGCTACGGATAACTGTGGCCTATCACGAAACTGAGACCTCGATGGACACGGCGGACATGGAGCAGATCCACCAGGACAGAGACTCGGGAGGGGAGAGTGAGATGAGCGACGCAGACCATGAGACGGATCTCAGGTCCTGGAACGAACCTGGTGAGATCCAGAAGCATCATCGAGCCGCAAACCTAGTAGAAGAGGGACCCGAGGCACGCTCGCGACAACTGACACCCAGGGGTCGCGGGACGGGTGAAAGACCGAGCAAGGGGAAAAGGCAGGTCTGAGAGAACGCACGCGCGACAGAGAGGGAACAAAACAGAACTCGAAACGGAGAGGCAAGTGCAGTCGCGTAGGCACACGCGCGAYAGGTGACGTGGCCTGAAGAGCAGGAGCGGTCAACAAAGGAGAGAGGGTGTGAACGAAAAGAGAGAGGATCATATAGAGCGAGACGAACGTCAACCGTTGGGCGCTCTGACACGGCGTCTTGCGCCTCCGGCAGTGTTGGTAAAGACAAGCGAGAGAGTGAGGGGAGATGAGGGACGTGCCACGTGTGTGTGCAGTTGACACATGGCGTGGCCCAAAGGGGCGCGAAGAGAAGGTCAATTCGAAGTAGACAGGGTCGCAGAGGTGACTAGTGTGTGAGTGAGAGACCAGGCATGCGAGACATTCTTGTCTGGCCKCGTACCCTCCTCATCCTTTCCTAAGCTTTGTTTGTCTGSCCAAGTGCGGTTCATGAGTCARAAAACCAACGAGAGACGGGATAGGCCGTGGATGTTGAACTACGTACCTGATGGGAAACTGATGCAGTCGCTCTCGTAATTTTTCAGAGGGTCGAACAACAACCGCAAATCAGTAATAGTGAAAGAAGGGGAAGCTTTGCRCGCCAGGTTGTTTGATTCTGTCAGAGCTGCACTGAACGSGCGAGATGACGATTGAACGGTGAGAACCAGACCTAAGGCCACCGTTCATTGCGTGGCCAACGATCGGCATATGGAAGGTAGTCAGATCTCTAGGGAATGGTCAACGTATGGGTAAGCAGCTGACGTCATCCATTTCGTCGAGCATCTTCGGCTGACTTACGAGAAATTGAGGGCTTCTTGGGTTACTTCCCAATTCATTCCTCGACCCATTTCTTGGTTCTACTTCTCAGTTTCATTTATCAGTTCTTTTCTCGGTTTACTTCTTGGCGCTACTTCTCGTACTTTCAATATTTGTAGTGCGCCCACGCTGCTACCAACCTTCTGCCTATTGAGTTTTCTAGGCAGGATCTTATTTAGAAGGAACCACGTGGTAAGGCTGCAAGGGTGATTGGCGAAAGAAGGGTCAGGGTCATCAGATAACTCTCGTAGTGAGCGGGACTCAGTCTGTTTTTGCATTGGTTTCACCATGGCGGTTAAGACTTCATAATGCATCTGCTGATATCATTTGGAATAATTTGGGGTATCTCTGGCAGCTTATTCCGAGTAGTAAGCATTGAACAGATCACTGATTGGGGAAAGCGTGATCTCGATTATAGTCATCGAAGTGAGAAAATAGTCATTTTCGGGTGCGACAATGCCTGTTATTCAATTTGATCATCTTCCATTTGCCTGAAAACTGTACTTCAATAGTAAGTAGTATGTTGGGTGACGCCACGGATGAATAGTCGCTTGTACCTGTAGTAAAATCATCCTACACTGGTGGGAGTTAATCGCCTTTTTCGTCTGGTATAAGCGATGATCTGATAGAATGTTCAGAAATCCAGTGAGTTTGAGATTTCTGTTTTAAGTTACGGTGAAAGGCAGGATTCTCTTTTCTATACTTTTACGTGACTTCCAAATTTCACGTTTGTAATGTGTTTTGATGACTGGAGTAATTACGAGTTGCTGTTATGACTCTTGATTGGAGACAGTCAACTGACTCTAGCGAGCTTCCCAATGAGTACTGAGTTCACAATACTCATTAGGGAAGCTCCAACCCATCAGTCAGATTTCACTTCTTCTACAAGAAGTAAAAGCTACTAAACTAAGAAGAACTCGGAAATAGCTTGATGGGGAAAAAGCGTGCAGTGCTCAGAAAAGTGTCGTATTTGCTTGTTAAATTCTTGATTGACGGGGACTAACTCCGGTGTTTTGTCTGTATCAGTCCAGCTTCGGTAAAAGGTCTCTCAAAGTAAGATCGTTAGTCGTTCTCCCTCTCTGCAGAGAGTGATTGACTCCATTATGTTAAACTGGAAGTGGCGGTGAGTTTTTGCCTCCGCGCACGGAGATGAGACCTGTGTTAGGTCGGATTAGTGCTTTACCTAACTACGTTCAGTGTAAAGTGCAGAGCTTGGAATGGGGAGATACCTTTCTCCTTTCCTCATGAGTGCGGACCGAACGTGGAAACGATAGTCAATGAAGGCACTAAAGTATTTGGGTTATCTAGGACTGTTATGTATGTACGTAGGTTTGATTATTTAAATCTTGACTATGTAAAAGGGAACTAGCCTGTGCCCCGTTCTTAATAACACGTTTCATTCCCTCTTGCGTATTACGCCACCTGTATGGCGTAAGGAGCGAGGTAGATGACTGCAGAGTTTTGTACCGAGAGAGCTGACTAAGTTGCAAAAACGGACTGAGAGTTTTTTTTTTGGATGCATGCTTTAGCTTTGAGATGTCTGTTTAGTTAAGTTACGCATGCTCGGGGTCAATGGGTGACACACACGGCCCAAGTATCTCCCGAGTAAGCACTTCCCTTGTTAACGAGCCGTGAAAAGGACAGGAAAAGCTTACGCTGGTGGTCACGTTTGAACGCCATAGGGTCCGACARCTGGAGCACCCCTTAGTAGCTAATGAGTGATTCTTACTTCAGCGTTAAACCTGTTTGTGCTGACTCCTTGTGCTCCAAGAATCGTCCGGGGAGTTGGCAAGTCTTGTCCCCAAGCTCACATGGGGAGAAAACAACTCTTAGTACTGGTTTACTAGGTAGCCACCTATCGAGGGGAGTTTGGAAGTATTAAAATGTCCGAAGTCTTCGCCACCCTAGAGCAGGTTCGGATGATCCTCAAAGTGAACGACAAGTAGTTTACGAGCGAAATCTCTTGAGTAAGGGGCGTTGTCTCGATTAGTGGCATAACTCAGTGGAACAACCATTACTGCATTGGCTGGTACTCAGGAGTCGTATCCCTGTCAGCGAACTCAGTATTACGATAACCACTGTAGAATGTAAACGTTTGTGAGGTCTTACATCTGTGTAGTATGCATGCATAAAGAGCTTTCCACGAAGCTAGGATCAGCCCGTGATTTGAGCATCATGGAGTGAGACTCTCCTTTCAAGCAGAAAGAACGGAATGTCAGATTACGAATTAGAAGGGAATAAGGTTATCCTTTATGTTGTTACGGGCTCCCGGTGACTAGATGGTTTTGTGCTTTGCATGATTTAAGGTACTCTAGGCTGTGCAGATGCCTGAGCAGAAGCTCAATAAAGTGACTCTAAGTGCGAGCGAGTGAGAATCCTCCCTGACTGAAGCCGCAGTAATGAGGGATGGTTGGCGAGTTTACTAGCCCTGAATCTAAGTGTTATTGCAATGGACCGCTGCAAAGGCACGCTGCGGGTACCTTGCACATTATGCAGGGATAAATCAAAAGGTTGGGAAGAGGGGTTTATCGGTGAAGTCCAATCTCAAATTGTAATGATGAGAGAGTGGGCGCTGAAGTTAGTGAATGAACAAAATGCCATTGAGTATACGATTTACATTCATGGATCGAATGAGGGTCTACACAACACTTACTCTTCCGCTCAGACTGTAAATCAAGCAAAGGGAAAATGGGTCATYTGTAACTGGTTGAAGCCCATTKTGCTTGATTTCGTCAATCRKGCCAGGAAAGGAATAACSAGGACTTGATGATAGCGGCCATACAAACAGYCCCYARCCAATTATTCAAAAGGCACCCGRTTTTCAAACAGCAACCCGAACAGCGTCTGGTTCTCATCCTRGCATCTAGCCTGGTTGAGAAAGGCTCGACCCGGACTAAGTAATTCTTCCATTAGCTTTAGTTTGCAATCTTAGTTATTAATCARCAATCAGCCARCACACATCCCTGCTGCAACCAGTCCTCCCTTTTCCAATCAGCAATTAATCAGTGATATTCAGTTCTAAGATCAGGAGTTAATCGGCAGTCAACTGACAGTTGATCGGAGCTCGGTCAGTGCTCGGTTAACCATCTGTGATTTCAGCCTTCACGGTTAGCTATCAACCAGTGGCCGATCAGTTTTCGGAACAACAACTGGATCAGCAAGCATTAGTCCAAGCGGCCGGGATCAGGTGTTCTGATCAGCGGAAATCAGAAAGGTAATCAGATCAGTAAGTAGATTTCCAATCAGATCAACAACTGAACGAATCGGCAATCGGATCAGCATCCATATTAGTAATCCAGCAAGCGATTCAKCAATCAGAAACTGCAGTTGGGAACGACAATCTGGAACGAATATTCGAAACTGCAACCTACCCAATGGACTTTTCRCACMCATGTCTTCCAAGGGTCACCCRTCTTGAGTTGTGAGAACTGATGTAGTGAGAATTCGATGAGGATATGGAGAGCAACAATACGATTAGGGTCTCTTGCTCACTGTATCAGAGAGCTGAAGAGACCTGGAGGGAGAGTGCAGTTGATGAGTACAATCAGCAGACTACTATCATGATGGAACATGCACTGGCCCTTGTGAGAAGTCATACAAAAATAGAGTACACATACTACCTGCACGATAAGAACGGCAGACTGTTTGTCACCATAACTTCTGTGGGTACTATTGGGGAAGCAAGGAGGACTGTTGGCAGCCATCAACGAGCGTTTTGCCTCTGAATAGGTGCTGCTCACTTTATCCGGACATTCACCAATCATCTAATCAGCAATCAATCATCAGCAGTCAATTACTAGTGATTAGTTTCTAGCAATCAGTTTTCAGCAATCAGTTTATTGCAATCGGTTTGGTAACCTGTTCTCTGGGACCGTCTGATCAGCTTGTATTGGCAAGAGTACTCATGAGCACAGTTCAGTCTACTCCGGTGAGTGAGTCAGTGTTGGCCAACCTCAATCGGATCTCATGCAAAGAGGCATTTCATTATCAGTATGTTAGTGCCATTGGTTTCAGACAGGGAGATCTGTCAATCTTCGTTGTCCAGACCAGCTTTGCTGATGGCACTATCCACGATCTGAGGCCTTATATGAAGAAGGGCAAGGAGGTTCATGAACTTTTCGATCTAGTCTGGATGTCAGCCACCGAATATCTTGAGCAGAGAGAGAGGGAGCTCGATGAGGGTGGTACTACGTTAATCCGCAGCTTCGGGCGGACGCTTTATAGTGACTATCCTAGGCCTCCAGTCCCTTCTCTTCTCACCGATGGCACGAGTTGGCTGGATATGATTGGTTTGTCAAAGAGATACATCTCTCCGGCGGTGATYGACWTTSAGGCGTTGACAGAGCCCACTTAGTATCCCTATCTCAAACGAGGAGTTTTTTTAGTGGACAGATTGCCTACTTTGTGGGAGCAGTTTTGCTCCATGGTTAATTACCGTGTCATGTGCCTCGGATGGTCGTGCTCAGAGCTTGTCGGCTACAGGTGGCATTTTGTCACGAAGCCTCAGTCTCAGGATGTACGTGGGCGTGGGTCTCGGCACCAGGGAAGATCAGTGAAAAGAGATTGAGAGAGACTGATCAGAGGGATGAGTGAGGACTCTTGAGAGGTGCTGACCACGCTCGTCTATGTGTACTTTCTGAGATTATTATGAGTTCTCATTCTTTCCTCATTCAATTGCCCCTGTCTCTGCTCGAGTCAGTTAGTTTTATTTTCTGCATTATTCTTGCTTGATGATTGCCTTCGTGGATGTTTTGTCACAGTTCTCAAAATCAGATTCACATAATTGATGCATGTATAGCACCCCGTAATTTTATGATTATTATTTGCATAATTCTCTGTTGTTCCGAATCAAAATAAAAGATTCCTAAGACCGGGGACCAGCGAAGACCGCAATTGAAGGATCTCGCTCGAAGCCGAACGCACACAACAGGAAGGGATTTGCATTATTGAATTTATTTTATTTATTGCAATCACATACAAAAATCTTGCGTGACAGCCTGTTGGCTTTCCGGTCGCCCGAAGTGGCCCGACTGGAAAAAGTGCGACAAAAAAGGCGCTGTTGCCGGGGACATGAAAAAATTTTCGTGTTCGGAACAAACTTGGGTCATCATCCTCTTTGAGCCTTGATTAGGACGTGAGAACTGTTGACATTTGTGTGAGCTGCATGTTAATTTTATTTATTCTCATTTAAGTCCCGATTTTCTTGAGAATCACGACTACTAACTGTGATTTATTTCTTCCTTGTTTGAGGTACCACACTGGATCGGGAAAAGGAGATTAACATTATTGACTGGAGAGAATCGAGCTTGACACCAGGTATGCCCAATTTTCGTCCAACACACTGAAAGAAAATTGAAAGGAAGAGAGTGGGACGGATCAGGACAGATGCTGGTCGGCGGTGCACTTAGAGAATTGTCTAAATTTACTACAAGAGGGATATTCCCTTACAGGTATGAGGCTTGTTGGAGCTATCACTTTTGTGGCTCAACCATCTGCGTAGTGCTGACTGACTTTTTGGAAGGAGATATGGATATCTGCCCCTATGTCAAGGAAGGAGGCAGCAATGATGGTGAGGATTTTAATTGGTTTTGGGAGATTGTGATCCAATTTATCTATGATGAAAAGACAGACTTGATCAAGCAAAATAGGAAAGTGGAATGGGGTATAATGCCAGTAACATACAAGACTGTTCCAATCCCTCCTATACCTGACAGCTATTGTGATGGGACTAACTGGCTGCCAATAATCAACATGGTACTGACAAGGGAGAAAAGAAACGGTGGTCATGAGAGCTGAAGAGATTTCAACAGAAGTAATCAGACAAAGAAGGTCAAATTTTGGTAGAGGTTCGGGTCCAAGTGAAGAGAAGGTTGAATGTCTCCTAAGGTCGCTGAGTACTCTAGGCAAGAGAGAGGCATTTCCATATGAAGTTGTCAGGTATGATATGGTCGAGAGCGGATGGGAGCAGGAACGATTATATGTACTGACCTTCTATTTCACAGATCTGGATGTGTATGATGTGAGAATCTATGTTCCAAAAGAAAGAAGCGCTGATGCAGTGTATGGGAGATGCTGGGGATTTGCTGAAGAGGTAGTACTGAGAGAGAAAGAGAGACTTGAGAGAGAGAACAAATGCTTCACTCGGTCGACTCGTTTTACTGTCTTTGATGGATTTCCAGTCCCTCCTTTACTTGATATCAATCTGTCTAAAAACAATTGGTATGCCATGTTAAAGTTTGCATGGAAAGTGAAGAGAACCCAAGAAGAATACTCTCAGTAGCCAGGATAACTACTGTGAGGGGTAGACTCTATGAGGTGATAGGGTGTGATAATCCTTTTGTGATCCTGAGGTATGAGACTTGTGAGAGAGGGTCCATAATATTTCACATTCTAGTGGTCAAATTCCTAAGTACTGGCAGCCTGGACGTACGGATTTATGTACCAGCAGACCTAGAAGAGGAAGATGACTACTTGAAGTGTCAGACAGGCGCTTATATTAGTCTCATAAGAACCAAAGAGTGGCTTGAGAAATTAAATAGAAAAGTAACATGGGGGAAAGAAGTAAGACAATTCGAGAGGCTTCCCGAGTTGTCGGTTGCTAAGGGATTTGAAGGCAGGAGAGATTGGATGCCTCTGTTAGAAGCTATTGCTGAGATTGGTAGAGCAAGAGAAAAAGACTCCATTGTGATGATAAAATCCCTACTCCTGAGTACCTTTGAACACAGATTCGAGGCCCCTGATTATGTTAAACCTGAGATCTACCTTTCAGATATTGTTTATGATGCTTAACAATGTCCAACTTGACTGAACAGCTGATACTAGGAGTTGTGCTGGAAGGTAGAGTAGCCAAGGTCGAGGGGACTCTTCGGATCTCTGACAAAAATCTTTCTACCGTGGATGAGCTTGAGTTTTTGCAGCCTTTCTTAGATCGCATGAGAGATTCTGCCTTGAGAATTATCACTGATCAGACTGAGGTAAGCTATCTGTTGAAAGTGGTGAAAGTGGGAACTATTGAGAGAGTATCTTATCACACTTTTCAGGAACAGGTCTCTCTTGCAAGAAGGATCAACAGTGGGTTGTAAACGATGCAATTTGATTATGAGATTATAAAACTGACTCGATATTTTATGATTCGGGGTACTATAAAGGGGTATGACAGAAGACTGAGTGGAGATGATGAGAGAGAGTAGGTTGAAGATTACATTGGAAGGCTGGGAAGGATTGCGCTGCCCTTGATTACTACCCAGTCAATTATTGCTTATACCATATATGTACAGAACTCTCAGGGGGTAGAGCAGACAAGAGAAGAAAGGAACGAGCCTGTATCTCTTGCAAGAAGAGTGAGGGATTGAAGGGCAGAGAAGAAAAAGGATAAGAGTGCCAGAAAGAGAAGAGAATATTTGGGAAAGATCTATGGTCAAAATGGCGGGACGAGGAAGACCGAGTACATCATCAGGGACCAATGAAGAGGCCTTGGTTGGGGTTATACGGGAACTGGTCGAGAGAGTTGATATACTATAAAAGGAGGGTCAGACATTGCAAGAGCAAAGAGGCTAGATGAGAGAATTTCCTGCTTCAGAGGACATCAGGTTAATGACTTCTTGGATGAGTATGAATTATTTGGACTCAGTTATGGCTGGACAGATAAGCAACGGCTTAAGCACCTTTTATCTTATTGTGACACTGATTCGAGACTGGCAGTTCAGGAACTAATGAAAGGTGATACTACTTGGGAAGAAGTCAAGGAGAGACTGAAAAAGGAATTCGAGAAAGATTCAGTTCCAACCACAACTAAGGATTTACTCAATATCAGAAGAGCTAAATATGACACTTTCAATGTTTTTCTTCAGACCTTCATCCAAACAGCAAGAAGAATTCCATATTTGGACGAAGCTCAGAGATGCCATATATTTTTGACAAATTTTACTGACACTGAAAGGCAAGCAGTTCTTAATCAAGCTCAGCACTATCCTCTCAGATGGGATGAAATGGTTGCAATCATAAGAACTCTACCTACTGTCTCCCATAAGAAATGGTCCCTGAATCAGATCAGTACTTTGGCCAAGGATTGAAAGACCGAGAAGGGAATGAATAAAGGAAGCAATCTGACTGCTGAGAATATTCTTCAAAAAGTGATGACTAACTTTATGCCTGCAAGGCCTGCAACGCATGCTGTGGATGACAGGGGAAAGAAAAAGGCTGAAAGTGAGGAAGATGACGACGATGATGATGACAATGAAAATCATGGTAAGAAGGGGGATTCGTCCAGAACCAAAAGGAATGGGAAGAATGGCAATGGAGGAAACAGAGAGAGAAGAAAATATGATGAGCGTCCTAAGAAGAGTTTTACTTGCTATTATTGTGGCGAAAGTAGACATACTACCACCTATTGCAAGCCTCTTGAGGAGGATGTAAGGAGTGGGGTGGCAAAAAAAGATGCAATGGGCCATGTCTGTGATAGTTCATGGAATAAGTTGGACCCGAGACATCCGGGAGATATGAGACTTCTTGCTCTTAAACATGATGAAAAGATGAAGATTAAGAAGAAGAAAAATACCAATGTGAATGTTTATTTCCTCACTGGAGACTTGCCTAATGAACAGATGACCCTCATACCACGATTGAATTGTCTCTGCAGTCCTTAACATTGACAGAGTATGGGCCTACTGAGGCATCTACAAGTGAGTCTCCACTGGGAGGGAATCCTACTTCTCAGAATCTTTCTGAATTAGTAGAGTCCCCTCCCAATGAAATGGATCGTCTCCTGGCTAATATGATGTCATTCCATGGTGATCTACCCCCAGAACTTATCATGGAACCCAGTGTCAGGGTTGGTGAAGTGAGAAACCATCAGACCCGTATGACACCTCAAATGATAGAAGAAAAGAAAAGAAAGAAGGTTGAGGAGTCACTTATTAACATCCTTGATGAACCTTAACCGGAACGTTCACAGGAAAAGAATGAACGAGGGAGAAATATAAAATTTATTCTCAAGAGTGATTTGGGTGATGGGACTATGATTTCTGATGTAATTGCTAAGATGCTGGAAGAAACAGAAGTGACACTGTCTTTCAGGGAAGCAACGACACTAGCACCCAAACTGAGAGAAGAGTTGAAGAGGTTAATTGAGAAGAAGAAAATGAAAGTTAATTATTTGGGGTCAATCTTTTCCAATCAAGTGAAGAGATTTCCACCAGGTTGCAAGATGAGATTTGCAACCATGGGTTGTGGGCATCTTACAATTCGCATTAATCAAGTGAAGATTCTAGCCCTAGTAGATTCTGGGGCAGAAATGATACTTCTTTCACGAAGAACGATGGAAGCATGTAATTTATCTATTGACAGACCTGCACAAAATGTACTGAGTAATATTGCCGGAGAGTTGTTCGTGGCAGGATTCATTGATAATTTGCCTATCAAGGTTGGGACAATGACTGTGGAGTTACTGGGTTTTGTAGTACCGGATCTGGATCTTGACTGTATCTTGGGAACTCCATTCTTGCATAGGATGGAGGCGGTCCAATTTTTCAGTCATGAGGGGTCATCTTGGATCAGTCTACAGGATCCTGAGACTGCTAAAGAGCAGACCTTTATGGTCGGTACAAAAAATGACTTCAAGCATCAACTATCTGCTAATTCGATCACGAGGGAGAAATCTGCTAAAAGGGTTAGGAGATTAAAGGAGGAAGGAAAACGAGAAGCAAAAGAAGAGATTTCAGTGGGAATCAATCAAGTTTCAAAAATGATGAAAGCCCTTGGTAAACTCGAGGATGAGGACGAACAAATTGAAGCCTTGAAGAAAGTTGTAGAGACTGCTAAGGGAGGAAAGATGGAATTGAGATTTGCATCAACTCACCCTTTTTTAGGAAAATAGCCGCTGGGTCAAAAAGAAAATACAAGCCCAAGAGGGTGAAGAAAAACCTAGCGGCAGTCCTAATAGAGAAAAATTACGATGAAACATTGGAAAAGGAAAGACAAATTATAAGAGCATTGAGGGAGTCAGCAAAACCGGAGAATAGGGTCACCAAAGAGAGGTTTGACACAATGAAGATAGGCTCAGATCAGTTTATCCTGCCTAAAGAGAAAGAATATATCTTCAGGATGTGTCAGGAATTCTTTGGTGCTTTCTCCTTTAATGATGAGGAGAGGGGCCGGTTGGACGTGGACATGATCAAGATGGCCAAGATTTTGATAGATGATCATGTTCCATGGAATGATAGACCAACCAAGTATGCCCTAAAGGAAGAAGCGGAAGTAGTAAAGTACCTTGACAAGAAGATTGCATCCAATGTTCCTGAACCTGCTGATGGACCATATGCTAACTACTGGTTTTGTTTCTGGAAACCAGGGGGCGGACTAAGATGGATACAAAATCTTCAGAAACTCAATTCTGTGACGGTACGTGATGCAGGTAGTCTTCCTAATGCTGACCTACTCGCTGAATCATTTGCTGGTCGATGTATTTATTCCCTAGTTGACCTGTATTCTGACTATGATTAGTTCCCTATTGATCCCACTAGCCGACCCATGACTGCCATGCACACGCCGAGGGGACTTGTTCAGATGTGTGTGGTACCTCAAGGCTGGACTAACGGAGTGGCAGTGGTAGAGGGATATGATCAAAGTCATGCAGGATATTTCTCCTGAAATAACCAGTCCCTACATTGATGATAATCCTGTAAAAGGACCCTTGGTAAGAGATGAGACTTTGGTCGCAGGGGGAGTCAGAAAGTTTGTCTGGGAACATGCTGAAGGAGTAAAGATGGTCCTAGAAAAACTTCGGAAGTTTAATTTGACTGCGAGTGGGCCAAAGTCCCTTCTCTTCCAACCAGAAGTGATAATCTTGGGCTTTAGATGCTTCTCCAAGGGTAGGAGTCGAGATTCCAAGAAAATAGACAAGATCTTGAACTGGTCTCTGCCTCTTTAGAGAGTGACAGATGTCAAGAGCTTCTTGGGAGTTTGTGGATTCTGGAGGATTTTTATTCCTCATTTCGTTGCCCTTGCAGAGCCTCTGAGAGAAATGGTAAGACAAGGGGCTAACTTAGCATGGAATGACAAAAGACAAGCTGCAACAGAAACATTGTAAGAGAAACTAAGAGACGGTGGTGTAGTGCTGGGAGTATCATATTATGATGATGAGGAGACAAGACCTTTCATCATTGAGGCAGATGGAGGACCAGTTGCTCTGGGTGGAGTACTTATTCAAAAAGACGAAAATGGGAGAGAAAAACCTCTAAGATTCGAAAGCAGAACCCTCAATTCTACTGAAAGAGGCTACACCCAATTCAGGAAAGAGCTACTGTCAATCATTCATAGCCTCAGGTGCTACAGACACTACGTCTTGAGAAGGAGATTCATCCTGAGGACTGATGCATCTGTTGTGATTGGTGCCATTAAAAAGCACCAACAGGTAGATCCAATAGTCAGCAGATGGATCGCCTTCATCTTGACATATGATTTTAAGTTGGAAAAGATCCCCGCTGAGAAAAACAGAGCGGATGGCTTAAGCCGGATTGAGTGGCGAGAAGAAGAAGAAGATGTGTGTGGAACAATAGAAGAATCTGCTTATGTTGATAATTTTCTTAATGAAAAAGATGATGACTATGAGGTGCCATGCTCCTACAGGTGGAATCCATGGCCAGAGGAAAGAGACAGCTGGGGAGAGATCCCTAGTGCGTACATTTACGAATCGATTCTTGGGAAAGAAGAAGAAGATGAACCGAACGATTGGTATGCCAGAGTTAATGCAGCAGCAGTGGCCGCTCATGAGATTGGGGAAAGTTCAGGTTCAAAGGAAGAAGAAGAGAGTGAAAAGAAGGAAGAAGAGATACTTTTCTTCTTTGAAGAGTATGATGAAAATTATCAAAAGATTGGCAGAAAAATGGAAAAGGAAGAACTAAAAGAATACTACTGTAAAGATTCAAGAAAGAAATTCAGACTAAAAAGAGGACATCTCTTTGTGGATGGTAAGGGAGTCCTACCTCCACTAAGAGTGGTCTGTGGTAAAGAGAGTCAGTTAGAGATAATCGCTGCTCTACATGAGGGGGTTGCCGGTGGCCACAGGGCTGCTGAAGCTACCTACTCCAAGCCTGTCAAACTCTACTTCTGGCCTGGCATGAGAGACATGATTTTCAGATACTGTAAATCATGTGTCTTATGTCAGCAGAGGTCTACCACAAGGATGATTGAGCCCCTATTCCCTACAATCGTGGTAGAGCCAGGTAGTAGAGTTCATCTGGATCTCATCACTATGCCTCCAGGCAAGGGTGGGATGAGATACATACTAAACATGAGAGAGAATTTCTCTGGATACGTTGAGGCAAAAACTCTGAAAAGGAAGACAGTCGAGCAAGTGGCTGATTCGATAGAGGAAGTCTATCTCATGTATCCTTTTATCAGAGAATTTGTCTCAAACAGAGGATCAGAATTCAGAAATGAGGTTGTCAAAATAATTACACTCAGATTGGGTGTCAGAATTCGATATGTGACTACTTACTATCCTCAAGCGAATGCGGAAAGAGACCACAGAACTCTGAAAGATTCATTGGCCAAGTGGTGTGAAGGGAAGCTCAGTAACTGGCCAAAGGTGTTAAGAGCTGCTGTATATGCTGATAATATCACAGTCAAGAGAACTACTGGTTATGCACCTTTTACACTGTGGTATGACCGTTATGCTACGTTACCAATTGAGAGTATTGTCAAAACGTGATCAAGTCAAGCAAGCGACAGAGATTATTCTATTTCAGATTTCCTTCAGATCAGAATGAAGCAGATATCTGAAGTTGATCAGGCAGTGATGGATGCAGCAGAGAGAATGGCGTCCAGCAGACTATCGGATCAAGAAAGATGGAACAAGAAAAGATACATAAGAAAAGAGAAATTGAAGATCGGAGATGTTGTCCTTTTGTTCGACAGTTCTTTTGAGATACAATGGACTAAAAGATTGGAGCCCAGATGGCTTGGTCCTTACAGAATCACAGGAGAAGCAGAAGGCAAGGTTTATGAGATCTCATAAATGGATGGATCCAGGGTTCATGACATGGTATCAGAGTCATCGTAAGTTCATCTTTAGAAATCCTGATTTGATCCCTACAGTGGCTCCAAAGAGAGGGAAGAGAAGTCGGCTCCAAAGAGAGGGAAGAGAAGTCAACCATCCAAGAAAGAGAACAGTCATAGAGGACTGAGAAAGAGTATAATAAGATATTGAGACAGTGAGGCTCAGTTATCAGCAGACAATGGTAATTCTTGCATAGTCGATTCAACTTTTCAGTTTCAGTATTTCAGACTCAGTACTTCAGTCTCAGCAATTCAGTTTCAATACTTCAGTTTTCAGCAAGTTATTTCATTATCTATTTCAGCAAGCAACTAAGTTAATGAGACTATATCTTTGATGCAGTGCTGCAGTCGTTCCATGAGTGTCAAGTCCTGAGAGTGGGGAGTAACTGTGAGTACAGTTCTGGGAGCATTGACACAGTGTCAAGATTCGAGAAACTCGTGGTTGTGGCACATCAAATGATATGAGCAGTGTTATTCTTATCACAAAAAGAAAGCATGATGGGAATAAAGAAGTTCAGTTCTGTCAGAATGAAAGTTATCAGCAGAAGGACTTTGTGTCTCTGATTGAGTTGTTCATCCAAGAGATTCAGACGAAGGCAGGCATAAAGAAGTTCAGCTTTACTTGACTGAGGGTGGTTAGTAGAGGGACTTCGTGCTTCTTGGCTAAGCGCCTGTCTTCACTCAGATGAGGGAAGGGACCTCTCTGAGATCAGAGTTTCAGTATTTCCTTGAGACTGACGGGACGTTTCTTGGAAAAAGAAATCCCAGTTGAGGGAAGGGACCTCTCTGGGGCTAGCACTAAGTTTTTGCTTGTGACTGAAGGTAGGTCTCTTGCAAACTCTTAGTGTTGGCTAGCATGTTATTTGTTCAGTGCCTCTTGAGACTGACGGGACGTCTCTTGAGAGATGTTTTGTTATGGGGCGTGGACAGTCTGCTTGTGGGTTATGATATGCTTGCCTGACTGTCTGTGCTTGGGGTTTTCTTCTCTAACCTAAGGATGCGTTGATTGTCGGGGCCAGCCAGAGCCTTACCGCAGTAGGTTGCAATCTGGTGGGGTCAGCAGGTCCCCGACGCGAGTGTCGAAGTCCGTAGTCAGCTGAGGCTAAGACTCCGGGAGTTTGGCCTATGAGGCTAAAAGGGGTCAGCTGGAACCCTGCCTTAGTCAGAGGATGCAATCCAGTGAGGTTAGCTAGAGCCTGGAACTGTGGTTAGACCGGGTCTAACGTTCAAAAATTTGGGCGGGGTAGCCAGCGCCCTTGGCCAAAAACTGGTAGGCGAGCCGGTCCCTGACCGCAGTGGTCAAATCCGGGTTCGGGACAGTTTGACTGACGGGACGTCTACTGTCATAGGGTGACCAGACCCGCTATAGTCTGCGTGTCCTGACGAGAGTGTCAAAGGGCTGTCATACTCGAGTAGTGGGTACGATTGGTCCTGACCTGGAGGCAGGTCAAAGGGGCTGTCAAGACAAATGGTCTGACTAGTCCTGGCCTGAGGCGGGGCGAATGAGGTATGTCAGAGTGACGGGACGTTCGACATTCCTGGCCAGTGGTGGGCCGAAACCAAGGCAATCAATAAATCCTGGGTGTGAGGAATTGTTATGTATTAATTACTATTTATTATTTATTATTTTATTTATGGGTTCTTATTTTAATTTGTTGACTGCTGGTTGTCAGAGGGTCTGCTGCTGGGGTATGGTTGTTGTTTGTGGGACTTGCTGGTTTTTGCAAGTATGCAAGTACTTATCTGAAGTTCCCAGACCAGAGAAAAGGAAAAAGGGTTTGGTATCCCCTCCCTTTTTATCTGAGAAGTTGGGGAGACGCCTCATTCAGACCAGAGAAAGAAAACAAGGGTTTGGTATCTCCATCAGGTGATTGAGAAGCTGAGAAGATGTCTCACTCAGACTAGAGAACAGAAAAGAGGGTTTGGTATGCCCTACGTCCAGCATGGCAGACAAATTGAGTACCCCCGTTATTCGGGTCATCCCTGGCATGGATGCCTGACCAAGAGCTAAGGTAACCTCCATGTGAAAAACCAGCAGTTGAACAAGTCAAGTAAGCAGACAAAATCCTTCTTAAAATTGTATTTGGTGGCCGACAAGCTGCCTGGTTCACGAGGAACCTGCATCCCTGGCCTTAAGGAAGCCAAACTCTCAGGCCTGGGACGCTATAAGCTGGACTATGAACTGAAGAACTTTATGGGCTGAAAATTAGGCTCGGAAAGCTGAGAAGAAGTCGCGCTTATATAGGACATAAAAAACAACCATGAGTTCAAGCTGGAAAAGGAAGAGAAGGAAGAAGATGTTGAAGAGAACACAGTGACTGGGATGATGGGGAGATGAGACAGTACATGGAACAGAGGGAGGCGGAGTGGGCACTATAGCCTTGCTTACCGCAGGGGTGGAAGGATCTCTGGGGATATAAGGGGGAGAAGAAGCACTGGGTGTACTATAGCGCGCATCAAATTTTTTTCGGAGGTATTTCATCCTGTCTGGGGATGGAATTTTTGCGTACCACCCTGATGATGGGTAACGCGGGTAGGGCCTCAGGTGCGCTTAGCCTCTAGGTTCTTCCTCCTCCTCCTCCTCTGAACAATAATTGCGCCGTGCTTTAGCCGGCGGCTCCTCTTTAGCCTTCCCTTTCCTACCTCCCCTTCCTCTACCCTGTCCACGGCGTGCTTCAGCAATGATAGAGTGAAAAGATTGCTAAGGGAGAGGTGAGAGACAGAGGATAATAGCACTAAGTAAAATCTATGATAAAAGGGGGTGTGCTATATGAAAGAAATTTACGGTGATGAGATAGACAAAAGGGGAAATGAAAGCAGGGAACTGATAAGAGGGAAAAGGGGAAAGTGACTGCGCTAAATATGAGGATTACACCCTGCGATGGTTGAAGGAAGGTGAGCACCAAGAGTGAAGTCGAGCGCAGATAGTAAGAGAGGTGAGCGCAGGGGAAAGGCAAGCGTTGAAGAAAGGAACGAGTGTTGGAGAGAGAACGAGCATTGAGAGAGAAAGTGAACGCTAAAGCAAAAATGGAAAATGGACTTCATAGAGCTACGGGGCGGGCTCCGCAGTGAGTCGAGAGTAGTGATGAATGAGGAGTGTTGCTGCTCGCGCTGAATTTATGTCGAAAACGCGATGCGTTTCGACCCAGCGGGAACGCTGGGTGGGGGTTTGGTATTATGTCATAGGCAACGGCGTCCCGACCCTCCTTTGTATACCAATTCCTCGCTCAGTGCTAGTCCCCTGCCGTGACTTGTCGATCCCTAAGGTTCGTCTGGTGCTGTTTAGGTCTGGTACCTGGGTTATTCCCGGCGTGGACCAGCCCAGGTGGCGCAACCCTCAGCAAAAGGGGTGCGCCACAGGACTTCCATTGGTCCACGCAGGCTCGGCGTCCTGCTGTACAGCAGAGCACAACGGGCCTGTGGCCGTGGTAGCCGCCGGGTTCGCCCTGGGACGCGGAGGTGAGAGGGCTGGCTCAATCTTTTCAACTGCGCGCCAAGCGCCTCTCTACTGAGTTATGGGTCAGGTACACAGACCACAAGTCACTGTCATAAAAAGACGGGGCTAAGAAAATAAAAGTAAAAGTTAAATTGCAAAAAAAAAAAAAGGGAAAATAAGTGACAGTTGAGAGCCTAGTCTATGTGAACTGACGGCTGCTAATCGGGAAAACTCGACGTTCTATAGTCGATCGTCGTTATGTCTCACTCAGAGCGGTTATTTATTATATTTATTATTACTATTATTATTAATATTACATCTCCATCAGTTGATACCTGACGTGGTTCCTCTCTTCTCGGCCTGTCTTTTCGTAGAGGAACTAACGGCTCGGGCGTCGAGTTCAGGTGGTGGTATTGTGGCCTAAGCAGGCCCAACCTTTCGTGTCACCTGTACTGAAGGGCAGATATAGTGGATTGGAGGGCAGATATAGTGGGGTCTGAAAAGGGAAAAACGTGAAAAAGAAAGAAAAGGGGGTAAGGATAAAAATCGGGTTTTGGGCTTGTCCGTGGACTTGTACCGATATTCAGGCGAAGCTGTGGCACGAAAGTAACCTGAAGCGCCGTCCTTTTTTTTCGCATTTATTATTATTATTATTATTATTATCATTATTGTCTTACCAGTTTTCATGTGCCACTTTCCTTTTCCTTTCCCTTTTGTCTTTTTGAGGGAAGGCCAACGGTCTGAATTCGGAGCTGTAGTCTGAGTTGGCCCGTTTATACCGTCAGAGAATGAGCGTAGACTGTGCCGCGCGGTTGGGCCCCAAAAGAGGGGCGACCCGCGGCCGCCTCGRTAGGGAGCCCATCACCCCCTTATASGAGGTCATAAGCCCCCTCCTTGCCATCGGAYACGGGCACCCGATGAGGAATAGCCTGTGTTGCGTTTTAAAGGGGGGAAATGTGACCCTTAGTATTCCGTTATGGGACCGCAGTGCCGGGTCTGCAKTCATATCGCTAGGGTCTAAGACGGACAAGTGTCAGTATTAGTTCACGATCAACCGATGTCTTTTTTTTGGGATTGAATATTATCCCCAAAAATAAAGATAAARAAAAGTTTAATTATTAGTCTGTTGCTTAAAAATTYTTGAAATGTGGTAAKTCTGAAAAGGACTAATCTGAGTCCTTCATTCAGAACGCARAGAGGRAAGCCCTATAAGAGAGGATGCGTCGGGATATCGTCGGCAGCCAGCCGCCTGGTAGCACGCAGTCTGTATCGCAGGCTCTGGTGTAGGAGGGTGTGCTATTGAAAGTTGGTGACTTTACACTGCGCTGTTTACTAGGCAGGCGCTGACTATTAGGAGAGCAGCTATGGCGCTGCATGGGTACAGGCCCGGGTACTGGTACCACCAGGCCCGCTGGAAGCCAGTGTCTGGGGAAGGGCCCTGGATCACCGTCATACTAAAACTATGACGGTGGAGATGAGTTGGTACTGAAGATCAACGTGGAGGGAGCAAGAGAGGGGGAGATGCGGACTAACCCGAAGTTGCAGGACGCGATTTCGGAGGCGAGAGACCGAGCTGAGAGACGCTGTAGACGGGACGGAGTGACGGCAAGGCTACGGATAACTGTGGCCTATCACGAAACTGAGACCTCGATGGACACGGCGGACATGGAGCAGATCCACCAGGACAGAGACTCGGGAGGGGAGAGTGAGATGAGCGACGCAGACCATGAGACGGATCTCAGGTCCTGGAACGAACCTGGTGAGATCCAGAAGCATCATCGAGCCGCAAACCTAGTAGAAGAGGGACCCGAGGCACGCTCGCGACAACTGACACCCAGGGGTCGCGGGACGGGTGAAAGACCGAGCAAGGGGAAAAGGCAGGTCTGAGAGAACGCACGCGCGACAGAGAGGGAACAAAACAGAACTCGAAACGGAGAGGCAAGTGCAGTCGCGTAGGCACACGCGCGAYAGGTGACGTGGCCTGAAGAGCAGGAGCGGTCAACAAAGGAGAGAGGGTGTGAACGAAAAGAGAGAGGATCATATAGAGCGAGACGAACGTCAACCGTTGGGCGCTCTGACACGGCGTCTTGCGCCTCCGGCAGTGTTGGTAAAGACAAGCGAGAGAGTGAGGGGAGATGAGGGACGTGCCACGTGTGTGTGCAGTTGACACATGGCGTGGCCCAAAGGGGCGCGAAGAGAAGGTCAATTCGAAGTAGACAGGGTCGCAGAGGTGACTAGTGTGTGAGTGAGAGACCAGGCATGCGAGACATTCTTGTCTGGCCKCGTACCCTCCTCATCCTTTCCTAAGCTTTGTTTGTCTGSCCAAGTGCGGTTCATGAGTCARAAAACCAACGAGAGACGGGATAGGCCGTGGATGTTGAACTACGTACCTGATGGGAAACTGATGCAGTCGCTCTCGTAATTTTTCAGAGGGTCGAACAACAACCGCAAATCAGTAATAGTGAAAGAAGGGGAAGCTTTGCRCGCCAGGTTGTTTGATTCTGTCAGAGCTGCACTGAACGSGCGAGATGACGATTGAACGGTGAGAACCAGACCTAAGGCCACCGTTCATTGCGTGGCCAACGATCGGCATATGGAAGGTAGTCAGATCTCTAGGGAATGGTCAACGTATGGGTAAGCAGCTGACGTCATCCATTTCGTCGAGCATCTTCGGCTGACTTACGAGAAATTGAGGGCTTCTTGGGTTACTTCCCAATTCATTCCTCGACCCATTTCTTGGTTCTACTTCTCAGTTTCATTTATCAGTTCTTTTCTCGGTTTACTTCTTGGCGCTACTTCTCGTACTTTCAATATTTGTAGTGCGCCCACGCTGCTACCAACCTTCTGCCTATTGAGTTTTCTAGGCAGGATCTTATTTAGAAGGAACCACGTGGTAAGGCTGCAAGGGTGATTGGCGAAAGAAGGGTCAGGGTCATCAGATAACTCTCGTAGTGAGCGGGACTCAGTCTGTTTTTGCATTGGTTTCACCATGGCGGTTAAGACTTCATAATGCATCTGCTGATATCATTTGGAATAATTTGGGGTATCTCTGGCAGCTTATTCCGAGTAGTAAGCATTGAACAGATCACTGATTGGGGAAAGCGTGATCTCGATTATAGTCATCGAAGTGAGAAAATAGTCATTTTCGGGTGCGACAATGCCTGTTATTCAATTTGATCATCTTCCATTTGCCTGAAAACTGTACTTCAATAGTAAGTAGTATGTTGGGTGACGCCACGGATGAATAGTCGCTTGTACCTGTAGTAAAATCATCCTACACTGGTGGGAGTTAATCGCCTTTTTCGTCTGGTATAAGCGATGATCTGATAGAATGTTCAGAAATCCAGTGAGTTTGAGATTTCTGTTTTAAGTTACGGTGAAAGGCAGGATTCTCTTTTCTATACTTTTACGTGACTTCCAAATTTCACGTTTGTAATGTGTTTTGATGACTGGAGTAATTACGAGTTGCTGTTATGACTCTTGATTGGAGACAGTCAACTGACTCTAGCGAGCTTCCCAATGAGTACTGAGTTCACAATACTCATTAGGGAAGCTCCAACCCATCAGTCAGATTTCACTTCTTCTACAAGAAGTAAAAGCTACTAAACTAAGAAGAACTCGGAAATAGCTTGATGGGGAAAAAGCGTGCAGTGCTCAGAAAAGTGTCGTATTTGCTTGTTAAATTCTTGATTGACGGGGACTAACTCCGGTGTTTTGTCTGTATCAGTCCAGCTTCGGTAAAAGGTCTCTCAAAGTAAGATCGTTAGTCGTTCTCCCTCTCTGCAGAGAGTGATTGACTCCATTATGTTAAACTGGAAGTGGCGGTGAGTTTTTGCCTCCGCGCACGGAGATGAGACCTGTGTTAGGTCGGATTAGTGCTTTACCTAACTACGTTCAGTGTAAAGTGCAGAGCTTGGAATGGGGAGATACCTTTCTCCTTTCCTCATGAGTGCGGACCGAACGTGGAAACGATAGTCAATGAAGGCACTAAAGTATTTGGGTTATCTAGGACTGTTATGTATGTACGTAGGTTTGATTATTTAAATCTTGACTATGTAAAAGGGAACTAGCCTGTGCCCCGTTCTTAATAACACGTTTCATTCCCTCTTGCGTATTACGCCACCTGTATGGCGTAAGGAGCGAGGTAGATGACTGCAGAGTTTTGTACCGAGAGAGCTGACTAAGTTGCAAAAACGGACTGAGAGTTTTTTTTTTGGATGCATGCTTTAGCTTTGAGATGTCTGTTTAGTTAAGTTACGCATGCTCGGGGTCAATGGGTGACACACACGGCCCAAGTATCTCCCGAGTAAGCACTTCCCTTGTTAACGAGCCGTGAAAAGGACAGGAAAAGCTTACGCTGGTGGTCACGTTTGAACGCCATAGGGTCCGACARCTGGAGCACCCCTTAGTAGCTAATGAGTGATTCTTACTTCAGCGTTAAACCTGTTTGTGCTGACTCCTTGTGCTCCAAGAATCGTCCGGGGAGTTGGCAAGTCTTGTCCCCAAGCTCACATGGGGAGAAAACAACTCTTAGTACTGGTTTACTAGGTAGCCACCTATCGAGGGGAGTTTGGAAGTATTAAAATGTCCGAAGTCTTCGCCACCCTAGAGCAGGTTCGGATGATCCTCAAAGTGAACGACAAGTAGTTTACGAGCGAAATCTCTTGAGTAAGGGGCGTTGTCTCGATTAGTGGCATAACTCAGTGGAACAACCATTACTGCATTGGCTGGTACTCAGGAGTCGTATCCCTGTCAGCGAACTCAGTATTACGATAACCACTGTAGAATGTAAACGTTTGTGAGGTCTTACATCTGTGTAGTATGCATGCATAAAGAGCTTTCCACGAAGCTAGGATCAGCCCGTGATTTGAGCATCATGGAGTGAGACTCTCCTTTCAAGCAGAAAGAACGGAATGTCAGATTACGAATTAGAAGGGAATAAGGTTATCCTTTATGTTGTTACGGGCTCCCGGTGACTAGATGGTTTTGTGCTTTGCATGATTTAAGGTACTCTAGGCTGTGCAGATGCCTGAGCAGAAGCTCAATAAAGTGACTCTAAGTGCGAGCGAGTGAGAATCCTCCCTGACTGAAGCCGCAGTAATGAGGGATGGTTGGCGAGTTTACTAGCCCTGAATCTAAGTGTTATTGCAATGGACCGCTGCAAAGGCACGCTGCGGGTACCTTGCACATTATGCAGGGATAAATCAAAAGGTTGGGAAGAGGGGTTTATCGGTGAAGTCCAATCTCAAATTGTAATGATGAGAGAGTGGGCGCTGAAGTTAGTGAATGAACAAAATGCCATTGAGTATACGATTTACATTCATGGATCGAATGAGGGTCTACACAACACTTACTCTTCCGCTCAGACTGTAAATCAAGCAAAGGGAAAATGGGTCATYTGTAACTGGTTGAAGCCCATTKTGCTTGATTTCGTCAATCRKGCCAGGAAAGGAATAACSAGGACTTGATGATAGCGGCCATACAAACAGYCCCYARCCAATTATTCAAAAGGCACCCGRTTTTCAAACAGCAACCCGAACAGCGTCTGGTTCTCATCCTRGCATCTAGCCTGGTTGAGAAAGGCTCGACCCGGACTAAGTAATTCTTCCATTAGCTTTAGTTTGCAATCTTAGTTATTAATCARCAATCAGCCARCACACATCCCTGCTGCAACCAGTCCTCCCTTTTCCAATCAGCAATTAATCAGTGATATTCAGTTCTAAGATCAGGAGTTAATCGGCAGTCAACTGACAGTTGATCGGAGCTCGGTCAGTGCTCGGTTAACCATCTGTGATTTCAGCCTTCACGGTTAGCTATCAACCAGTGGCCGATCAGTTTTCGGAACAACAACTGGATCAGCAAGCATTAGTCCAAGCGGCCGGGATCAGGTGTTCTGATCAGCGGAAATCAGAAAGGTAATCAGATCAGTAAGTAGATTTCCAATCAGATCAACAACTGAACGAATCGGCAATCGGATCAGCATCCATATTAGTAATCCAGCAAGCGATTCAKCAATCAGAAACTGCAGTTGGGAACGACAATCTGGAACGAATATTCGAAACTGCAACCTACCCAATGGACTTTTCRCACMCATGTCTTCCAAGGGTCACCCRTCTTGAGTTGTGAGAACTGATGTAGTGAGAATTCGATGAGGATATGGAGAGCAACAATACGATTAGGGTCTCTTGCTCACTGTATCAGAGAGCTGAAGAGACCTGGAGGGAGAGTGCAGTTGATGAGTACAATCAGCAGACTACTATCATGATGGAACATGCACTGGCCCTTGTGAGAAGTCATACAAAAATAGAGTACACATACTACCTGCACGATAAGAACGGCAGACTGTTTGTCACCATAACTTCTGTGGGTACTATTGGGGAAGCAAGGAGGACTGTTGGCAGCCATCAACGAGCGTTTTGCCTCTGAATAGGTGCTGCTCACTTTATCCGGACATTCACCAATCATCTAATCAGCAATCAATCATCAGCAGTCAATTACTAGTGATTAGTTTCTAGCAATCAGTTTTCAGCAATCAGTTTATTGCAATCGGTTTGGTAACCTGTTCTCTGGGACCGTCTGATCAGCTTGTATTGGCAAGAGTACTCATGAGCACAGTTCAGTCTACTCCGGTGAGTGAGTCAGTGTTGGCCAACCTCAATCGGATCTCATGCAAAGAGGCATTTCATTATCAGTATGTTAGTGCCATTGGTTTCAGACAGGGAGATCTGTCAATCTTCGTTGTCCAGACCAGCTTTGCTGATGGCACTATCCACGATCTGAGGCCTTATCTCAGCCACCGAATATCTTGAGCAGAGAGAGAGGGAGCTCGATGACGGTGGTACTACGTTGATCCGCAGCTTCGAGCCGGCGTTTTATAGTGACTATCCTAGGCCTCCAGTCCCTTCTCTTCTCACCGATGGCACGAGTTGGCTGGATATGATTGGTTTGTCAAAGAGATACATCTCTCCGGCGGTGATCGACTTTCAGGCGTTGACAGAGCCCACTTAGTATCCCTATCTCAAACGAGGAGTTTTTTTAGTGGACAGATTGCCTACTTTGTGGGAGCAGTTTTGCTCCATGGTTAATTACCGTGTCATGTGCCTCGGATGGTCGTGCTCAGAGCTTGTCGGCTACAAGTGGCATTTTGTCACGAAGCCTCAGTCTCAGGATGTACGTGGGCGTGGGTCTCGGCACCAGGGAAGATCAGTGAAAAGAGATTGAGAGAGACTGATCAGAGGGATGAGTGAGGACTCTTGAGAGGTGCTGACCACGCTCGTCTATGTGTACTTTCTGAGATTATTACGAGTTCCCATTCTTCCCTCATTCAATTGCCCCTGTCTCTGCTCGAGTCAGCCAGTCTTATTTTTTGCATTTTTCTTGCTTGATGATTGTCTTCGTGGATGTTTTGTCACAGTTCTCAAAATCAGATTGACATAATTGATGCATGGATAGCACCCCGTAATTTTATGATTATTATTTGCATAATTCTCTGTTGTTCTGAATCAAAATAAAAGATTCCTAAGACCGGGGACCGACGAAGACCGCAATTGAAGGATCTCGCTTGAAGCCGAACGTACACAACAGGAAGGGATTTGCATTATTGAATTTATTTTATTTATTGCAATCACATACAACAATCCTGCGTGACAGCCTGTTGGCTTTACGGTCGCTCGAAGTGGCCCGACTGGAAAAAGTGCGACACCAGTAGAGGTTATAGTTGCCTCTACTTGGGGTGAAATGGCAGACTTTCCTTTACCATCTTAGGAGATGGGCGAGGATATTGACTCCTTAATCACCTTGCAGACATGTCTAGACCAAATGATGCTTTGTTCGTCGGATATGTTTGGGTCCTTGACGAACTTGAGAGCAAGTGGTCTTAGAAAGACCCTCGAGAGTCCTGGGTGGCGATGGCAAAAGGTGCTAAGAGAGAGCACTTCATAGTAGAGGTCAATGTAGGTCGCCACAAGTGTGGTGCCTTCACAGACATTGGCTCTACTAGGAACTTCATTAATTGCACTTGTGTGGATAGGATGCGCTTAGGGGACCGACTGGAGCGGCTTAGTAGATGTGTAGCCCCTACTCTAGCGAACCAACAACGCATGGTTGTAACAAATTACGTGAAGGACGTTGTCAAGCGCTCGGTCCCCGCTGGGGGAACCTTCCTGGCCCCTTCACGCAGGATTGGCAGATTTCGCAAGTTGCTTCACGAAAAGGGAAGCAGCGGATCCGCTCTGGCTGAGTGCGCCAGCTATACCTCCGTCGAGTCCCTACGACAGGACAAGGTACAACTTACCTCCACCGGCAGGAGTTGTCACCATCCCTTGGGTGGGCGTATCCCCGTTGAGCTACTGGACCACACACGAAAGTTTTTACTGGCAATCGCGGAGGTGGCCCAACCGAGGGCGTTTCTCGTATGCTGTAGCATAGGGGGTACGCGTGGTTCACGCCTACCTCAGACCCGTACGCGAACCGTCACGCTGGGGTGTTGATCTCCCACGTGCGATTCAGCGTCAGTCGACTAGGACATCCTAACTCAACCACGCGACACACAACAAAATAAACTAACTCAGAAAAACAAATAAGCCTAGTCCCTTTTTCATATGTCCTGACCCATAACTCAGAAAGAGCCATAGTGTCTGAGTGAGGCCCACGAGAAGTTGCAAAAAAAGAGTGCAACCGCCAAGGGAATCATAACGCTCAGTCATGTGTACTCACTTGATCTGCTATCATGGTGACGCTTCATGTGTTACTCACATTCGCGCAACCTCTCATGGGTTTCGGGGTTGCGTACGACACTCAAGTGTCGAAAGCAAAGTATCGTGAAGGGTTCCTCCTTCACGGTATTGCACGGTTGAAGGATAAGTCGTGCGGCTCTTGCGGCGCCCCTGTCTTTTAGGTAGTGGGTAACAATGAGCAAGGGGTGCAAGTCCGACTCAAGGGGGAAACCCTTTTGTGCTGGACCAAAGTCTGGGATGTCCTGGACAAGGACCTTGAATTACAGGTTCAGGACCAACGTCCGACTAATAATCTAAAAAGCAAAACCCGTTTTGAGATGGGGTTCGCTCGTCCTTCCCCTGCGTAAAGAAAACACAAGTAGTCACGGGTTGGTGAGCAATTCATCATATCCAATTTAAGTCTCAGTCTCATTAAAGGTCGAGCGCTAAACCTTGCGCTCAACTACTCCTGCCTGTACGCTAGATGCGTGCGGCAGGAGGAAAATAGAAAAAAAGAAAAAGGGGAGTCTCGGAGGAAATTACGGAGAGCCATTCTCACAGCCATTGTTGAACCGTGTCATTCGCACCCTGCACTCATTCATCCATATCACTCTCAATCTAGGAGCGAATCCTCGCTCCCATACATACCTGCACACACATGAAACCCAATAAAAATTCACACCCAAATGCCACAAAACGTGGTCAACTCCGTTGCTCCCAGGTTCATGTCCCACACGCCCCTTTCCGACCCCCATTCGGCAAAAGCATACCCGCCTGTCCCGATTCACATAACTTTTGCAAAGCCATTCAAGAGAGGTTCAGGGAATAGGAACTTTATTCACACGGAAATGCCTTTCGCCTACGGGGTCACAAACATTTGGGCGTGGGTATCACGGTGGGTAGGAGTTGAGTCGCAAACTGGCTTGCTATCAATCTGATAGCAGAAGTTGAAGCTCAAGACTTCGAAGAACACTCGCAGGTAGCAATCACCTGCGTCACAAAGATCAAGGCAGGCATCGTCTGTCGAGTTATCGGAGATCAACTCCGTATTGTACTCTAAGCTTCTTAAAAGTAGCGTCTGGTAACAATGTGAGAATCCTGAAAATTTCGGCAGCACTTCCTTTAGGGAAGTGTGCTCGAAGAATATTTACTACCAAATCTAAAAAAAACTCGAGACTCGAAAAATATCTGAAAATAAACTAACTCTTTTGGTTTCAGTAGAAATTTCGGCAACACTCCCTTTAGAAAGGAAGGCTTCCAAAATTCCGACTGACCCCACAAACCAAACTACGTCCTATCCTAGCTGACATCTTTGAAACTTGACTAACTTTGAGTATTTAGCAGAAATTTCGGCAACATCCCCCTAAGGAAAAGAGGCTCCCTGAACTTCCACTAACTCGTAGGCTAGCCAAAGTCCTACAGAAACAATCATGCATGAAGAGACAATGCGAAAACAAAAAGCAGACATCTACCTGCCTATCGCTCAAGCATAAGGCGAGCACTAACAGATTACCCTACTATGCTGAAAACAGATAGAGCCCGAACAAAAGACAAGTCATTGTCAGCAACTATGTCATGTCCAGCACGCATTCAACCAATTCAAAACAAAGGTTCGTTCATCTAAAGTTTTCATCTTTCACTTGTCTTGATCACATAATCATTAGTCCTGTATCTTACTTAGTTGATTAACTTTCCAAATTGTTCTCAGTCAACCCCATGCAATCACTAACACACTTAGCCTGGACTATTTTTACAAGGAGAAAGGTCAGACATTTGTCAACAAGCGACCGGATCAGTCGAAACGACTTCACTTCCAGCCCCATTTTAATGTCTTAGGCAAAACGAGCAAAGCGACCGGATCAGCTAGGAGGACCTCATCTCCAGCCGCATTTCAATGTCTTAGGCAATCAGCAAAGCGACCAGATGAGTCAGGAGGACCTCATCTCCAGCCCCATTTCAATGTCTTAGGCAATCAACAAAGCGACCGGATCGGTCAGGAGGACCTCATCTCCAACCCCATTTCAATGTCTTAAGCAATCAGCAAAGCGACCGGATCAGTCAGGAGGACCTCATCTCCAACCCCATTTCAATGTCTTAGGCAATCAGCAAAGCGACCGGATCAGTCAGGAGGACCTCATCTCCAACCCCATTTCAATATCTTAGGCAATCAGCAAAGCGACCGGATCAGTCAGGAGGAGCTCATCTCCAACCCCATTTCAATGTCTTAGGCAATCAGCAAAGCGACCGGATTAGTCAGAAGGACCTCATCTCCAACCCCATTTCAATGTCTTAGGCAATTAGCAAAGCGACCAGATCAGTCAGGAGGACTTCATCTCCAGCTCCAATCAGCAAAGCGATTGGATCAGTCTGGAGGACCTCATCTCCAACCCCAATCAGCAAAGCGACTGGATCAGTCAGGAGGGCCTCATCTCCAGCCCCATTTCAATGTCTTAGGCAAAACAACATGATTTGTACCACAAACAGATGAGTTAAACATACATAGTAGATTCCCCTTTCAATTCAGTTAGGGTCATGAAAAAGAAGACAAACGTATACGCAAGTCAAAGTCAAACAGGCCAAACGCCAGGTTTGTATAGATAGGGTTTTTTTGGGATGCTAATGGTATATTGTTGGCCTACCTCTGAGTTCCCTGCCTCCAGAGTCCCGCGTGGGCTCCGACAGAGCTCCCACAATCCGTGGGCCAACCTCCCACAAAGGCCTTGATGCGGTCCTATGGGTTGCAATCCCGCCTGCCGCCTTCGTCTCCAAACACAGGCTAGACTGAGAGGAAGTAGAAAAAAAGAAAAATGATCAGACGCTCGAGATGCGAGAAGGGGCCAACTCAACTCACATAAGAGGGCCTTGATGCCTTCAGATCCTGAGGGCCCCGCAATGGCGGCCAATTGCAGCTTTGAAAGAAATTTGTCGTAGTGTCCACGTGCCACTTCCTCAGACGGTGCAAGCAAAGCACAGTCCACCAAGTAAGTTGACTGTCCCGTTGTTGTCCTGCTGCTGTCCTGCTGCAGCTACCCTCCTACCGTGTGAGCGAAAACCAGTCCTACAGGTAGGCCTCCCGTCGCCGCTGCCTGTCGCTGCTCCCATCGACTGTGTGAGTAAAGCACAGCCCACCAGGCAAGCCTTCTGTCACTGCTGCCTGTCGCTGCTCCTGCCGACTGTGTGAGTAAAGCACAGTCCAACAAGCAAGCCTCCCATCAGTGCCTTCTGTCGCTGCTCCCGTCGACTGTGTGAGCGTAGCATAGCCCAACAGGCAAGCCTCCCGTTGCTGCTGTCTGTCGTTGCTCCCGTCGA
The DNA here is from genome assembly GCA_003427395.1 of Chara braunii. Lineage (NCBI taxonomy): Eukaryota > Viridiplantae > Streptophyta > Charophyceae > Charales > Characeae > Chara > Chara braunii. Next base: position 4,718,205 of record BFEA01000034.1, read on the forward strand.
CTGTATGAGCGAAGCACAGTCCAACAGGCAAGCCTCCCATCACTGCTGCCCTGTTGCTGCTTCCTCCTTGGAACGAAAACAACTATCGAACTGACGAAAAGAAGTTAGGCACGGCCAGGCCTTGAAGAAGCTAACTGCAAGCACAGGGATGACAACGATTATGAACTACTCTACGATTGGGCGCTACTACCGCAAACATGACGACACGGCCTCCCAGAAACACATACGACGACCTCCCCTGAATCCGCTCATAGGGGTCAACAGAAACGAGAAGAACTTGAATGCCAGGCGGAGGCAGGCGTGTCCTCGCAGATAAATCGAGCGAGGCCACAAAGAGGGTTCAATTATGGCAAAGAATGGCATGACCGTCGGAACTGCAATGACCAAAGGACAGGAGCACTTACTGCGAAGAGAATGCTCGTTCTGCTACTCACCCAATATGCCAATCTGAGAACGAATCTTCCACTAGAACATTGGAAGATTCATCGCCATCTAAATGTTGCCCTCTACCTTTCTTGGCCTTCGGGAGAAGCCAACACAACCGCGTGGCTCTGAATCCCCGCACGCTTCTCTCTCTCTCTCTCTCTCTCTCTCTCTCTCTCCCTCTCTCTCTCCCTCCTGCACCTAGTCACTAGTGTTGTCCCGATGCTCATTCAGCGGGCAGGCAGAACGAACTGGAGTGCGTACACGACGATCCCCATGCCACGTAGGCTCCTTGCTCCCCTTGGTTGCACCAGTCTCTCCTCATTCCCACTCTCAACGACGTCTTCATGTACTTAGTCCACAATCGCGGCTAGGTTCTTGCCGCCTCTAATGGTGAGTCGCGCAACTCTGAGGGACAGTAGAAGAACTCTCAGCCAACGGACTCAGTATCGTGGAGGAGTGCTTCGAATGTACGGACCACCATATAGCTAGCACTTCCGCAAAGAAGGCGTGATGGCTGAGACCGTGGGAATGCGCAACGTGGCGTTGATGTTTCCACCAGTATGAGGAGATATAACGAAGACAAAATAAGGCCTGACACCGTAACTTGACTTTCGGTTCTCTCGCAAGGCTCAAGGTGAGTCCTTACTCTCTCTCTCTCTCTCTCTCTCACTGTTGCACTCGTTCTCACCTACGTAAGAAACAAAATACAAATGATTTTACCGCTAGAACTATAGGTAGGTAAACGACCATTCTCTTCGAGTACACGACCATTCTCTTCATTCTGCCTTAATCCATGCTCCTACCACCAGGTGCGTGCCTCTTTTTTCTTCTTCGTCACTCCTCCTATGTTCTCGACTCCTCTCAACTCTCATAGCTCGTTTCTTATGTCATGCATGTGGCCAACATCATGTCCTGATGCTTGAATCCATTACTCCTGCACAGTCTCTTCAACTCGTACCGATCAGTCTATTGTCCTAATGCCAAATCTGGCAAGACCATTGGATTTGGAATGGTCCAAAACCCCTATCTAGGCTCTCGGATCGCTCGAATCGGTCAAGAAATGGCCGAGATCCAACTAAATCCCTCCTAATTCCCCTCTCTTCTTTCTCCTTCGACTCTTCCCGCGCACCTCTTTCCTTTCTTACCTCTTATCCCACTACTTCTTTGCTTAGTCTGTCTGTAGATCCGAGTTCGCCTCTCCTCAAACCTTAGATTTCCTTTTTGCACTGCCTTGTTTTGTCAGGAAAAAAAAAAAAATGCAAGTTATGGATCTTTGCTTCCACTATACCCGTCTCTTCGTCTGTCTTTGTCATTTCCTCTTTCGTCCTCGTGTATCTGGTTCAGTTCGTGGCCAGGTTCATGCTCTTTTCCTTTATCTGCCCTGCCTTTCTCTTCTCTCACCTACACCGCCGCCCTACCATCCACTCCTCTTACGAACCCTGTTCCCTTCTTCGCCTTGTTCTATCTTCTCCCTTCTTCTTCTTTCCTTCGCTGACCTTTAGTCCCTTCTTCTTCTTTCCTTCGCTGACCTTTAACGCAATTCGTCGTGCCGTCGACAACGCTCTAGCGCAGCCTTGCCATTCAACTCAATCGCGCTCGTCGAATGAAGGAAAACTGCCGAGGGAACCAACTACCACTCGACTGGTAAGTCTCTTGCTCCTATGTCCAAGTTCGCCGAACGAGTTGCACGTCAATATAGCTGCAGCCTTCACCACAACGCCTCAGGCCCTCATAGGTGCCAAACTGCGTGCTAACCCAGATACTTCTAGGAGCGTCGTCCTATACAGGCAACAAAACAATAGTCACGAAAGTCGTTTTTCCGCTAGAGAGTGTGTAACACTCCCTTGCCGAGCCTATCAGTCGTGACGACGAGTGGTGGTGCAGCGTGCGACAACGCCCGACTGTTGAGGCCATTCTGATTCTGCAGTGAGTGGGAGGGCATTGGGCTTACCACAATGCATGCAACTTGTGCCTAGGTGAAGCGGGCCCTGGCGCAGATCTTGATGGTAGTTGCAAATATTCAAATGAGAACTTTGATGATCCAAGTGGGGACAGGTTCTATGGAGACAGCTACTGCAGCTTGCATCGCCGCGGGCCTCCCATCAGTGTCGTGAGCCGCCTACGCCGAACCGCAATCCGGGTGCGTTCCCGTTTGTTGGGTCCAACGAGCATGCTCACACTCAAAACCCTCTCACAACAGAATCGTGGCTGGCTGATGGTGCACCCGTAGGTGCTGGTCTCGCCGCTCAGGTTTCTTCCTTTTCGTGGGCTTCACACCCATTGCTCACATGCACGTTGAACTCCTCGGTCTGTGTTTCATGACGGCAAGATAAAGGATTTTGGCCAGCGTCCGCCATCCGGAACATGCCGGTACCCGAACAGGCCTGCAAAAGGAGGCACGTGCTGAAGGTCCTTGATTGCCGTGATGGCGATCCGTAGGGAAGGGGTGTTTCAATCGCTCCCTACTATAATGCCAGTCACAGCAGCCCATACTGACATGCACCCTATGCAAAGTCAAGGAGGGAGGTGACACAGTCGCCTTCCATCCCTATTGAGTGGATACACAACTTTTCCCCTTCCTTGCCCCGCTCATTAATTTCAAACACTCTTAAACTCTCTTTTTGAAAAACAGAAGGAAATAAATTTAAAATTAAATCAACTAAACTAGAGAACTGAGGGAGGTGCAGAGAACTGAGGGAGGTGTAGAGAACCGAGGGAGGCGTAGAGAACTGAGGGAGGCGTAGAAAACTGAGGGAGGTGGGGACTCACCCGCACCCTCTTGGCCTCGCCAATCGGACCCAGGCCCGGGCTCGTCCGGCAAAAACAAGGGGGATAGTCCCATAAGACCCTTGACCCCTCATTCTCCACTGGTCGCGCTCCCCTACTCCATCGCCGCGTGCTGACCTCGAACCTCAAACCTGTCGCTTGAAAATCCAATACCATAACGTGTAGAACTAGGCCCAAGGCTGAGGTAGGTAGGCACGACCTTGCTTTATGAATAGTCGCAAGACCGTAATTGGTCCTACCTGCACAAACCAGGCCTTCGCCTTGGCCTACCGACCAACCTCCTGTTCGTTAGAAAACGTCGAGACGCCACCCGCGCCTAGGATCATAGCTTTCTAGTACCTTGGTCGTCAGGCGCTTGACATATTTTGCCGAACTTTCGACTTTCTCCCATACTAGAATTGCCAACGCCGCGCCTTTCGACACGTCGTCCAATCACAATTTTATGCGCATGTGCAAAGTAAGATCTTTATCTTCCTCGTGTTAAGCCCCACCAAAGGTCGGGCTAGTTTGCAGAGTAATGCTCGCCTCTGTATAACCAAATTGAAAACTACAGAAAAAGGTAACCGAACCCTATGGCTTTGATGTCTTCCGCCGCCTTGATGCTGCCGAAGACTAACAGTCACTCCACAGTGCAATGCAATAATGCGTGCCTCACACACTCTCTGATTCGATCTCATTCGATTCGGACTCTTGCCAAGAGCGAGGTTGTCAGGCTGAGCGTCCTGATGGGATATGTCCCATCAGCGCGTTACCTTTATCAAGGGCGCACCCAATGCAACCTTTAAAAAGGACGACAAATACACTTGTAAGGGTGTGTGCTACGACAACGTGGTCTATACCTTCTTCTATGGAGGAGGGGAACTAAATCATAAGATTTCGTTTTTGGTTAGCGACGACTTGCCTTTTGATATGTTTTAAGGTATGTATTAGGCCTAGGTTGCCAAACCCCAGTTTGACCGGGACCAAAAAATGCTTAAGCATGTATTACCAGATTGGAGGCCCGTTAGCTTGCAGAAGTAAAGTGCTAGCAGATTAGGGGACTTGTATGGCTGCATGTGTGCACATTCGTTCTACAATTATTATAAACAAAACCAATTGGAGGGTGCGTATTTAGTCATTGTCTCTCAAAGAGGTGATGTCGTAAAAACACCCCCAAAGATAAACAAATCCAAGAGGAGGGTATGTATTTAGTTTTGCCTCTCAAAAAGGGGAGGCTTTAAAAACGCCCCCAGAAAAATCTTATTCATGGCGTGTTGGAACGTACCCGACGCATTGCACAAACCGAAAGGCATCACCACAAACTCGTACAGACCGTACCTGGTTTGAAAAGTGTTTTTTTTTTTTTTTTTTTGAAACACTGCATCTGGGCAAGCTAGACTGGTGTCACCCTCCAGGGGGTCTAGTAGGGGCTGCTCGCAGCTGGGAAGTCTAGACTAGAGTCATCCTCCAGGGGGGCTAGCAGGGGCTGCCCGCATCACTAGTGCTAGCCTGCCAAGAGGCAGTGTTTTAAAACAAAAAAAAAAAAGCAAAAAAAACACTTTTCAGACCAGGTACGGTCTGTACGAGTTTGTGGTGATGCGTTTTGGTTTGTGCAATGCCCCATGTACATTCCAGCATGCCATGAATAAGATTTTTCATGATTGCTTAGATAAGTTTATTATCGTATACCTTGACGACATACTTATCTTCAGTAGGATTGTTGAGGAACATGCATAGGACGTCGACATTGTGCTTGGTCTCTTGTGGCATAAGATAGACTTGGAGAAATGCGAGTTTGGTGACACCAAGATCTTACACTTGGGTCATGAAATCTCTGAAGAAGGCTTTAAGGCCTGAAGATGCCAATGTGGCTAGCATTAGGTACTGACCACGGCCTCAGTCTGTGATAGAGGTCAGGTCTTTCTTGGGGAGCCTTCAAAGATTGAAGTATGGTCTTTACACATCACGAGGTCTTGAAGTTTCCCAATCGTGAGAAGCCGTTCATTGTAACAACCAATGCAAGCTAATACGACATTGGCATGGTTTTGCAGCAACAGGAGGGGAAAAAGTTGAGGCCAATCGAGTACATGATTAAGAAGATGCCCTCTCAAAAGTTAGCGAAGTCGACATATAGGTGTGAGCTTTACGCCCTTTACAAGGCTTTGACCCATTGGAGGCAGTACTTGTTGGGCATATTCTTCATTGTGAGACCTGACCATCAGACCCTAAAATGGATCAAGACGCAGCCGACCCTCTCCGATGCACTCAAGAGATGGATCAAAGTCATTGAATAATATGACTTCGATCGCCAGTATCTGAAAGGGGAGTACAACAAGGTGGTGGATGCTCTCTAACGAAGGGCAGAGTTTCTGGGTGTGCTAAAAACAGAGTTCGGGCTTTCCAACGCTCTGACTGTATCCATGGTGGACGCCTACAAGCAAGACGCGTGATGATGGGCATCATTCACAAACTCGTGGCCAAGGACAAGGCCACATCTGATGAGTTTGTGGTGGTGGATGGCTTGCTTTTCCTTAAGAAGGCTGGGAATAAAAGACTTTGAGTACCATCTAGAGAGTCTTTGCGTAGTTTGTTTCTAGGTGAGTGCCATGACGCAACCAGGCACTCTGGCTATAAGAAGACGTCTGCAAATCAAGTACACCGATTTGGATGGCCTTCTATGCTAGATGATGCAAAGCGGTATGTGGAAACTTGTCAAGTTTGTCAACGTGACAAGCCGAGGACGCAAGTTCCGTTTAGATTAATCAAGCTCTTGCCCATTCCGGCTCGCCGGGGACAGTGTGTCTATGGAAGTCATGAATACCCTCATGACCAGCAAGAGTGGCAAGAGCCATATCTTTGTTATAGTGGACCGATCCAGTAAGTATGTTAGGTTCGTCGCCATGCCTGAGACCACAAAGACCGAGCATGTCATTAAGCTATTTATGGACAACTGGGTGCGTGAATTTGGACTGCCCAAGTCTATCGTTAGCAATAAAGATGTCTGATTCACTACTGAACTGTGGAGGAAAGCGGCTGAACAGATGGGCAGCCAACTGCAATTGACTTAAGGTAACCATCCCGAAGCCAATGGACAAGCTGAGCATACGAACCGTGTGGTGCAGCACTTGCTATGACATTACATCAAGCTGAGCCAAGACAACTGAGATGAGAAGTTATTGCTAGCCTTTACAACAACGATGTTCATAGCACCACTGGTATGTCTCCTAACGAGTTGCATTTGGGTTGGAAGCCTAGATCGGCGATAGACTTTCTCCTACCTGAAACTGACCCACTGAGAACAAGCACACTCATCAGTCCACATTTCAAGTAGGGGAAGAAGTCTGGGTTAAGTCATCTGAATTGGGACAAGAATTGGGAGTATCTAGGAAGTTGATGCCGCAGTATTTCAGACCTTGGGAAGTTCTGGATATTGTTGGAAATGAACCGGATGGTCCCTCCTATGTCATTTGTATCCCTGGACACCCCTGCACTTACCCTGTTTTCATGCCTCCAAGCTTGCACCTTTTGCACAAACTGATCAGTTTCCTTCGAGATGCTCAATGCTGCGCCCAACACAGATGGATACATGGATATTGATGATATTGTGGATCACAGAGACCTGCCTGCACCTAAGCCAGTTGGCAGAGGGGAAAACCGCTGAAATCTCCAAGGGAGTACCAGGTCCGATTCAGGCATCATACGGATCCAAAGGAAGACCGGTGGTTCACTAAAAAGGAACTGATGTAGACAGCTCCTCAGCTTGTATCCGAATATGAAAGAAGACTAAAGAGGAAAGCTCCAGTTCAGTAACAGCATCTCAGAGGACTTTCGAAGCTAAGAAGGAGAGAGTGCAAGGAACTGGCCCCTCACAGAGACCTCTCGTGCCTAGCCCGCGCCCCTTGACTCTGTCGGGCGTGCACGGTAGGCAGTGGGGGCGGGTTTTCTTGAGGCTGGCGGGATGAATCAGGGACTGCACTGCTGAGTGGATGTGTGACTGAGCCCTCAGCTGGGCGATGAGGCGTTTCCTGGCTGCCGTGTCACTCACGGCCTCTCAGCCAATGAGAACACAGCAGCTAGTTGGGCGTCGATAACTGACGGTACCAGGCCCACTTTCTGGAAAGGCCTTGGCCGTGCAGATTCTGGACCTGGGTGTGTTGCTACTGGGAACCCACGTGTGGGTCCAGGCAGGCGGCAGGCAGGCTGGGAGCAACGAACACTTTCCATAAAGGAAAGTGTTGACCCCCAGTTCAGCCACTGGGCTGGCTGGAAGCTCCGCCGCAGCGCTGCTTCACTGAGCACTTGGAGGACGTGGGTGCTGGCCAGTAACAAGGGGGCACACAGGCACAAGAGGAAGGCTGCAGGGCGCAGCCTCAGGGAGTGGCGGCCATAGCCGGCCTACCCACTCCAGCTGCTGATGGTGATGGTGGTCTTTGTCGAGGGACAGGTAGCCTGTGTTAGGTCGAGGGGATGAGAGAGAGAGAGAGAGGGACGTGCCTGGTTGTTGTGGAGGTCTGCATGGGCGACATCTTCACGTACATCAGTTCTGCTGCTGAAGTCTTCTGGCTGCATCGTCATAGTGTAGGCTAGAATAGGTGTCGTGAGTATGTGGATTGGGTACCATGCGCCGGCTGGAGTGACATTGGATAATTTGTTGATGGCGGCTAGAAAAGGGGCCGGCATTTCATCATCATAGTTTTGCGCTTATTGGTGTGTAATTCGTGCATTCTGCTTTCTGTGCGTCACACGACTATTTGGTTTTCGATTTGATGATGCAATTTGGATCTTTGCCATTCGCTCTCGCTCGTTTTCCTTGCACGTGGGCAAAGGTTTCCAACGACTTGTATACAACCACCAAATTTTCGGGGTGAACAGTGCTACCGAGAGTCGATGGCTGGCAGCGCGAGGCAAAAAAGGAAAGAAAATGCACCCCGCAATGGATCTTTTTTCCTTGGCGCGCAGGGGAGCCCCCCCTCAGGAAAGAGAAGGAGACAGCTGCGACTACACAGACTGCTCCCAGGAAATGAAGAAATGACGAAGAACAACGTGCACAGTTCTTGTATTTATACATTACAGAAGAAAAAAACGAACGTTTAGACACATGTTCCAACACGATTTGCAACAGCAGCTCCCGTCGCATGTCCACCAAAGAAAAGAGAGACGTTGTCTTCAAATAAAATACAGCAAGACACTTCTTCAGATCCACACTAGCTGGAATCCTCAACGCATTTCGCAACAACCGCTTCCTCTAGTTCTTCAGGAGGTGCATTGGAATATCTTCTTCGTGTGGCTTAAGCCATGACCACCATGCAATAAATACTCTGTCACGACAACAACGTGCCGTTCTTGCTCTCCGAAGGTTGTCTGAATTAACCCACTTGCTGCTGCCTACCGTGAATTCCTGTCTCCTCTTAACCCAGCAAATGACGATCCTTCTGTAAAAATGTTGCATGCCTACTGATAGCAGATAAGGCATGGCGAGACCCAAGGAAACACCAATGGAGAGAAACAACTACATCATGCAGTGGAACATCGAAAACACAGATCAGACTCATCAGGAGTCAAGACAGGACACACACGTCCAACATCACTCAGTGGGACGGGCATGGCAGCTCATACATGGAAGAGACTGTTGCCACGCCCCACACTCATGGCTAGAGAATCTCACAGGTGAAGGAGATGAGGGAGGAGAGGAAGTGGAAGAAGAAGAGGGGACTGTCGAAAAAAGGCTCCCACAAAAGTCCCCCAATAGTCTACGTCCAGAATGTAGCGTCTGAGTCTTGGCATAGCCCAAAATAGCCACCACGTCTTAACTCTCTCTCTCTCTCTCTCTCTCTCTCTCTCTCTCTCTCTCTCTCTCTCTCTCTCTCTCTCTCTCTCTCTCTCTCTCTCTCTCTCTCCCCCCCCCCTCTTCTGATACTGACCAGCAAAAGGTGTCATCTTGAGCTGTGGTGCTGCAGGTGGCTGCTGAGGCCTGAAGATGGAGCTCCAGCTATGGCATCCCCAGGTAAGTCTCCAGGCGAGTCTCCTCTGGCACAGCACCTCCATGGCCTCTACTTCGCTGTTCTCCTGCCTCCTCTACTCTACTCTACCGCTACTCCGCTAGCGCTGTATCCAGCAGTGTTTGTGCGTGACTCCCAGACTGCTGTGTGCGCGAACTAGACTCGGCCCTGCTATAAGTAGTGCTGGGCCTCCTGGAGCTGGAATGTGCCTGCATGCTGGGCTGTCTGATCAGATCTGTGATGGACAGTCCAGGGTGCAGGCTAACGTCCTGGTCCTGGCCTATGCTGGCAAGCCTGGGTCCCAAATGGACGTCCAAGCTCCTCTGCTGCATCAGCAGAGGTGTCCTCATACAGAACAAACCAGGGCGGGACCCAAACGTGGTTCAGCCCAAAACTGAGTGCGAGAAGTCTGAAAAACGGCTGCTGGGAATGAATCAGGCCTGGATGGACAAACTGGTCCAAATGACACAACTGGTCTGGATAAATCATGAAATGACGCATCCAGATTGCACAAGACCTGGAACAGGCAAAAATACTCAGAAAAATAAAGAAAACCCAGACCACACTCCAACCTACGTGAGCCTGTAGGGCCAAAAGATAGTTGTGGCCCTGGAAGTCACCCAGAACAGGGGTTCGGGTGGTGTAGGGCCACGAATAGACCAATGTCAGGCCCCAAGGGGCCCGTGTGGGAGCTGTGCATGCCACACAAAAAAACGTGGAAAGGCTCGTAGCTTTTATCCAAGCCTGTCAAAGCAGAAGCCTTTCGAAGCAGAGGCCCTTCGAAAAAGTAGCCCTTTGCCGACAAAACCCAGAAAACAAAAACAAAAACAACCACCGCCTTATCCTTTCCTTCCTGGGTTCTCCTCGCCGCACAATGTGTCCATCAGCTGGTCGGTCCTGCCTAGCATGCTCGCGCCAGACAGTGTGCTGGCAATTGTCAGTGAATCATTAGCGTTGGCGACCAGCTCACTGACGCCGTCCACCGGTCTTGGCAGCGGCTTGCACTGAAACATCGAATTGTGCTGCAAAGCGGTACTCGGCCTGGCACCTGATCAAACATTGATACCCGCTGCGCCACTGCCTTTTGTCCTCCATAGCTATCTATGTTGAGGGCAAGGCCCAATCAAATTTTCGCTCCAAACCCCATATCTCTGCCACACAGCGAGATAGCCTGAAAAAGCCCCCGGAAGAGCGGCTGGCTAATTTAACCACAGGAAGAAAGAACCTCGGAGTTACTGGTGGTTTAAGACTTTGCTACCATCCATAATTGATGACATAATTCACAAATTTCGAATTTCCTTTAATTATTTTGGTTAACTTTGGTTTGACTTCGGTTTGACTTTTGGTTTGACTTACGCTTGACTTTGGTCTGACTTTGGTTTGACTTTGGTTTAAGTTTGTTTTGATTCAACTTTGGTACCTTTTTGATCCATCATTCGGTGACCATTTGTTTTTGGTCCTGTTGGTCATTTGCTGGAATCAGAGAAAGCTGGTGGTTCTTGGCGCGCTTGGAGGACGGTTAGATCATGAACTGGCGAACTTCCACCTGTTACATGAATTTGCAAATCTGCGCATCATCTTGCTGAATGATGAAAACCTTGCTCTCTTGCTTCCTGGGCGAGTTCGAAATGTCATCAAGCCAAACACTGCATGGCAGGGTCCGCACTGTGGCCTCATTCCGATCGGCTTCCCCTCGATGTGCACCACCACAACTGGTCTTCAGTGGAATCTTGGTAAGTGATGGTATGTGTGACCACTTTCATTCTTGCCTTCCTCAAGGCTGCTGCTGCAACTACGAACGACTTCTTCTTCTTCTTCTTCTTCTTCTTCTTCTTCTTCTTCTTCTTCTGCTTCTTCTTCTGCTTCTGCTTCTGCTTCTTCTGCTTCTTCTGCTTCTTCTTCTTCTTCTTCTTCTTCTTCTTCTTCTTCCTGCTTTCTTCTTTGTTCCTTCTCATTTCTCTCCTCCTCCCCCTCGTTCCTCTTCCTCACTGCTACCTCTTCTTCTCCTTCTTCCTTCCTTCTCCTTGCAGCCCTTCTTCTTCATCCTCCTCCCCTTCCTCTTCTCTCTCGGTGTCTACCTCCTCTCCTTCTTTGTTCTTCTTCTCCTTTTTCCTCCTCTTCCTGGCCCTCCTCCTCTTCCTCCTTTGCTGGTCTGTTGGTTTGTCCTGTGAGGGTGGGTTTGTGAAAAGTGGGTTGGGGTCATGTGTTTGTTTAACTCGATGCACTCCCCCATTATGGCTGAGAAGCCCGTAGCCCTATATTCTGTCTATTTCTTCCCAGAGGATTGAAAAGAAAAGGGAATGTACACACAAGTTGTGGTATGACCACATGCCGTTCTTTATCCACCTGAATGCTTCTTATAAAATGAATCCGCCCTGTCCACCCTGTACCAGGGAAAACTTGCATATTCCTTTTAGCCCGGCTTAAAATCTTTATCCATTCTGAAGCTCTGAACTTTCTGAGTTTTCACCAGATTCCTTTTCTCATGCCATGCATGCATCCTGTCAAACTCACCTGGTGCAGTTTTTTTTTGTTTTCTAAACTTTTTTTTGTTTTTTTGTTTTTAAAATCTGGCATCTCTATCCAATCTGCTCTCTGGGACTCCATGAGTTTACCCTTGCACACAAGACCATCCCATAAAACTCAACTCGAGGGAGACTGAACTCGGCGCCTTCTGAAAATGGAGGCTAAGTGAGCTGGGATGAAATTGAAGGCCGCTATCCAGCCCATGTGGGTGAATGATACACCCATGAAGTGTTGATAAACAGACCTGAGTTTGAGTCCTGATAGTGGAATCCCATAAGGAAAACAAATCTGAATTAACTATTAGTAGTATTCAGTACTATTATACTATTAAGTAGTATTAAGTACCATTAACCATTAGTGACCGAACCTACGGCCCTGATTTTTTTTTCAGATTTTTTTTTGCAGAAAAGTATGATAAAAGGGCCTTTACGATTCAGGCCCGTAAATGTGACCCCCGCATGAAAAGAGCCCTCTCTGCCTGAACTCAATTTCACGAGCAACATTCCAAAAGACAAGTTCCTGAGGCAAATGTCGCATCCATCATAAACTGAAAAGTCATTTTGAACAGTCACGAGCAGGTCCTGGACGAACAGGTATTGGACACAGATTTCAAGACTGAGTTAGGGTCATGTCTGCTCGACGATAAGTCGTGTCTGTTCGGCAATAAGTCAAAGGCCACAGTCCCAGTCCAGTCACAGTCCCACGGGTCAGTCCTGATTCAGACCAGGAGTCCAAAAGACAGGCCCGATAGCCCAAGCAGCAGCAGACCATGAGAAAGGATACTGGGACACACACTTTGCAACAACAGGTACTGGGCAGGAGTCCCAGACACTTGGAGGCCGAGTTCAGACCTCGCCAGTCCAAGTCCAGCGCAATAAAGGACTGGCCAGCCTCCTCATTTGGCAGATGCTCACTTCGCATGAGAGTGTGGAAGTGCCGTGGCACTTGTGCGCTAGATGTGTGTGAGCTGCGCTAGGCTGTGAGCAGCGCTAAGTGTGAGAGAGAGAAAAGAGGGGTGCAGGTTGGAAGGAAGGCAGCCATAGCTGCGCCAGCGCAAGTTAGTACATTAGTAGGGATAGCCAGTAGAAGAGTCCAGTGAGTAAAGGAAGTGTGGATGCATAGTGAGTGTGAGTAAACCAGGACTATTTTGTGACGATATATATATATATATTGTCACATAACTACGAACTAAAAGAGCGCACTTTGCGGAACAAAGAATAAAAGCAAAAATCGGGCACAGTGATAACATGCAAAAATAAAAATAAAAAGAAAAAGAAAAAACAAGGGCAGATAGATAGATAGATAGATAGATAGATAGATAGATAGAGAGAGAGAGAGAGAGAGAGAGAGAGAGAGAAGAAAGACAAGAAGGTGAAGAGAGAGAAGGGAGCTTTGGTGATACTTACCTGTTGAGCGCCGTTCTTTTGATTGGCCGCTGGCACTGATGAGCGCCAGGCCAGGAACTCACATTGGATGAAGAAGACTGGTACTTCTGTTGGGTGCTTTACATTTTGAACTCATGACTCTCTCTACTTAATTTGGTTGTGATAATTGAGTTGGGCTTTCTGGAGACCACTCTCTTTCATTGTACTTTGTGTGAGACCTTGCAATCTGTGTGATTTGCATGACATGCATGTTATCCAGAACACTCCAGCAAAGGACGAACTATCAGGTTCCTTGCAATGAGGAATGCAAATGAATATGAGCACCGAAAAATCAACGAAGTTGGAGCGCACAAATTTCCATGACACATATGATAAGATGCACTTCAGCAAAACTGGACTGAAAGTTTACAGTAACTTTACACAAATCCCAGTGCCATGCCTAACTCTCTCTCTCTCTCTCTCCCCCTCCCCCCTTTGCATGTTTGCTCTGGTTTGTCGTCTTGTTTTTTGTTTTTTTTCTTTCCCTCATGTCAGATGGGACAGGGATGGCTTTCGGAAAGCTGGTCAGCTCTTCCAATCGTTTAAACTCGGATGTTATCACTGTTGTGTCCGACACGTCGCTTCTGTGGACCACGGAGATCCGAACACCACGAAGAGAGGAACACCACTGTCTTCTGTTGCTGTCAAGGCGTGCAGGGAAGAGCATGCAGAATGGAAGAGTTCATAGCTTGTGAGAAGGGGGAAGAAGATACTCTGCCCATCATTCGTTTTTTTTAAAAGTTGTCGATGTCGTCTCTCTGTTTATAACCATCTCCCTCGCCCGAACCCACGACCGTGCCTACTGTAATCTTGTGATTCAGACGTAGATCACCAGTACCTGTGAGCCTCTTTTCCCTTGGTGGATCTCTGCTGCGTGTGGAGTCCGAAATGAAGTGGCGCAGTGCTGTTTTCTTTCCTTTTTGGCTCGTGCCGCAGCCAAAAGGTCTGTGAAGCTGAGCCCCCGAAGCATGCGGTCGTCGACAGCGTCGTTCGCTATGAAGTTTGCCTTGTGGTTAAGCCTTAAGCCACCAGTACATTTCCCCGCTTGAAAAACAAATATGCGATGCAGCCAAAATGAGGCCCGTGCCAGTTCGTTCTTTTTTGGTGAGAAGGGCATTTTCAGGCTGTGTGTTAATAGCTGGGCAAGGTACTGGTGGTTTAAAAAAGGCTATTTCTGATTCAGGCTTGGGGGTTTGTCAAGTTGTCGTGTATGAAAGGATGGTGATGGTGGTTGCTCCCCATCAGCCAGCAGTCCGCTGCTAAAGAGTTCCATGAGCCAATCAGATTCATTCAATTTACTCAATGCACTTCGATCGCGAAAGCCGAATTACTTCATATTACATCCACATCTCTCTGTTGTATGGCGAAGGGAATGCTGGATTTGGTGGTTTGTGTCCTGAGTGGGCTTGTGAGTACCCTGTTTCTCCGTGGGTGGGTGTGTGTGAGAGTACTCTTTTTCTTTTTAACTGCATTATTGCAAGGAAAATGAGTGAAGCGGGAAAGAGAAACCAGATTGCATCATCCCATAGAAATCCAGATAGTCATGTGCTTGAACTGAAAGCAGATTGCAACAAGAGATCAACCAAGTAAGAGCAAAGCACTGAAGTCGATTGACAATGAAAGCCGTCTCCTTGCCTCCAGTATCAATGTCCACCACGTTGCTCGTCTATATTGCGCTCGGCGCCCGGGCTACAACCAGACAGCACTTATCACCTAGACCGTAACATGATGGCAACAGGTCTTCATGAAGATGAGAAACCCGATGACGAATGAAGACTCCGACTATGGCGGCCCGATCATCATCACCAGGGAGCCCGATGATGAATGAAGACTCCGACTATGGCGGCCCGCTCATCATCACCAGGTAAGCTTTCAGATGCCCCGCTCATTCCTTGGCCTCCCCCACATAGTCCCTCACCCAAGGACCATTGCTCAACCTCCCAGGCTATGATGCCAGCAGCCTGGCTATGGCTACTGCGCTCAGGCTGTGCCCTAGCAGCTTCTTCCTCGTGCCCCGCCAGGTGAGGTGGGCGCTGCGAATCACGTATGATGGGCCATCTGGGTCTGAACCCACGATGGCAAGAACTTGCCATGGCCCAAAATACTATGGCATCAGCTTGCGTGAGATGTCTACCTACTGACTGAACCCCAGAGACTTCCACACATGTTCCCCTACCTGAAACTTTGACTCTCTCTTTCGTTTGTTCTCAAATGCTATCATGGCATCCTTATATTTCCTGATCTGCTCCGCTGTCTGCTGCAGCATTTTGTCATATTCTACAGCAAATTCGGTGCTACCTAGTGCTGCACTGGGTCTAGTGTCAGGAACGAGGAATTCTAATGGGGTCTTAGGCCTCCATCCTAACGGCAGCTGATTAGGTGTGCACGTTGTAGTACTATGAACAACATTGTTGTACAGGCGGGCGATGAGAGGAAGTTTCTCATCCCAGTCCTCCCAGCTGGGCTTGATACAATGCCACAGCAGGTGCCGTACTACCCGGTTCATCTGTTCGGCTCGCCCATTAGTATCTGGGTGGTTTCCAGATCCCATCTGCAATTGGGAACCCATCTGCTCCTCAATTTTCTTCCATGACTCGCTGGTAAATCTGACATCCCTATTGCTGACTATGGACTTTGGTAACCCAAAATCCCTTACCCAGTGGCCAATAAATATCTTAATTACATAGTCAGTATTCAGTGCTATTCACACTCTCGGCCAGCGCAACAAGTCTACCGTATTTGGAGAATCTATCAACAATCACAAATATGTGCGTTTTGCCAGATTTGCTGGTGACAAGAGTATCCATGAAGTCCATGAATAGACTCTGTACCGCTCCAGCAGAGATTGGCAGAGGCTTAGAAAGGCGCCTCTTTTTCAGGAGCCTTAGATTAGAGAAAAGAAGAAAACAAAAAAAGAAAAGAAAAAGAAAGAAATCCTTTTGACAAACCTGGCATGTTTCGAAGTACTTCACATCCTGCAGCATTGTCAGCCACCAAAAACGCTGAACTAGTTTCCCCTACGTCTTTTTGCACCTTAAATGTCCCGTTGCGTCATGACACTCTCCTAGGAGCAAACTACACAAAGACTCACTATTCGGCACACAAAGTCGACCATCACAGACTCGTCTGTGGTGGCTTTGTCCAGCGCTTCGAGTCTGCAAATGATCTCAGACATGAAGTTGCCTTCCTTGTAGGCTTTCACCATGCACCGAGTGACATTGTCAGTAAGTTCGTACTCAGTTATCAAGGCACACAAGTACTTTGTCTGCAAGACAGCACATCAGCATCATATTATATTCTTCCTTGAGATGCTTGAGGCGGAGGTCATACATGTCTATGACTTGTCTCCACTGTTTCATAGCATCAGAGAGAGAAGGCTGTGTTTTGATCCACTGAAGTGTCTCATGGTCAGACCTTACCTCGAAAGGTCAACCAAGGAGATGGTGCTTCCGGTGAATTTCTTGTAGAGGGCATAGAGCTCTCACTCATAGGTTCACTTGCTAAGTTTCTGAAGCCATTTTCTTGCTCATGTACTGGATGGGCCTCAGCTTCTTCCCCTCCTACTGATGAAGTACCGGGCCTATACGGGGGTGCAGCACTACCGGGAGAGCTGCGTTGCTGTTTCGTCGTAGGCGCTGTGCTTGGTGCTCGTGAGAGTATGACGCAGTGAACTGTGGATATGGCGTGCGCGAGGGGGCGTGGGTTGGAGGACTTCTCTATGCGGGACTCCCTCACTAGGCCAAAGGGCTCGTTAGGCAGAAGCTAGTTGACGACAGAGTGGAGGGTGTCGTGATAACCTCTTCTTTCTGCTCCGTGCCAATCTCCTGGCGACATGGGTTGGTGCTGGAAGGAAGGGGGAGGTTCGGCGTTGTTGGAACTCGGAAGGGCGGTGTGAATCTTCAGGCGGCTATGTCTTAGCGTGAGTCTTCAGGCGGCTATTGATGCATGATGGATTGAGAGATATGGTGGGTTGTCCACCAAAGATGTCGGTCATCAGGGGTGAAGCCTTGCTACATGGAGTGGGAAGTCCCCCTCGACTCGATTGCTCGTTAGCATCGATTGTGAACTCGGTAGGGACCGCTCCCCCTTGACTCTATTGCTCGTTAGCATCGATTGTGAACTCCGTAGGGACTGCTGTGGGTGAAGATTGTGTTGGCACGTCAAATACATATGATCTACGGGTGGAGGTTTCAGCAGGTAATATTTCTCGATAGCCTATGAGGTTAAGTTTATTGTACATGACAACTCTTCAGAGTATGGAGGGGAGCTGCGAGGTTGAAAAAGGTGGTGAACGTGAGTGCAAAAATGTTGAAGAAGACGACAAAAGTGACAATGATTGGCGTGTTGTCAAGCCCATCGGTCCCGCAGGGGGACCCTCCTGGCCGCGTGACGCAGGAGTTTGCAGGACTTTTATCCTAGTGGAGATTTTGCTGCTCCGACCGAGTGCGCCAGCCGCACCTCTCGCGAACCCCTACGACAGGATAGGGGTCACGCGAGCCTCAACTTACGCCCAAGGGGCTGTCACCACCCTTGGTCAGCCGTAACCCCGTCGAGCTATCGAATCACGTGCGAAAGTTGCCTGAGTGCAATCGTAGAGGTGGCCCATCCGAGGGCATTTCTCGTTTGCTGTAGCATAGGGGTACGCACAGTCAAACGCCTTAATCGGACCTGTACGCGAGCCGACGCTCTGGGGGCTGATTTCCCAAGCGCGACTCTGTGTCGGTCGACTAGGGACGATCCATCTAACCAGCCAATATACTTCACGAAAATAAAAGCTAAGTTTCACTCGTAAATCGTGCCTAGTCCCTTTTTCGTATCCGACCCATAACCTTTTTACGACAAAAATAAGTGAGTGCTGCACGCGAGATTCTAAATAAAAATCGCGGAGACGTAGGCCTTGTCATATTGACTAGCCATGCATGGTTACGCAAGCAGTTGCGAGGGTGGTGTACTATGTGGTACGTATAATCATGCAACTCTCAATGGCTCTTAGGGTCGCTTTCGACGCGTGCTCATCTGGTGGTAGTTATACCTGAACCCTGTGGCGCACAACGAGGAATCTGTCTAAGTCTTGAGAATAAGCCTTCGATTGGTGGCCACGATGTTCTGATTGCATTGTTAAATAATTCTTGAGGTCCGTGCTGGCAGACCGTAAAGCACTAGTACATGCCAGCTATCGGTCGCGGGCCCCTTTAGGAGGCCGACCGCTGCCAATTCATTTTATCTACGTCGCTCGGCCTCCTAAATTTCTGGAGAGGCACAAAACAGGTTCTCCAGTTGCCTGGGGCTATGTACTGGTGGTTTAAACAGCTGGTTGGCGACCAGTCCTTAGGCAAGCTGTAGTGACTTCGTGGGGAAGGGAAATAGCCTGTCCGACTTGAGGACGTTAATATATGTGGTGAGGAATAAGTGTTGAGGTGTAGGTTTAGGTGGTGAGGAGGCAGAGTCAATGTACCTGTGCTGAACCTCACCATGGATGACTACCCCATGTTCGGCCTCTTGGCCCTGTCTGTGATATGGGGGCGGCTGCTCCGTTTCCTTTTTCCATTGGGCTTAGCCCGAATTTTGGGGATGCACGTTGTTAGCAGATATGGGGCATCCACCCAGGCTGGCGGAGAAGAGAAGGGAGAAGGAGGCGAAGAAGAAGCAAAGGGAGGAGAAATTGAAACCGACAATGGAAGAAGAAAATAGGAAGGAGGAGGAGGAAATAGAACGACTAGAGAAAGACATGAAGAGGAAATTGGAGGAGGAAACAAAGGCAAGGGAAGAAGAAGAAGAAAAAGAAGAAGAAGAAGAAGACGAAGACGATGAAGAAGAAGGGGGCTTGTCGAGGAGAGGAAGAGGAAGAATGCAGGGAGAAGATAAGCCTTCTAAGGCGGAAACTTGCTCAGGCGAGTCCAGTCAATTGCAATTCCATCCGGTGGACACCGGCGAGTGGATGGATAAATTCGGGTCCAAAGGAGATGTGTTGGAGGAGGAGACTGAAGCTGAACGGGAAGATATTGCAACAAAGATAATGGCAGCTGTTGATGACGATGATGAACGTGCCTTGCTGGTACAAGGGAGGGAAAGCATCCTGAACTAGTGATTGCTGACCAGAAGAAGGCAGGAGCTCGACGAGAACAAAAAAGGTTGACAGCAGAGGGAGAGGCATTGCAGCGGAGACTACACGAGCAAAGGGGTAAGGAGAATGACTCACAAGAAAGTCGAACACTCGTGACTGACGCACTGCTGCACACCGCAAAGGAGCTTGCTGCACTCACAACACCGTCAGCAAAGTGGACCGCCATCAGACTGAATTCCAAGGTAGGTGGAACAGCTTTCTTTGTGCCTTTGCTCACCAGCTCGGCGATAGGACTCGAAATTATGCCCATCAGTTAGAGGACATCTTCACCAAGAAGCTCGTGAGCACCATCGCATCAATGGGAGATGATGGGAAGAGGGGAAAAGGCCTGAAGAAGGAAGGAGACTGAAAGGGGGATGAAAGGTCGACTGACGAGAGGGAAAGGAGAGAGAAAATGAAAGTGATATCCCCCTTCACATACAATTGGAAGAGGGAAGAGAACTGTTACCAGTGGGAGGCGCACATGGGCACGTACCTATATGTGCAGTTGATTCCATATTGTGACCGTGTCTTGATGGCGAGCTCATGCCTTGGTGGGGATGCGGCCAGCTTTGCCATACCATTGATGAAGGAGGCAGGTTGCTCTTCGATGGTAGAATATCCCTTGTGATTACATTTTAAAAGCCCTGAAAGAGAGGTTCGAAGATAGAACCTGGCCCAACACACCGAACACTTGACCTTAACATAGACGATTGGAAATGGAAGAGTGTTGCGGCGTTGAAAACCGTTATGGATGAGCTGTTGCAGTGTCCCGATCACGATCTGACCCCCACACAAATCTTGAATAATTTCGCCAGAGCAATTCCTGACCCCCTTAGAACTAACTTGTATCCCCAAACTCAGGAGGAGCGTATGACATACAAAAAGTTTAGTAAGCTCGCTGTAGACCAGACCAGTTTCTTGCAAGAGGCTAACTACTGCCACTACTGGAAGGACTTGTAGAGAGGAGGTCGGTGGAAGAACAAGACGATGTCCGGAAGCATAGAGGGGAAAGACAACCTTCTAGTCACGTTTGAGGAAGGGGGAGTCAAAGCACTACCCTACTAAAACATAGACTACGGACTGGAAGAGCAAAACAGCACCCGAGTAGCCTGGGGAGGGGGCTAAGCGACCACCTCAACTTGTGGCGGAGGGAGGTAGGGATAATAGTTCCCCGCAAGGCGGACGTGGTTCTCCCTTCAGCGGGGGACGAGGTGGGGGTCGCAGGTTGTATCCATCTCACCCAGGGATTGCGGAAGGCAGACTGTGGGAGAAGATGGACATGGATTACAAGCTATGGAAGGAACGACTTGAGGCCAACTAGTGCTTAAAGTGTGATGACCCTAACCACGTTATTTTCTTTTGCCCCAAGTATTGGTACCCAAAAAGGGAACAACCAGTAGGAGTTGCAATTGCTCCTACTAGGCCTTCAGACATAGATAGACAAGTAGAAGCGAGCGTTGAGCAGGCACCTTCCTGTTTGAAGGCCCCAATGGTAGAGACCGACGTAGACCCTCACCTAGCTAGCTGTCCAGAGGTCGCTTGTGCTAGGATCTCTGTAGGTGGTTCCCTCGCAGGCGTCGATGATGAACTGATCACTTGTCTGCCAAGCCTGGGCCTAAATGGGGAAAGACTCGAAGGGGCACCTAATAATAGCAGACGTAGAAGTGAGTAGAGAACAAGTATGCACTTTAGTTGATAGTGGGTCGACACGTAGCTACATTAGCCGAAGAGAATTGCAGAAAATGCATCTCGACATGAAGGTGAAGAAGCTAGATGAGCCAGTAGTCAGCAAACTGGCTGATAATAGAGCAATGGTTGTGAGCGAATACGTTGAAGGGGTGTAGGCATACTTCGGGTTGGAGGGGAAGACCAAGGTAGAGAGAGTTTTGCACTCCTTGACCCTCTTAGTGGAGGACAACCTACACTTTGACTTTATCCTAGGATCAGACTGGGGAAACGTTGCATACGCCGACATCATGACGGGTGAGCACGCGTGCTGGCTACCCAACCCCGATGTGGGAAGAAGAAAATGCATCTATTTCATGAGCCTTGCAGAGAGAGCAGATTGTCCCCTTGCTGTATGAGTACCCCCGCGTTCAATTGGTACATGGTCAAGAAAGACCTCGTTGACCAAATCTCCGTCGCCTACATTAGACCGGTGAGTGAACAGCCAAAGGAGGGAGAGAAGACACCACCCGAGGTTAAGAGCTTGCTGAGGGAGTTTGCTTATGTGGGACAGGCCCCCACAGGTGTAGTCGAGAGGGAAATAGAGCACCAAATCAAGATAGAGCCTGGCAGCAAGACTCCCAAGGGCCCTATCTATCGCATGTCTCCCATGGAGTTAGATGAGCTCCACAAGCAGCTCGAAGAACTGCTCGAAAATGGGTGGATAAAGCCTAGTTTCTCATTGTATGACGCACCCTTTCTATTCGTGCCGAAGAAGGAAGGCGAGCTGCGTATGTGCATTGACTATAGGGGACTCAACGCAATTACCATTAAAATGTCGAACCATTGCCTAGAATAGATGACCTCTTGGATAGGGTGCAGGGATGCAAGTATTTTTCCGAAATAGATTTGAAGTCCGGGTACCATCAGATAGAGTTACAACTCGAAGACCAGCATAAGACAGACTTCAGGACTCGCTACGACCATTACGAGGTTGTGGTCATGCCATTTGGTCTGGCAAACACCCTTGCTGCCTTGCGAGTGGCTAGATAAGTTTGTTGTTGTCTATTTCTAAGTGTCTGGGGGGAATTAGAAAGGGGGGTCCCCGCTCTACGGGTAGAGCGACACTTTATCTCCGCTCAACCCCCGTCTTACCCCCAGTTCAACGGGTTAGAGCGTCCTCCGCCAAACAGCACCGCGGCCAGGTGGGGGGGAGGGGGGAACCGCGCTCCAGTGGCGTGGGGGGGCGGCCCTGGCAGTCAAGGACCCCCCTGCGCTGCCATAATTTTTTTTCCAAACCTGCGAGGGTCTAGGGCTGGAAAGCAGTGTATAGGGTGCACGAGTGTGGCATGGTATATTTCCATGTTCTAGTGGAAGATTCATTCCGATTTTGCTCACCGCGGGCAGGTGGGGGAGGGGGGGACCGCGTTCCAGTGGTGTGGGGGGCCGGCCCTGGCAGTCAAGGACCCCCCTGCGCTGCCATTTTTTTTTTTTCAAACCCGTGAGGGGGTGTGTAGAGGGTGCAGGGCTGGAAAGCAGTGTATAGGGTGCACGACTGTGGCATGGTATATTTCCATGTTCTAGTGGAAGATTCATTCCGATTTTGCTCATCCTATGGATGGAAGTAGCCTCTCTGTGTCTCTCTGCGCATGGATGGAAGGCAGTGTATATTTCCATATTCTAGTGGAAGATTCATTCCAATTTTGCTCATCCTATCGATGTCGATGTAAGTAGCCTCTCTCTCTCTCTCTCTCTGCGTGCATGGAACTCTCTCTCTCTCTCTCTCTCTCTCTCTCTCTCTCAAACACACACACACACACACAAATTAGTGTATATTTCCTATGTTCTAGCGGAAGATTCATTCGATTTTGCTCATCCTATGATGAAAGTTGCGTGAGGCCAGCCGCGGTGTCGGACACTTACCTGTTGGCTGGTGCCTTGCTCATCCTATCGATGGAATGCACACACACACACACACAGATAGATAGATAGATATATATATCTGTTTGTGACGATATATATATATATATATATGACGATATATATATATATATATATATATATAAACTCCGACGAAACAGTTTGTCACAGCCCCTCGTTTGTTGTCCTCTTCTCCCTCTCTGCCTACGGTTTACCGGGCAGTTCTATTTGACGATATATATATATATATAGAGAGAGAGAGAGAGAGAGCTTTCCAGCCATGCGCGCAGAGAGATAAAGAGAGGCTACTTCCATCGACAGGATGAGCGAAGTCGGAATGAATCTTCCACTAGAATATGGAAATATACACTGCTTTCCAGCCATGCGCAGAGAGATAGAGCGAGGCTACTTCCATCGAGAGGATGAGCAAAATCGGAATGAATCTTCCGCTAGAACATGGAAATATACACTGCGACACTTGTTTTGGTGGGGTGTAGACGGTGCAGGGAAGGGGGTGTTGAGGGCTGTGGGGGTGTTGAGGGCTGTTGGGGAGGGATGTTCAGGGTTGTAGGGGCGTAGAGGGGTGCTTTTTTTTTGTCGTTTTCGTTGTGGGGGCCCTTAGTCCTTGTCATCCGCAGCCCCCCACCTCTCGCGCGTTTCTCAAAAGTGGGTCAGACGGAGGGGAAATGGGAACGGGATTAGAGCAGGGGTAGGTGGGGGTTAGAGCAGCGCTTTAGAGGAGCCCTACACCGCTCTACCCGTCTTTCTTGGATTCCTAGGTCTATTAGACCATATTTTGATTTTTCGTAAGACCCTAGAGGAACACCAGCAGCACCTGCGTTTGATCTTAGAGAAGCTGTGTGCCGTTTAGTTCAAGTTGAACCCAAAGAAGTGTGAGTGGGCCAACCACCAAGTGTTGTACCTTGGACATGTACTTGATGGAGATAGAGTCCGACCAGAAGGTGCAAAGAACAGGATCACAAGACCCTGTGGTGGTTGAAACCCAGGCCCAGATGACACTCAAACTGACGCGGGGACGCAGCCATTCGGGTAGCATGCTTTCTGTTCTAGACAGTAAGCTTGGCAAAGGTCTTATGAAGTGGGGGATGGGCAGCCTTCTGGATGGTAGTGTCAAAGCCAACACTCTCCCACACACCACACGCAACCCACTCACACGTGCACTCACACCCCTGTTGGCTGAAGACCTTACTGATACCGACTGGGAGGATCCAGCTCAGGGCGGGAAAGAGAGAGAGAGAGAGAGAGAGAGCCGGCCCGTTCGACGTGGCAACGCACCGGCTCTCTCTCTCTCTCTCTCTCTCTCTCTCTCTCTCTCTCTCTCTCTCTCTCTCTCTCTGCCACCCGGTGTATTTCTTCATTTCTCTTTTTTTCTTTTCAGAGGCTGGTTCGTTTTCTTTTTTTCACTTTCGTTTTTTGGTTTTCGAAAAATGAAGAAAAAACTGTTTTCGAAAACTCTCTCTCTCTCTCTCTCTCGCCCGGTGTATTTCTTTGTTTCTCTTTTTTTCTTTTCAGGCTGGTTCGTTTTCTTTTTTTTACTTTCGTTTTTTGGTTTTCGAAAAATGAAGAAAAACCTGCTACCCGTAGCTCTAGGCTCGGCAAGGCTTGGCTTACCGGTAGCGGGAGCCTTGGACTCGATAGCTGGGCGAGGTACTGGTGGTTTAAACCGCCAGTACCTTTCTCAGCTATTGATGCCGAGTCTAAAAATTCCCTGCGAGCCAATTTTTGTCGAGCCTGCAAGTGAAAGGTACCAGCACAAGGGAAAAAGAGGGCGGTTCCGGTACCCTCCTCTCTGAAACCCTTCTGCTGGACCTCTGACCAGCAGAGGGAATACAAAGAAGGTCGTCGTTTTCACGCATGAAAAAGAAGTGAAAAAAAAAAGATGAAAGATGCCGAAGGCATTCAAGTGCTCCCCACCTCTGACGGGAGTCTTTTTTTTAATCTGGAGTCTGGAGAGGACAGCGGCCTTTCCGGTCTTTTTATTTTGCATTGTAGTATTACTGTGGGAACCCCGTACCCGTGTTCAAGCCTGCAACGACGGAACATGGGCGGGCTGCACTCTACTTGCAGGTGGGCGATACCGGCCAGGCCAGGGGTCAGCCGGTAGCATCAGGACCGAGCTTCTTCGATGGGTCAGTCGCTGTGCCTTCCCTCCAGTCTCCTCCCCCTACAAACATTAGCAGTCACTGCTCAATGCCACTCAGGGGGACCAAGGGGCTCTCTCTCGGTGGCAGCCGCCAAGCTTGAGCACGAAGGTACATGAGCTGAATGGGGATTGAGCCCGAGACCTCCTGAATGCCACTCGCGTCCCTTACCTTACCAGCAGCTGATCGACGGGGAGCCCCTGATAGCTTATGCAGACACTGCCTGTGCACCACCCAAGGGTTGTCCATGGTGTTGTTTGTCTCGTCTTGATACTGCGTGGGTTGCTTGTGGCTGTTGCTCGTGGTTGTTCTGAAGATCTCCCCAGTCACGGGTTCGAGTCTGGCTTGGGAGTTTGGGGGGGGTTCTTGTCCAGCTTGGCCTGTCATCTCTTCAGATGAACACAGAGTTCCCTCTACATAGTACTGCACATATCTGGCCTTCGGGCACATACATCTCGTTATACAGTTAGACAGAGCACACAGCCTTCGGGCAGATACACAAACACATGGCCCTATGCCTCTGGGCATACACACATACACACAACTACGATACTGGGCAGGGGGGGTATATCAGGTATATGACGGGGTCTGCTCACGCATGGCTTAGCTCTAGGGTAGGG
>BFEA01000034.1:4744818-4767916 GCA_003427395.1 Chara braunii
ATGTATCTACCCATGTTCTACAGGACTATTCATTCTCATTTTGCACATTCGGTGAGTCGTGGAGCGAGGCCCTAGATCTTGATAGCTCTTTTTTTGCCTTTCTTTTTAGTAAGCCCTGCCAACAAGGCAGGGCACTCCCTTCGCGTTTTTCAATACTTCATAGCAGTAAACAGATGAATGCTTCCCATATTTATAGGGAGATGCAGTTCAAACTGAAGAAAAAAAACAAAAGCAGAAACGCCCCAGGCCCAAATCGTCCGCCCCTATTTTGAAACGGGGAAAAATGCCAAAAACGCCACCCCTCAAAAGGGAAACTGTGGACGTTGCCTTATGCTGATTTTCGAATGACCTGGACAAGCTAACCTGCCCTATGACCGGTCTTAGGGACCACTGCGACCGGACCCTTTTTCTGCTTTCGGAAACCCCAAACAGACCCATCCTAGCAACGCTGTACGGCACGACATTACCCAAAATGGAAAGGACACGAAACGACGAAATGCAAACCACACAAGGCGCAGCCTCCTGGCTGCGAATTAGATGGGCTGGAGAGATAGATCAGTTTGACTTTGAGTTGAAGCTAGTCAAGGGCAAGTACAAGGCCGTTGCTGATGCGTTGAGTAGCCGTGTGGATTTCTTCGGTGCCACAGTGACTTACCTTGATGCAGGCACCGAGCTGCAGCAGCAAATTAAGGTTACGTATGGTGATGATCCCGTTTACAGAGAATTCATTAAGAGTGTGCGGGCTGCACCGCACAAAGTCCCGGACTATGGAGTAACCGATGGACTACTATTTGAGAAGACTGACAGGTTTGACAGGCTTTGCATCCCGAATAATGAGACTGTCATAAGTCTAATCTCGGGGGAGTGCCACGACACTGAAGGCCATTTCAGTTGGAGGAAGACTTATGCTAATCTCGTCTGGTCCTACATACACCTGGGTCAGCATGAAGCCAGATTGCATTGCCTACATCCAGGGCTGCGAAGTATGCCAGCGGAACAAAAGTTCCACACATGCCCCCTTTGGACTGTTGAGGACGCTGCCTGTCCCGTTCGGTCCCGGTGACTCCGTATCCATCGACTTTATGGACACAAACGTGAAAACCAGAAACGGGAAAAGTCAAGTGATGGTAGTAGTACATAAATTTAGTAAATTTGTTGTTTTTATCCCGCTGCCCGTTGAGGCAAAGACTGAGTTAGTAGTTAGGGAGTTCTTCAATCATTGGTTGAAAGATTACGGGCACCAACTAACGACTGTTAGTGATAGAAATAGTAGATTCACGGGCGAGCACTGACAACAGTTGATGAAGGTATATGGGTCAAAGTTGACCATGGCATCAGGTAGGCACCCAACAGCCAAGCAGAGCAGATGAACAAGCTGCTCCAGCAAGTGCTGCACGTGCACATCAGGCCCGGCCAGATCGATTGGGACGAGCATCTTCCCAAAGTGTAGTCTGCGTACAACAATTCGGTGTACCTGTCTACTGCACGCACCCCGAACGAACTGCACAAGGGTTGGCAACCCCGGCGTCCGATTGACTGCCTGAATCCAGACCAGATTCAAAGACCGTCGTGCAGTACGAGGGAATTTGCCATTCAATATGAAAAAGACTAGCAGATGAAGAAGAAAAGCCTTAAGGCCCTGCATCAGATGGTGGAACAGGCAAAGAAGCACCAATGCCCCCACGCAATTTGCGGTAGGTCACTTGGTCTAAGGAGTTCGTTCGGAAGAAGGGTCGCAGATATTATTACCTGCGTATAGGTGACCATGGCAAGTGTTAGATGTCAAGGGAGAGGCAGATGGTCAATACTACACTATCGAGATTCCACCCCACCTGCACACTTATCCAGTATTCCGTGCGTCTAAGTTGCTTCCCTGCGTCACGAACAATCAGTTTCCCTCTTGACGCTCCATTATCCCACCAGAGATGGACGAAGGTTATGATGTAGATAGAATAGTGGCCGAAGATGTCTTCCGTACAGGCGGCAGAGGGAGATCACAAAGGCAGTAGGGTGCTCAGGTTGACATCCAATCCAGCCTAATGGTAAAGAATCTGCCACAAGTAACCAAAAAGGTTTTTGATGAATGGGTCTAAAAGTTGAACTTAGATTTGCCTATCAGGAACCCAGCAAAGACCGCCGGTTCCCCAGGAAGGATCTAATACAGACAGCCCCTCACATTGTCTCCTCTTATGAGAGGGCCCTGAGGGGAATGAACGTGTACAACCGATCGGGATGGAAATTTTCTCGTAGGACCTCGAAATTAGGCCGGCGGGAGTGAAAGGATTCACGCTGCAGACACCCCATTCCTGGTCCCAGGGGTCCCGAAGTGTCCCAGTCCCAGGCTGTCCCAGTAGGATAGGCTGTAGGGTCCATAGGTTGAAGCGTCGTAGGTTGACAGGTGTTGGTGCCGAAAGGTCAGGTAGGTAAAAGTCAGTCTGGTACCCGACCAGAAAAGTCCAGTCCAGTCGACAGTCCCAAGTCCAATTTTGCAGCATGTCCCAGGAAAGTCCGGAAGCTACCGGACCAACAAAATGTTTTCTGCAGACAGGCGCGACCGACTGGTACTGGTCTGAAGCAGTCCAAGCCAAGTCAAGTCCTATATTTAGCTGCTACAGTGCAGCGGCTCATCACTTGTTCAATTGCAAGATGGGGGAGCACTGCTGCTGCTTGTGCGTTGAAGCAACTTGGGCACTTCATGCCTGAAGGAGGAAGGGGGCGCTCGAGAGTCTCCATAGCTAGGGTAGAAGGGAGATAGGAAGGAGGGCGGCCATAGCCATCAATTGTGAAGCTTACCTAAGTGGGTGTATCCAGGGTTACGACCCAGGGTAGACAGAGAGTGAGGTAGAGCGAACCAAGCCAGAGAGAAGAGTGAGGAGGAGGGGGAAGCCGTAGCCATCAGCTGGTTGAGATCGGTTCTATGCGTGTGTGTGTGTGTGTGTGTGTGTGTGTGTGTGCGGCAGAGCCGGTGGAGGCATAAACAGTTCTTTGCAGTTCTTTGTGTTATGATCCTGGCCAATTTCGAGATACACATCCATCAGATAGTACAATGTCGTCCAATTGCACAAAGAAATGAATGAACTTGAGAGGAGAGAGAGGATTAGAAGAAGAAGAAGTAAGAAAGAAGAAGAAGATGATGTACACCAGCATAGACAAATGACAAGGCTCTTCTTCTTCACCCAACAATCTCCTCCTCCTTATCTCCCCCTTCTTTTATTCATACAACAAGAAATAATAATACAATGTTGAATGGCTGATCCAGAATCAATGTCCGAGTTCCTCTTCTACTGCAGGTATCACTTGAGGTCCACCATAGCCATGGCCGCCTCTCCCACTCTTCACTCTCATAGGCCGAGGCTATGGCGGACTACTAGGCCTTGCCCAGATGCCCAAAGGACAACCCAAAGCAGCTATGGCTGCTCTAGCTCAGGCCGCCATGGCCGGCCCTGCCTCAAAGCTTCTTGGTGTAGTTCTCCCCAGTTGGGGACTCCCTGCTGCAGCGCCCACGAAGGTGATGAAGATGACTGCCACCATAGCCAGGTAAGTACCCCTGGCGCTCCTCCCCCTCCCTGTCCTTATTCTTCTCCGTGTCCTTCTCCTTCCCCCAGCAGCGCTGCTCTTGGATAACGCTGCTCCAACCGGTGCTCCAACCAGTGTGTCGCCAAACTTGCACACCGAGAAAGAGGCCGGGCTCTTCGATCGGCTGGGAGATATAGCTGTTATGATTCTGGTTGTTTGTTGTCTGAAGACCAACACTCACTCACATAGACTTCCAGGTATGGCCATACATACACAAAAGGAAGGGGAGAGGATAGGAGTATCACACCGCACAGGGAGAGGTAAACACAGCGGAAGACTTGACCATGCGATAGGATAGGGTACACTGAAAGTGCAATTCACTCCACTCAATCCCCACAACCAGTCATATAAAAACGTTGAGCACATCACATCCAAGGAGCAATGAAACGATGATAGTCCAAACCCAGTATTACACTGTTTATTAAACTCAGAGTCTCGAATTGTCAAGATAACTTCAGTACTACAGTGCGCTGCTCAGAAATGAGCAACGCCTCACTCCCCAACCCTGATTAGCACCCGTAACACCCCTGAGCCCCTGAAACATCAAGCGCCACCCAGATACAACTTCCAAGGGGAAGCGCCACCCTGAAACAGGCCTGTGAGGCCAAGTGCCACTTAGAGGATGAAGAAGAAGACCAGCGCCACAGTATCTGATAATGACGAAGTGTCGAAAGACTTCCCGGATGGAAGTCTGCATCAGCGCCACCAAACCCTAACAAGATGACCTCCGAGGAAGAAGCTGCAGCTATGGCTGCAGCAACACCACCCTGGAACCTCACTCCGGAGGAGGGTCCAGCAGGGCACCAACTTCTCTCGCCTCCAGCAGACCTCGATGGCCCAGACCTCTGTCAGCCCCTGCGTGCTGGCAGAGTACAGCGCAGGTCCCAGCTATGGCCGACGCTCCGAAGGTCTGGCTATGCCTGTCTCCTTCCACGCTGAGCCGTCACCACTTCCGGTTCACGCGTAGCGCAGCAGCGATGTAGTCGGGACCAACTGCCAAAAGCCCCGAACCGATGTGCCCCTTCTATCTATAGACTACAACTAGCCTAGACTCGACCTAGACCGGACTGACTGACTGACCGGTACCGTATCAGTTTCGGCCTCTAGACCTCTACCGTACCCGGTTGTAGGCTATAGGACCGTCTATCAACACAGGCCATTAGGGCCTGTTTGTCCTAGGGGTAGCCCAGGCTTGCTATTCGCAGTTAGGGTAATAGTAGGAAATTCAGTTAGTGTTAGGCTTGTATTTTTCCCAAATTTACAGGTATGTCCCTCACGAATTTCCACTACAGGTAGGTCTCTCGGTTAGCCCTCAACCAAACAAAATTACGAATCTACCCTACCTACGGTACAACCTCGACAAAGAGAGACTACAGGGGACCAGAAAACAGGAAGTCATTACAGACCTACCCTCCCCCGGAGCGAGGACCTCCGAGCTAGGGGCGTAGGCGTGCAGAGCGCCGAAGGGATACTCCCTTCTGTGTTGCCTTATATTTGAGGATAACGGACTTTGCAGTCTTCATAAGCCCCTTGCCAGTAAACCAGTGATCCTCAGTATGCGGCTGGTATAAGAACTTTACAAGGTACTCCTTATCTGGACCTGTACCTGACTCATCCTCCACAGATTCTACCTCATATCCTTTGCCAGGGATAGGGGGACCGAACTGAGGAGGCCTGTCTGGGAATGCATCAGCTGACGTGAACGACAACAACTTAGATGCATGGAAGACAGGGTAGGTTTGTAGATGCAAAGGGACGTCCACTGTATAGGATGGTCCGAATGGATCAGATCCCATTGCATCTAAGACCTGCCATGGACCCATATATCGTTGCAACAGCTTAGGCAAAATGTCCTCCTCTCGCGACAGCTCATAACTGAGTACTCACACCCAGTGGCCTGTGCGAATAGTAGAAGGACACCTGTGCTTGTTAGCCTGCTGAATCATAGCCTTTTGGGCTTTCAACAAGTTAGCACGAGCACGCTCTATGTCCACACGGTAACGCCTGGTGAACTCTGCAGTTCCAGGTGTCAGCGTAGGGGTAGCCGTATCGATGATGTCATCGAGAGGCTGTCGTGGCTCACGACCCAAGTGCAACCGGTAGGGTGTAAAGCCAGTAGAGGAGTGTACAGACGTGTTATGCACAAGTTGTGCACGACCCAAATGGAGGTCCCAGTCCTACTGATCTGGACTGATCACAGGACGTAGCAACTGAAACAAAATCTGGTTCATCACTTCAGCCTGTCCATTGGCTTCAGGATGACGACCAGATGTCATGTCGAGCCTGGTATGAAGGTAATCCCTGCAGTAGGATTGCCATTCATTGTTGTAGAAACGAGGATCTCGATCACTTACGATAGAGGTGGGTGGTCCATGATGTGTAACCCACCTGTCAGCAAATGCCGCCTGAACGGCCGACACACGAGCCTCGGCTGGTAAGGGCATGAACTCTGCATATTTAGAGAACCGATCCACACATACCATAACCTGACGCATACCACGGGGCGTGGTCCTTCCCAAGTCAGTAAAATCAATTGACACTGACTGTGCAGGTGCATCTGGGATAGGTAGTGGTTTGAGTAGGCCAAGGGAAGGTCGACGTACAACCTTGTTCCTTTGGCATAATTCACATGGTTCTACATAATGCAGCATGTCACTCCTCATCTCCTTCCAGAAGAAGTGCTGCGACAGGGATGCATAAGATTTGAGGACCCCAGAGTGACCACGAGCATCGCGACACTCTGGCATCAGAAGTGCTCTCAGCTTGCGGTCCTGGGGAATGCACAGACGTCCCTCACCTTTGTTGCATGTATACAACAGATCAACCAGAGTATATCCTGGTTCAGAGTCAGGATCATCGTGAAGATTCCTCATAATAGGCCCAAAAATCTCATCCCGAGGCAGCAAGCGGGCCATGGTCTGACGAGTCCTCTCTCCAAATGAGTGGGTAAAGGAGATCAGGGGAAGAGCGTCAGGCCTACGAGAAAGGGCGTCTGCTACTCGATTATAGCAGCCCTTCTTGTGCTTCAGTTCAAAGTCAAACATGTCAATGAACTGAATGTAGCGGGCAAGCTTGTCATTCAGCTCTCCCTGGGACTTATCCACTGAAGGGTGGAGGGATCTGAAAAGATCTTGAAGTGCCTACCCAGGAGAAAGTGTTTCCAATGTTTGAGCGCTGACACAAGAGCATAAAGCTCTTTCTTATAGGTAGAATCGTGCAGCTTCTTGGTCTTTATCTTCTTGCTCATATACTCGATAGGCTGCAGACCATTCCCATCATCCTGTTGAAGTATCGCCCCTACACCATACTGACTAGCATCAGTAGCAAGCCCAAAGGCAAGGTAAGGTCAGGTGACTTCAAGACAGGGGCACAAATCAAGGCCTCCTTGAGACGTGTGAAGGCTTCCTGACATTCTGATGTCCAAAGAAAGGAAGTGTCTTTCTTTGTGAGATCAGTCAAGGAAGCTGCAATAGAAGAGAAGTTATGGATGAACTTCGTGTAATAGGATGCAAGTCCCAAGAATGACCGGACATC
Source organism: Chara braunii (assembly GCA_003427395.1). Taxonomy (NCBI): domain Eukaryota; kingdom Viridiplantae; phylum Streptophyta; class Charophyceae; order Charales; family Characeae; genus Chara; species Chara braunii. The sequence goes on from BFEA01000034.1 coordinate 4,751,929, forward strand.
TGGAATGCTAGCAGGCCGCGGCCAGTCCCGAACTGCAGCAACTTTCGTTGCTTCAGGAGCCAACCCCTCTCCAGAAATGATGCGACCCAGATAGACCACAGAGGGAACCCCAAAAGGGGATTTCTCCCTGTTGATCTTATACTAGTTATCACGTAAGGCTTGGAGGACTAGAGCCAGATGTTGCGCATGCTCCTGGACAGAACGACTGAATACCAAGATATCATCTAGGTAGACAACTACGAACTTGTCCACGTAAGGCCTGAGTATGCGATGCATCTCTGTTTGAAGGTGCATGGGGCGTTGTAGAGACCGAATGGCATGACCAGGTACTTATATGTGCCATACCTGGTTTTGAAAGTTGTCTTGTGGACATCACCTTCAACCATCTCAATCTGGTGATAGCCAGATTTAAGGTCGATCTTGCTAAAAATGGTACAACCCTGCACCATATCCAACAGATCATCAATGTGAGGAAGGGGATCTGTAGACTTCCTCGTGATTTTGTTGAGACCACGATAGTCCACGCACATCCTGAACTCACCATTCCCCTTTGGAACAAAGAGGACTGGTGCCCCAAACTCAAATGTGCTAGGCCTGATCCAGCCCTTGCTGGTCAAGGTCTCTAACTGTTTCCTGAGCTCTTCAAGTTCAGCAAGTGACATCCTGTAGACTCGGCCCTTGGGAGGGACCGAACCAGGCAGGATCTCAATCTTATGTTTGGTCTGCCTATGGACAAGTCCAGTAGGCTCCTCCATAAGATATGAGAAACGGACAACAACCTGCTGAATTTGAGAGGGACAGGGAGCAGTCTCCACGTCAGTTTGTTTGACATAAGCCATAAATAGACGATCGTGGTCAGTCTGGCGTGAAAATCGCAGAAATCTGCGAGCACTCATGCAATAACAGGTGCTAGCCGGATGGTACTCGTCAGCGAGCATGTAAGGGCGATAAACCCCATGTCGGTCAGGTAGCTCAACCTTAGGAATCCGCCAATCGATCCTAGGATTGGTGGCACCGAGCCACTGCATAGAGAAGGCAAGGTCAAAGGGCACATTAGGGAACACAGAGAAATTCAGGCGGTGCCTGATTTCTCCTTGGTTGTCAAAGGGCACAGGTAGGCCCTTGACAACAGTGGTGATCCTGACGGAGGAAGAGTCCCCAATGCGAACATTTATAGGCTGTCGTAATTTCACTTGTCTCTGATCCAAGTGCAGCTTGCTGACTGCCTTGGGAGAGATGAAGTTGCGAGTAGCCCCACAGTCCAAGAGCCCTTTGATCTTGGCTCCCAGGATGAAGGGTCAAAGTAAAATGAGTTCAGACCTATGCTTTTTCTTCTTTTCCTGCAAGGACATGAAAAGGTCAGCAAGGCACTGAGCATCGTCCTCCACCCACGTCTCATCCAACTCAGAGTTTTCAAAAGTGAAAGACCCTGAAGATGCAACTCCAGAGATAGATCAACGAGAGAGTGTGAAGATTCACCCTTATCTGAAAGTGAATCAACACTGGTGGAAGGAGCTGCTGCTTCCACCTCTCTCTGCTCTAGTTTTTTTAACTAGAGCTGCCTGCAGACCTTCGAGGCATGCTGGGACAGTCCTTCAAGAAATGGTCCCCCTCGCATCTCAGGCAGACCCCCTTGTCCTTTCTCTTCCTCCATACCCCCTCCTGGATTTTGAGTGCATGCCAGGGGAAGGTGGAAGGATCAAGGGGATCAGCTGGCCATCCGACGTCACGTGGCAAGGGAACTCTCTGGGCTCCAAGGGAAGAGGCACGTCCTTTTCCTTTCCCCTGTTTGCTGGTTGATGCTTTCTGGGTTGGGGCCTTGCCCTTTGTCAGGCCCATCAAAGCATCAGCCAGGGCAAGAACAACAGAATATGCAGCAGATGGTGAAGCAGTCCCAGGTGGAGGGCTCCCACCCTGAGACGCTGCGTCACTAAACAGGGCACCCTTCCTCCTCCTTCGCCCTTTGGAGGAGGGTCCCTTCCTTCCTTCAGAAGGTGCTTCCTGGACATGGAGGTTGGACTCCAAGCCCAGGGCTTCTCTGCCAAAGGACCGCCAGTCCTTGTGGCCCTGAGAGAATAAGTCAGTTGGTATTGCTCAGGCGCTGCACGCAAGAAATGACTGAGCAGATCCTGCTCACTCGTCTCTAACCCTGGAGTCGAAGTCAGACTCTCAAAGGTAGAATAAAGTTTGGACAAGGAGCTATCAAATTTCTTTTGGCCCAGGCGTAGAATTTTATCTGCTGCTTTCCTGACCCGCTCCTTGCCTGCAAACCTATCCTGCAGGGCCTGCAGAACACCAGCCACCCCCAACCTCTGTGCCCAATCAGACATTTCCATCCCTTGCTTGCTGGAGGTGGAAGTGCACCATTTCAGTGCAGTCCGCTCCAAGCGAGCAAGGATGGCGGACACCTTGACATCCTCATCACATTTGAACCCACTTTGGTAGGTTCTCTAGGCAGTGACCCAATATGCAACATCCACCTTAGGGTCTTCTCCTGAGAACATGGGTGGAGGTGTCAGCTTGGGCCGCTGGAAATCAAATGGTGCTGAGGGCTATGAACCTGCTGTTGATTTGGGGTAGAGGATGGAGATGTAGGTCTGGATTGTGGGGGTTGTTGAGAGCCTGCTTGAGAAGGCCCGGGAGAGGGAGGAGTTGTCTGAGTAGGTGGGATCTGCGGATGGACGAAGAGACCGTCCAGTTTGGAGGAAATATCTTTCAGCTGCTGAGTATGCTCAACCATGCTGTCCTCCAGACTGGTGATCCTGGCGTCCCAGTTAGTAAAATAGGACTGATGAATTTCGTCCTGCAGAAGGACGAATTCAGCTATGTCCTTATTGTACTGACTGGAACTGCCACTAGTTCTTACCTTCTCGATGTCAGTTGCCAGTTCCCTCCTTCTTGCTTCTTTTCTGGCAGATTTCCTCCTTCCTCTTCAGCTCAACCTTTAGAGACTCAACTGCCTTGGCCTGTTGGCGGAGTATCTCCTCCTCGGCTCGCAGTTCAGCCTCTAGAGGGTCAAGCAGAACTGGCGTCTTGAGCGGTCCCTGAGGCTTCACTTTAGAAGTCTCACCCTTCTTAGGCACTTCGCCCTTTTCGGAATTGGCCATTTTATCGCCCACAATTCAGATAAATAAAAATAAACAATCAATCAGAGACAGAACGGGAGGTAATAGGAATCGGGATTTCTCTTTAGTACTCACCCAATTGCTGTCACCTGCATGGAGAGAGAAGTAGGTTAGTTTGAGCAAGTGAGTGCTCAGCCTCTGCAGACCACTTGAGGGTTAGGGTCAGTTAAGAGTAGACTCAGCAAAAATCAATTTAACGATTTTCCCATCCTTGCCTTGACACAACAATTGCATGCAAGAAATGCAAATCCTACTTCAATATCTGACAGGATGCAGTCTTGGACTCCTACAGACTTCACCACTGTATGACCCTGTATGCCATACCTTGGGTATTACAGCTTTCATTGTAACAGACTCAAGACATCAAATCTGGATATGCGAGACACACACTATATACTGCATTGCGATTTACCAGGGACTGACATAATTGAATTCTGACGGACAAAACCAAAGTTATGATTGACCCTAGTCTAGCCAAGCTTTAGCTATGTCAACGTAGAATTCAAATTTGCATTATTACTGACAACAGGACCCTGAATTCACCAATTCACTACACAGTATAAATCGCAATACTGTAAAGCAGTCACATATGAAATATGAGTCAGAGAGAAGGTCAAACAGGGTTAGTAGAAGTCAAAAAAGATAGGTAGGGGTAGTTGGATATGGCTGTCCCACAGTCTGAATTTCGATTTTCAACTATAAACTGACAGACAAACCAAATTTCGCTATTCTAAAAATAGCCCCAGAATCGCCACACAGGATGGAGTAAGGAACACACTTACTTCAGGGTCAACTCTGAAGAAGATGCATGAAACCTTGGCTATGGCTGACTGATCAACCCTATCTCGCCAGTTTCATCTCCTGACAGTAACCAGTGTTCCCACGTACCAAATTGCAAACTTGGTGATCCAGTAGATTACCCTGAGGAGCTTCATCCCCAACTGACAAATTCTGTGAATTTGAACTCCCAGGTGCCAATAACTGACAAACTCAATGCAGCGCCACATCACCCTGTACTGCACTGCTTGGAAATTGGGGATCCTGACCCAATGCCAAAATCGCAAACTCCTGGGATCACTTCCTTGCCAATCGCTAGCCTCCAGATGAATCGCCAGGCTAAAAATAGCCCCTCAGAGCCTCTCAAGCCTGTGAGCACCAATCACCAACCACTCCTGCACAACCCTAGTCAGGAGTGAGTCACCCTCTGTCCAATTCTTCTCGCCACACACTCACAACCACCACCCTTACTGACAACAACCCTGAAGGTGATGAATCGCCATGAGACTCAACTCCAGTATCTCGCCAGATGATGATGGGTGCTCCAACTCATCAATCGCTCCAGAGTCTGGATCCAATCGCTCCGAGACCAACTGTTATGATTCTGGTTGTGTGTTGTCTGAAGACCAACACTCACTCATATAGACTTCCAGGTATGCCCATAGATACACAGAAGGAAGGGGAGAGGATAGGAGTATCACACCGCACAGGGAGAGGTAAACACAGCGGAAGACTTGACCATGCGATATGACAGGGTACACTGAAAGTGCAATTCACTCCACTCAATCCTCACAACCAGTCAAGCCGAGCAGATCACATCCAAGGAACAATGAAACGATGATAGTCCAAACCCAGTATTACACTGTTTATTAAACTCGGAGTCTCGAATTGTCAAGATAACCTCAGTACTACAGTGCGCTGCTCAGAAATGAGCAGCGCCTCACTCCCCAACCCTGATTAGCACCCGTAACACCCCTGAGCCCCTGAAACATCAAGCGCCACCCAGATACAGCCTCCACAGGGAAGCACCACCCTGAAACAGGCCTCTGAGGCCAAGCACCACTTAGAGGATGAAGAAGAAGACCAGCGCCACAGTATCTGATGATGACGAAGTGTCGGAAGACTTCCCGGATGGAAGTCTGCAGCAGCGCCACCAAACCCTGACAAGATGACCTCCGAGGAATAGGCTGCAGCTATGGCTGCAGCGCCACCACCCTGGAACCTCACTCCGGAGGAGGGTCCAGCAGGGCACCAACTTCTCTCGCCTCCAGCAGACCTCGATAGCCCAGACCTCTGTCAGCCCNTCTCTCGCCTCCAGCAGACCTCGATAGCCCAGACCTCTGTCAGCCCCTGCGTGCTGGCAGAGGACAGCGCAGGTCCCAGCTATGGCCTGCACTCCGAAGGTCTGGCTATGCCTGTCTCCTTCCACGCTGAGCCGTCACCACTTCCGGTTCACGCATAGTGCAGCAGCGATGTACTCAGTACCAACTGCCAAAAGCCCTGAACCGATGTGCCCCTTCTATCTTTAGACTACAGCTATCCTAGACTCGACTTAGACCGGACTGACTGACTGACCGGTACCGTATCAGTTTCGGCTTCTCGGTCTCTACCGTACCCGGCTGTAGGCTATAGGACCGTCTATCAGCATAGGCCCTTAGGGCCTGTCTATCCCAGGGGTAGCCCGGGCCTGCTATTCGCAGTTATGGTAATAGTAGGAAATTCAGTTAGTGTTAGGCCTGTATTTTTCCCAAATTTACAGGTATGTCCCTCACGAATTTCCACTACAGGTAGGTCTCTCAGTTAGCCCTCAGCCAAACAAAATTACGAATCTACCGTACCTATGGTACAGCGTCGACAGAGAGAGACTACAGGCGACCAGAAAACAGCAAGTCATTGCATAGCAGCCTGCTTGGCTCTTCGGGCACTGACTTCCAGGCCGCTCGGCCTTCCAAGCAACGGGTACCCCCTCCCTTTCGGAGGGAAACATCATTGCAGACTCTGATATTGCCCGTACAGGCCCTAGACCCAGACTGGTTGGACTGGGATCCGCCTAGACCTAACCTACAACTACTGGGCCTCTAAAAATGCCACTTTTGTCTTCTTCTGTTTGGCCTCCATCACCCGCACATCTACCCCTTCAGGGTGCGGTACCGGCCTACCCGCTACTTGAGTGTTTTTCCTGGTGCAATCCCTCAATGTCACGGCCACAGGTAAGTACCGGCCCTGAGGGCCCAATGAACGAGCAAGTGCCCTTGCGGGCCACACACACACTCAAGCCAACCAGCACTYAGACAGGCACGGCCACACACACACTCAAGCCAACCAGCACTCAGACAGGCACGACCACACACACACTCAAGCCAACCAGCACTCAGACAGGCAAGGCCACACACACACTCAAGCCAACCATAACTCAGACAGACATGCAGTCCAGCAAGCGTGCACACACAGACTAGTAGCAGGCGGTAAACTCAGCAAGGCATCCAGTCTATGGGCAAAACTCAGAAATCAGTCGTGTGTTTCAGTCCATGTTAGGATGGGTCATCACATTTGTATGATAATGATAACTTTTGGAGACGACTTCCTCGTGTGTGATTGTATCTCAGCTTTGGCTACTCACGTGTGAACTCTCGTGTGAACTCTCGTGTGAATGCTCATTGATGTATGTGATGTAGGACCTGATGAGAACTTGGTTCATTTCACTGTGGGTGGCCACAAGTTTTTTATAGGCTGGGAATGTATGTTTGGATTTTTTGCCACAGTATCTTCAGGAGGAGGCTCAGAGAGTGTTTCTGTGGGTGTCATTCCCGTGGGCTGCTTTTTCGGAGCACATGGAAGAAATGGGGTGCGAGGCACAAGGCCTCAATACGCCCTACTGGGCCCTATTTTCAGCACAGTCGGCCGCCCTAAGTGCAGGCAGGCTCGACCGAGGCCTACAGGCCATTTTTGGGGTCACCACACAACTGGAGAAATTCAGGCAGTTGCACAGCGCCAGTTGGTTGAGAGCGCCCAGGCCCAGGCCGCCTCTTTCCAATGTAACTGAGGCAGGCCGCGGGCCAGATTCGCAACATGAACCGAACGCAGGCCGCGGGCAGTTGGATACGAACAACCACCACAGGCTCAGGGCCTGATTTGTTTGGACTGGGGCTCAGCCTCTCTGGGCCTACCGGAAGCTTCTGGGCAGGGCCCCAGCACAGCCAAGCTGCACGCAAACAGGCAGGCCACTTCCATTTAGGAAAGTGCCTGCCCACGCATTGGGCGTTCGGGCACTGGCTGCATGCTGCACAAGCGCTGCTGCGCTAACGCTGGCCAGCGCTCACGCGCTCACGGGTGAGCTGGAAGGAGCAGGCAGCCATAGTCGAGCTGCGCTGCTGTATGCTGGATGGGGCGCATGGTGGTCCTTGGGTGCATGTGGCATCTGTGAGTTGGGGAACGAGGTTGTGAGTGATACGAGAGACATACCTGATGCTTGAGGCGAACGGCATTGGCCGAGATCTGCTCGTACTTCGAGGAGCTGTTGACGTCACCAGCAGCATTGTAGATAGGCCAGATAGGATCTGCCATTTGTAGTCTGGGCGCCGAGCGCCAGATAGGATGTCGACATTGGTTCTTTGTTGACGATGATGAGACTACTCGAACATTGTCACTCATGAGCTTTTGCTGTATTATTTGGTGGGACTCATGATGCAATTCTGCTTTTGGATTGAGGTCACGACTATCTGGTCTCATGTGTATGATGCTGCTTGGTTTCTGAAGTTCGCTATCACTCATTTTCCTTGCAATTTGGTATTGGAGCTGTGGTACCGTGCGCTCATCTGGCGCTTGTCTTCTGCCTATGCGGTATATGCATGCGGCCTGCTAAGTGAGCGGCCGTAGGGAGTGTGTAGTGAGGAGGGCGAAGGCAAGTTCGGCGACCCAGGTGGAGAGAGGATCGCCAGGAAGGCTACTATGTGGTGATTATTGGGTGTTCGCAGTGTGTGACGAGAACTATCCGATGGGTGATTGATGCTGAGGTGGAACGGTGGTGCAATGGTGGTTTTGCCGAAGCAGCGATTGGTCATCACAATCAACATCGGGTCATCTGGTGAGAATATATGTGGTTGGGGGCAGCTATTTTGAGGTACGTTGCACCTAACCTTATCTACCCTCTTCGACACTTCTTACCGTGAGGATGTGTGTTCTGTCTTGAGAGTCCTCTCATGTGAGGAGTCGTGTGCGCTCAACCTTGAGGGTCGTCAGTGTTCACGTGGAGCATCTGGAAGGAGAGGGCGGTGCTATCTGAAGGGCCTTGGACGAAGCACTGGGTTACGGTCACCGTGCCAACCCACCGGGAGTAGAGCACGCATGCTTTGCTGCTTTGTCCTTTGTCTGCTTGCTGCGCTATAGAGGGGTTCTGAGGGGCAGGCCAACCCTATGGGAAAGACGAGACCGGACGTCTATAAATAAGTACCGGCGGGGACCTTCCATTGGTTGTGATCGTCGTCCTATTTGCGACGTTAAAGAACTCCTAAGGACTTCGGGGGCCGTCCATAAAAACGCCTCCTAATCAGCCAATCGGTCGGTGTAAGGCTCGCTGCATGCGAGGATAAATACGGTGCAGGGCTGGCCGGCTCAGCAGGACTCGGGGCACAGGGGTGGGCCGTGTGCACACCTTTAGACACGTACGCTTTTTCGGATTGCTCAGGACGTTGACGACAAGAGACATTCAGGAAGAATTGAGGGAGGGGTAGATTCCAGGTGATAAGTTTGGGCAAGGTTCCATTCTGCAAACAAACCCAACAAATGATTCTATTTTTATTTTGATTAGTTAGATGTACAATCATTAACATCTGATAGACATCATAGTTAGAACTGTTTCCTGTTCATTGTGCTTTCTGTTTGCGAACTAGTCAAAGTCAAAGTAGTCTCGTTTGTAGGAGTCTGAACTTACCTGTTGGACCCAAATGTATAGTCTCTGACAAAGCCACCGATTATTTATTTTTTATTTATTTAAAATCGGTCTGTACATCATGCTGCGGTAGGCATCGAGAGTGTCCTAGTGCAGGAAGAGTACAGTGTTGTAGCCTATGAGTGATAGGGAGGTCCCACAACCGGACGATAGGCTCTTGCGATCGACAAGACGTCCGATAGCCCACTTGACGTTAGGACCAGAGGGCGACAAATACATGTTCCGCCAGCAGAGAGAGAGACAGCAGCAACAGCGGAGGGCTAGGGCCGCAGAAGCAAGCAGGGCATTCGTAAGTGAGGCCTCTACTTCAGCAGCCATGGCATCTGCTGTGCAGCAGAGCTCTTTGGTTAGTGGGTCAAGTTTTGTAGGGTCAACGGTCGCACAGACCCTGAGTCAGTCCATTGGCGTCATTGTAAGCCAGCCAATAGTGTTGACTCCCGAGGAGGTCACCATACAACGAGCAGCTATTCGTGAGGCATAGCTACAGCAGGCGTTAGGAGAGATTAAGGCAGAGAAAGAGAAAATGATTAGAAGAAGAGCCAGGATGCAGCGGAGACAAGCGGAAGTTGGCGAGTTAGAGGAGATGGACCTGACGAACATGGATGATGATGTGAGGACCCTACGGACCATCCTGCTAGATGTAGTAGAAATGCAGGACCACTATACGACTCTCTTACAGGACATCCAGCAGAGTCTGGCCGTTTTGGTCGGGCGTGCGCAGGCAGCTCCATCACCGTCCGGGCCTGGTGCCTGATCCGTTGTACAGGCTCCTCCTTTTGTCCCACCGGTGACTGAGGTATCCCCATATGTTGCTCCAGCATCGGTATAGGCCGCTTCCCTAGGTATGCCGTTAACAGGAGGGTTCTCAGCAGGTCCTAGTGTCCAGGTTCCTATACAGACAGTGTTTTCCCAACCTCCATCGCAGGTTGCCGTAAGCGGGCAGCCTGTTGTCTCGCAGCCTGCACAGCCGCAGGGTTCACAGCCCCAGCAGCAGCTAGTGCAGCAGCCTGGCCCCCAAGGTCCACAGCCTGGGGTGGGACAGGTGCCGGGACAAACATTGTGGGTTCCAAAGACGGCCATAGGCCTCGCCCAAACCTTTTTCAGGGGATAAGAGGGGTGAAGACCTTGACACATAGTTGAAGTCAGTGCCAATCTATGTTAAGTGTAAACTTACCTTGTCGCACGAGGAAGTGTTTGCGGCTGCCTCCTACTTAGAGGGGAGTGCAACAAGATGGTTGAGTGGTTTAGTGCAGTTGCAGGGATACGATCATGACTTCCTCGCTTGGGCAGTCAACCAGAAACTGGATGACTTCCTTAAGCTTGCGGAAGACAGGTGGCATGATCCTCAGGAGGCCCAAAAGGCCACTCTGACGCGATCCTGACTTTGAACCATAGGCAATTCAAGTCAGTAAGAGAGGCCACAAACGCAGTAGAGCGTCTGATCTGTGTCCCTGGAGTGCGCTACGACCCCCAGGTTTTACTCACCTCCTACCTGAGATGCTTTCCTATGCCTCTCAAGAATCAGTTCGCAGGTGAGGCCAACATCAACATGCACAACTTCCCATCGTTCAGCAAGAAGGCCCTAGACCTTGAGGCAAAGATAGGGCATGGACAGACACCCACAACGGGTGGTAGGAAGAACTCACTGCCTCCCAACTGGAAGGTGAAGGATCGCATCACGTTCATCGACAACGATGGTTCTACCATCGAGTTAGAAAACGACTTCTTGGCAGGAGTGGGTTCAGAAGCAGGCAGCGTAGAAGTTTTAGGGGGTGGAATTGTCACTGCCTCTGTCCAAAAAGGTAAGGCGACCTGTAGACGCCGTGGAGGTTCCCGGTCTAGGAGTCAAGTTGACCCCAACGCTTCTCCATGGGAGAAAGCGGGTCTACCTGAGGACGTGTGGAGAGATCGGTACACCCGGCAGGCTTGTATCCGATGTGGCCAATATGGCCATAATCAGTTCAAGTGTCGGAACAAGAAGGTGACCGAGAAGATCCCGCCTAGGATGGGGTAGGCGTTGGGATCCTCCGCTCCCGTAGGTAGCAACGTGGCCAGCAGTTCTGGCACTGCTCTGAGAAACACGTCGGGCTAGTTGGAATAGTACTTGTTCCTGCTAGGGTCGAGGTGGTGGACACACCCTCACCATCTCGAAAGATGGCCCAAGCTACTAACTCCGTTGTCGTCCCGCAAACACATCCAGACCATCGAGCCTCTGTTCGATGAATGTGTTCAGAGTCCTTAGAGGAGCTGGAGTGGTCCAAATCAGACCTGCTAGCTTCTTGGACGACATTGGCAAAACCCCCTGGGAGTGAGATGTTACGATCGGGGCCTATTATGACACTTGCTCGACTTGGAACTTCATTAGTTGCGCGTGCGTTGAGAGGCTGCGATTACAGGGGCAAGTGCAGCGCCTGAGTCGACCTGTGCCAACAAACAGCGCATGGTAGTCCACGACTACCTTCAGGACGTTGAGTGTTGTTTCCCGTACGCGGGAGGGGAACTGAGACATCGCGTCTCGTTCCTAGTTAGTGATGATCTCCCAATGAACATCCTGTTGGGTATGTACTATCTTTCGGTTGCACAGCCCCAGTTTGACTGGGATCGAAAAATGGTCGAGCACACTTTGCCAGGTGGGGGGACCGCCAGATTACGTAAGTTTAAGACTATTATCTGATCGAGGATGCATGTGTGTGGCCGCGTTCTATAATTATTATAAGCAAAATCTGGAGGAGGGTATGTATCTAGTTTACGTCTTTGCAGCAGGCGAGCCGATGAAAATGCCATCGGAGATAGACGGAATTGTCGCCAAGTACCCTAATCTATTTGAAGAGCCGAAAGGGGTTGTTGAGAGGGAGGTCGTCCACGCGATAGAAATTATCCCTGGGTCTAGCACTCTGAAGGGTAGGATCTACCGGATGTCTCCAGGCGAGCTTGATGAGCTTCGCCGACAACTCAAGGAACTCGTAGAAAAGGGTTGGATCCGACCGAGTGTTTCCCCTTATGGATCTCCATTCCTATTCGTACCAAAGAAGGGGGGAACTCTTAAGGATGTGCATTGACTATAGGGGCCTCAATGCCATCACTGTCAAGAACCGAGAGCCCCTACCACGCATCGATGACTTGCTAGATAGAGTGCAAGGGTGCCGATACTTCAGTAAAATAGATATGAAGTCCGGGTACCATCAGATTGCAATACGGCCCGAGGATCAACACAAAACTGCATTTCAGACCAGGTACGGTCTGTACAAGTTTGTGGTGATGTCTTTCGGCCTTTGCAATGCTCCTAGCACCTTTCAACACGCTATGAATCAGATCTTTCATGACTACTTGGATAAGTTTGTCATCGTGTACCTCGATGACATACTTATTTTTAGTAGGAATGTTGAGGAGCATGTTGCGCACTTAGACAAAGTCCTAAGTCTCCTTCGGCAGCACAAGTTCAAGATCAACGGGGAGGAATGCGAGTTTGGTCGCACCCGGATCTTGTACTTGGGTCATGAGATTTCCGCGGAGGGTTTGAAGCCCGATGACGCGAAGGTGGCCAGCATTCGTGACTGGCCGCGTCCTCAGTCTGTGACTGAGATGAGGTCCTTTTCAGGGATGACCGGCTACTATCGCAATGTTGTGAAGAACTATAGCATAGTTGCCCCTACGCCTTGACACCCCATGGGAGTGGACAGACAGGTATGAGGTTGTTTTCAGACATCTGAAGCATGCTCTGACACACTATGAGGTCTTGAAACTTCCTGATCCTGATAAGCCATTTATAGTAACCACGGATGTTAGCCAATATGGCATAGGCGCCGTGCTTGCACAGCAGGAGGGGCCAAAGTTGAGGCCAATCGAGTACATGTCCAAAAAGATGCCCTCTTGGAAGTTGGCTAAGTCTACCTATGTGAAGGAGCTCTACGCGATTTACAAGGCACTGACCCATTGGAGACATTACCTCCTTGGGAGGTTCTTCATCGTCAGGACTGATCATCATACCCTGAAGTGGATGAGAACCCAGCCAATGCTCTTCGATGCCTTAAAGTGCTGGATTGAAGTCGTTGAACAGTATGACTTCGAACCGCAATATTTGAAAGGGGAGTACAACAAAGTTGTTGATGCCTTATCGGCGTTATCGCGTAGGCCTGATTTCTCTACTGCGCTGATCACTGCGTTCGGCCTTGCGGATGATGTCGCTCGCTCTTTGGTGGAAGCCTATCGCGAGGACCAGTTCATGGCAGAGATCATACGCAGACTCGAGGCGAAGGACAAGGTGACTTCGGACGAGTTTGAGTTGGTCAATGGCCTGTTGTTTCTTGAAAAGGCCGGGAATAAACGTTTGTGTACCTAATCGGGAGTCTTTGCGTAATYTATTTCTAGGAGAATGTCATGATGGCACCAGACATTTTGGCTATGAAAAGACTGCAACCAATTTGTTGTAGAGGTTCTGGTGGCCCACAATGATGAAAGACGCCCAGCTGTACGTGGAGACTTGTCAGGTTTGTCAGAAGGACAAGCCACAAACACAGGCTCCTCTTGGGCTTCTGAAGCCCCTTCCGATTCCGGAAAGGCCTGGTCCATGGACTTCATGGATACGCTGGTCACCAGCAAGAGTGGAATGTGCTACGTCTATCTCATTGTGGATAGGTTTAGTAAGTACGCTAGGTTGGTCGCAATGCCTGCAACAACTAAGACTGAGTATGTGATTAAACTGTTAAAAGAGAACTGGGTGAGAGATTTTGGACTGCCAAAATCTATAATTAGTGACCGTGATGTACGATTTACTAGTGAACTGTGGAAGGCCGCAACTGCAGGTGACATCAGGGAACTATCCAGAGGTGAATGGGCAAGCAGAGTAGTTGAACCATGCCGTACAACACCTGATCATGCATTGCATCAAGCCAAATCAGGTAGACTGGGATGAGAAACTTGCTCTCATTGTCAGCCTGTACAACAACGCGGTGCAAAGGGCAACGGGAGTGAGCCCGAACAGCCTGCTACTGACATTCAAGACTAGGCTGCCCTTGGATTTCCTACTATTTGAGAACCAGCCTTCTGTTGCACCGGGAACCTTGGAGTTCGCTTATCGATATGAGCGTCTGATGCAGCAGGCTATTGAACAAGGCACAGGCGGCGATGATAGACTCTGAAAACAAGCACCGCCGCCCATGTACATTTCAGGTAGGGGAGAGAGTCTGGGTTAAGTCCTCAGAACTGCGGCAGGAGCACGGGATCTCCCGCAAGCTCATGCCACAGTACTTTGGACCATGCCAGATCCTAGATGTTGTGGGGGATGAACACGGATGGTCCGGACTGAGCGGCATAGGGGCCTGTCATCGCTAAGAATGGCAGCGATGGCAAGACTGCTGGCCTTATTCCTGGCCTGTGCATGACATTCAGGATCTGGTCCAAGGTGTCCTGGATTGTATCCAGTTTACTGTCCATGTATGCATGCATGGACAGGATGCTCGCCTTCAAAATCTTTTAATTATTGCTACGTGTCGAGTCATCTAATCCTTCTAGTGCAGCCTTGTCTGCCTCCCTACCCTCTAGTCTGACACTTCTGTCTCTAGTCTCTTTCTCTCTTTTAGTAGCCTTCACTTAGGGCGGGCACTTGGCTTGCTGGGGGCCTTCGCCCAGAACAATGTGATGTCTGGTAGGGCCCCTTGAGGGCTTGTTCCTCACAAATCAATCAATCAATCAATCAGCAACTATCAATCAATCAATCAATCAATCAATCAATTAATCAATAAATCATCAATCAATCAATCCTTTTCGTTTTTTTTTCTAGATTACAGGGCCAGACGTCTAGGACCTCCCTGACCATCCGGGGTTGTCCGGATGGACAATCGGTCGGACGTCGTCCCGAGGCAGTCTGTCCGAGCCTGAACGCCAAAAAAAAAAAAAAAAAAAAAAAAAAACTATGTTATGCAGAAAAATAACTCAACAATGTTTGCCTTGGGATCATATCAAAATTCCTTTTATCAAATTTGAAATAAATAACAAATTTAATGACACCCTCATTTTTTTTCTTTTTTTCATGCTTTAAACTGCTAAAAATGGAGTTGTCCGGGACCCCCCTGACTGTCAGGCCAGGACGTCCTACCATAGGACAACTGGTAACATATGTTTATTTTAATTCAATTCCCCCAACCCACCCCCGCCCCCCTGGCCCACCATGTGGCCGAGACCGGTCATGACCGACGAGGTGATGACCGGGGACTCCTAGGCATGACCGAGAGTCTTGGCCTTGGCCGCCCCCGTCCCCGGCCACGGGGACACAGTTTGTAAGTTCTGTTTCCTACATGTTAAACTGCTGGTTTCCTACATCCGTACTTGAGATCCTGTCGAAATCGAACTCCCTAGAGTAGTTCCAAATTTATTACTATACAAGGCTATGCCGGCCGCAGCTCTGCGTGCGGCGGAGACCTGCTCCTCCTTTTCCCCCTTGCCCCTTGGCATTGTCCGCCATCTTCTCTCTGTAGTGCTCTTGCATCTGCCCCCCCTTTAACCATCTCTATCTCCTCTGCTGTGTGGGCCCCCAGCATGTCCCCATCTCAATTCTCCATTATCATGTAGCGAATCATTGGTGTGGCCATCATGATCATCATCATGATAGTTATTCCGGTTTTCTCCATGAATTCGGGCTTTCTCCCCGTTCCCACTTCTGCCCGGCCTCCTCAGTCATCCCGTCACTTTTCTGCCATCTTTGCTCACCATCATCTGCCCAATGACGGGTGTGGCCATCATGATCATCACGATTAGGTTCTCTTCCATGACTGCCATCTCACCATCACCCGCCTGGTCATGGCATCATCTTCGAGGTCGGCCCTCTTTCGTCATCATTATCTACGGTCATCCCTTCCCTCTTTTGCCCTCTTTTACCCTCTTTTACCCGGTCATAGGCGTGGCCAGCAGAATGATGATCACCGTCTTCATTCCGGTTACCGTCATCGCCCCGATCAGGGATGTGGCCAGCATGATGATCATCATCGTCTTCATTCCGGTCATCACCATCTCCTCTATCCAAAACGTGGCCATCATGATGATCATCATGATCGTTATTCTGGTTATGTGGCTGATCACACAAACCATGCACCAATCTCTCTCTCTCTCTCTCTCTCTCTCTCTCTCTCTCTCTCTCTCTCTC
>BFEA01000034.1:4789864-4800310 GCA_003427395.1 Chara braunii
GGTCTTTTGGCCTCCATGGCTTCCAATAAATGTTGAGATCCGAATCCAATTATGAGAAAATCTTATTCGGGTCCTGCCACAGTTGGCGATAGTTGTCAGTCATGGTTTGCCTGATTTCGTGGTCTTTCTCTTCTCGAAGGGCCTATTTGAAGGATTTCCAAGCTTGTTGTGTGTGGGATCGGATGATGTCTTCCACCGTCTGTTGTGCTTGCTTGAGTCCAAATCTGTGGTATTTTCTGTTAAAGGAGCATCTGCCTCTCCAGGCTAGCATCAGGACCTGCAGCCTCATGTAAGAGAAGAGGTTAGTTGCAAACGGGGACCATAGGGCCATTAAGTGTTGACCGAGCAACAGGAGGCCAGGTTCCATGGGATGTGTGTGTTTGTAAGAGAGTGGAATGCTGCATCCCACCACTGCCACAGTTGCCTTACCATCGGGTAAGCCAGCAGGCAATGTTCCATTGTAGCTCTAGAAGGTAGCGACGCCCGCCCACAATACGTGTAGATGGGAGGCAACAATCCTTTTTGTTCCAAATCTTTCCTTGACACTAGCCAGTCCAGGGTGGGGAGACAACGGTGCAGGATCTGCCACTGCAGGGATCTGAAATTGGTAGGCAGGATCGTGGAGTACTTGGCCCATGGCAGGTGGAGTAGCAAAGTCCAGGTCGATTGGCGAGTCCCGTGCCCATCTTTGTGATATCGCTTGGTTGATTGGTAGGGCCTGTCGCGAGGCTCTGTAAGACCTTTTCACCGTGTATTCCCACACACACATAGGTTTGGTGCCTGGCCATTCCCATTCATTCGGATCAAACGGTAGTCTGGCAATCGGGGTTGTGGACTCGTACACATAAAAGCCGTTGTCAGAGTCTCCTACTACTCTGACTAGCAGTATCCCTCCCCACATCGCGGTTGTGTCTAGGTCCTCATTCCTTGTCAGTTTGGAGAACCTGGCCCCCGACACCTGGGTTTCGTGGGCCTGTGGTGTGCATCTCCCTTCCGCATTGTGTGTTACCTTATATGCAACACGCGGGAGAGGCAGATCTGCATACCTTTTTACCCAGTCCTCTGGCAGAACTGCGGGACCCTGTGCAAGGGCCAACCTCCACGTCAAGGGGAAAGCTTCCCTCACCTGGAACATTTTGTTTTCCACGTTCTTTGCGTGTTTCAATTTTTGTTGCAATTGGTTCGCCGTGTCCCAGTCGGCTGTAGTCGGGTCCCACAGGTCCCCTACGATGAAAACCCATTTCTTGGCCCATGTGAGCCATTGTGAGTTTGTTGTTAGCTTGAAGGGGGTGTCGTCCTGGTCGAGGATGTAGGGATTTCCAAAGAGAGGTTGGCGCCACCCATCCTGCCATCTATTGGGGGGTGGTTTCTGCTGTGGTCCGCACCTCCTCCATAGCTTGATCATATTGGGTCATAATGGATCGTTGTTGATGTCATTTGTGGTCACTTGAGATGGGGCGTCCCCCTGTCGATGGTGTGAGGGGGCGGGGATTGTCCAGTGCTTATTTGTTAGCCACTGGAAGGGGTGTACTCGTTTGTTTGCTGTAGACACCGGGGCCAAGTTGGCATTTTGTAGGCAGGCCAAGGGGCCCCATGAGATATCATTGCCTATCAACAGTCTGATGAGGACTTTCAAGATCAAGGCCTCGCTTTCCCCTTCCGGGTCTAATATCCCCAGTCCCTCATTGGATCTTGGTTGTGTGAGGATATCCCAACTCACTCGGGTCACACAGCCCGGGGTGCTTGCCCTGTTCTTCCACAAATAATTTGTGAGCGCCTTTTTGAGCCTGGTACTCTGCTGCTTCTTTAGCGGCCAGACTGCCAACTTGTACCAGATGGCTGCAAGAATCGCGTTGTTAGTTGCAAGGGCACGTCCTACCAACGAGGTATGAAGCCCCTCCCATTTTTTCAGTCTATCAATGGCTGTATCCACTAACACATCGCCATGGTTTGGTGGCAAGCCCATTGCCGTGAGTCTCACCCCTAAGATCCCTATGGCGTCTTCCTTCTGGGCCCATGCAACCCTTGGTTCGGGGAGAGGGGGTAACTTTTGTGGATGGAACCACCACCCCTCTTTCTTTGAGCCCCAGTTGACTTTCATGACTGCTGCCAATGAGAAGAGGTGTATCACCTGGGTGAGGGCCATGAGACTGTTCGGGTCTGCCCTTATAAGAACCGTGAGATCGTCTGCAAACAGCGATGTAAGTGGGACCAAATGTTGAGGGAGTTTGGGGATGGGCACTTTGGCGATGTCAGGGTGAACTCTAATTAGCGATGCCAAGGCTTCTATTACAATCACAAATAGCAGGGGGGCAATTGGATCCCCCTGCCTTACTGATCTTTGTAATTGAATTGGCGGTGAAAGATGGCCATTGAGCATGACGTTTGTAGAAGCTGGTCGATGGAGGATCCGGATCCAGTGGGCAAAAGTTGACCCAAAATTCATCTTAGTCAGACACATGTCGAGGAAGTCCCAATCCACGTGACCGTAAGCTTTCTCAAAATCTATGAACAAGATAGTTGCCCGAACATTGCGCTGGCGGGCATATTTTATGGTCTCATTGACCAGCAAGACATTGTCTTGAATAGTGTGGTTGGGCATAAACCCTGTCTGGTCTGGGTGTATTAGCATATTCATGAACGAGAGTAGGCGATTGGTTAGCGCCTTGGCGACCATTTTGTAAGAGACGGGAAGGAGGGTGACGGGTCTGTAGTTTCTTATGTCTTCTCTGTCTTCTTTCTTATAGAGGAGCGTGGCGACTCCCTGACCGATTAGCCCCCGAATGAGCCCTCTTTTTGGACTGCCTGTATGTATCCCAGGAGGTCATCCTTAAGAAGTTCCCAGAATTGCACCCAAAATTCCTTGGGGAAGGAGTCAATCCCTGGAGTCTGCTCTTCGTCCATGCCTTGCAAGGCTTCCCAGACTTCTTGTGGGGTAAACTCTTTCTCTAGCTGATGTCTTTGTTCCTGTGAGAGTCGTTCCTTTAACGCTTGTAGCAGTGTATCTCTCGCATGTAGAACCTCTTGAGGGTGCTTCATTGGTGTCTGGGAAGTGAAGAGATTACTGTAGTATTTAGCGGCGTAGTCTACTATGGAATATGCGTTGGTGGTCACTGGAGCACTGGAATCCATCGGGTGTTTGAGTGCAGGAACTGTGCTGGCCCTCATTCTGGCGTTTGCCTTGTTAAAGAAGGGCTTTGCCATTGTGTCGTCTGTGTGTGCCTTCTTAATCATGACCTGTATCCTCTATGCCTCCGACTGGCGGCTGATATAGTTCTGGAGGTGGTCTCTAGCTTCTTGCAGTTTATCAAAGGAGGGGCGGTGAAGGGGGTCTTCCATAAGGTGTTCATCCAATCCTTCCAGTTCATGCATGAACCTGTCTAACAAGGCTTTGTGGTCTCTAGCGTATTGGATTGATTTTTTTTTGGATCTGTCCCTTAATTGTGTCATTCCGTCATTAAACCAAGCCACCCTCTCCCCCGATTGTGGTCTCTGTGTTTGCCAGTATAGCCAGAAGGAGGTGACCATGTCTTTGAAGTTAGATAGGCGGAGGAGGGAGGTGTTAAGCTTATAGAAACCTGGTCCTCTTTGGATATGAGTGTGGAATGAGAGGCCGAATGTTATCATCCTATGGTCAAAGGATTTACATGGGCTGATGGTAGTTATTTCTGCAGTGGTAACCAGCCCTATTAGATCTTTTGACACTAGGGTGAGGTCTATTCGTGAGTTGGCCAGACCGTGCTCTTCCCTGGATGATACACAGGTAAATGCTTTTTGGTTTGGATGCAGCAGTCTATAAGCATCCTCTAGATTCCTCTCTGCCATTAGTTGTCTGAGCATGAGTACATCAGGGCTCAGGTTTGGCTGGGAGGGGGATACCTGGTTGGACTACTGTCCAGCAGATCTGCCGTCCATTAGCGGGTCTAGGATCGTGTTGAAGTCACCTGCGATTATGACCGGAACATCGTCCGATAAAATGTTGGAGCAGGGAGAGGAAAAGGTCAATTCTACCAGTCTGGTCGTTGGGTGCATATACACAAGCCAAGTAAAATCCGTCCTCTTCGTAGGCCACCTTAAGGCAAACCCATCTTCCTTGTTCCTATCTTTCCAGGGAGAATATTATATTAGATAATGGAAAAAAAAGAATATCAGGCGTGAATCCAATGCCACATGTATGCAGGGTAAAAAGTGTTTCAACTGCAGTGATTTTTTGCACTGAGACGTACGTGCCAATGAAGTCTGAAAGAAGTAGAGCCCGCAAACCACTAGCGTACCTCCTAGCCTGTTTTTGTCGAGCCTGAATTTCACTGCGCACCACGTTTTGGCGAGTCTGGGTTCTGTTTTTTTTTTTTTTTTTTTTTTTTTTTTTTTTAATGTTTTTGTGAGGATTGAGCCCTCAAGAAGGGGCCTTGCCATGATGTACATGTCTGGGGTAAGGCCCCAGCAAGCCTCGTGCCCGCCCTAAGTGAAGGCGGGCCAGCAAATCAACAAGAGCCCTCTGTGCAAACATTTCATGAAGTGGGGTCCATACAGTTGCGGCACGCCAGTTGGTTGGAGTGCACCGAGTATCGGAGCTCTGCAAATGCAGAAACCCCAGGGCCCCAGAGTTGGTTAGGCCCTGGGCACATAAACGTGAGGCCGACAATGCATGCTGGATATAGAGGCCAAAAATGCCAATGGGAAACCCAATTGGGCTTGGACATTGACTCACGATTCTTCTGTATCGTTCTCAAATGGATGGTTACTCGGTTCCATTGCGCTATCTGCTCTTGCTTTGACTACTTGGACTTCAGTGTGATTTTGCAATCTGGATTTCTTTGCTTCGTCCACATTCATGTTCCTTGCATTTTGGTATCGGAGATGGTTCAATTCGCCATTTACCTTGGTGCGCTGGCGTTATACAGACTTGGTGCGTTGATGATGCTTCTTCGCAGTTGGTTCTTGTGACGTCAGGCCAACATTAGGCGCACGACCTGGGTAGAGAGGTGTGCGCCGGAAGGCTATACGGCATGGGTTGCCGTGGTTACAGCGGAATGTATGATTGGTGATGAGAGCATGCTGATGTGGCATTWAGCTRARGTGGCAYTGCATTGCGTTGTGGGTGGTACCGAGGCTACGACCGGTCATCAAATGCACACTCAGCTCAATTGGTGAGAAATCTGTGGTTGGGGGCAGCTATCTCCAGGTACGTTGTTCCCTTACCTTATCTACTCTCTCAATCTCTTSTTACCGYGAGGAAGTGAGTCCAACTTGAGARTCCTCTCTTTTGGTGAGGTGTCGTGWGCGCGCTACCTTGAGATACGACAATCTTCCCGGAAGCATCTGGAAGGAGAAAGGGCGGTGCCTCTGAAGGGCCCTGGTCGAAGCACTGGGTCACGGTCATCATGCCAACCCGATGGGAGTAGGGAACGCATGCGATGGCTGCTTGTCTATTTTGGCACTTTGCTGCGCTATAGAAGTTGTGTCGGGTGTGCCAGCCCATAAGAGAGGCTTACCAGACCGTCTATAAATACTTCTGGTTGGGGACTCGGTGTTGATACTGGCTGTGATCGTCATCCTGTCTGCGACGTTAAATAATTCCTGCGGAGATGGGGGCTCTCCTTAAATCCCTCCTGATCAGCCAGATCACACCGGGTAGTAAGGCTCGTTCCGTACGAGGGTAAATAAGAGTGGATGGGCTGACTTGCTCGGCAATGACTTGGGGCACAGGGGTGGGCCGACAATACACACGAAGACACTGCTGCTCAAAGATGCTCTTCGGTATGTTGGATTGAGGGGAGGGTAGGTTCTAATTGGTGCTCAACTGTGAATATAACTATACCCACTATTCATACATCTGCAACATAGTCTGGTTTTGTTCTTGATTAGTTGGTTGACAGACTGCTAATACCTCACAAACAGTTTAGTGGTAGGACTGTTGTATACTACCATAGCCAGTTCTATGCAAACTTCTGTAAGTGAACTAATCACGACAAGACCAAACTATGTAGACAGTCTTTTGTGAATGTTGTAGGCTACCACTTGATCGGTCAAGTAGGGGACCTATCGTACACATTTATTTTTAGAAAATTAGGTGTCGGTCATACACATGTTGTGGTAGGACTCCAGCAGGGAGTTGTAGTGCAGATAGTGTTTGCCTAACTGATGAGCGGGTCAGACACCGACGAGGGTAGAGTTGACAATGTGAGACTGACACGTTCGAGAGCACTTAGGGTCCCGCACGTGTTCCAGACCCTACAACCGGGAGACGAAGCACGGCTTCGTGCCGAACGTAGAGCCCGTGCTCTTGCAGCAGCGAGGGCAGCAGCAAACCTAGCAGCTAGAGAACAGGCAGCAGCAGCCAGAGCAGCAGCAATGGCTAACGGCGCAGCCTCTGCTGCATCCTCGTCAGGGACCCTGTTGGGAATGCCCTCAGGGCCCGCGGGTACTTCCAGATCAATAGGTGCTAGACAGTCCACAACTCAAATGGCGGGCTCGCAGTTAAGCCCGTTGACCCCACGCGGCAGGGAGCTCCGAGAGCTTCAACAGGTCGAAAGGATCCGCAAGCGGTTAGAGAGGGAACTGAAGCAAACTATCGATAGAGAAAGAGAGATCAAAAATAGAACAGACTGACTTGATACATTAGAGGCAGACAAAGCTGCATTAGAGGGTTTGGATGAGTCAGCCATGTCTGACCAAATGAAAATATTGAAGAACAGTATGTTGTCGCTGCATGCGCATGTGGACAGCAGACTGGATTTCATGCAGAACTCTTTGGACCAGATCCTATACCTTTTGCAAAGGCCAGGATTCCGGCTTACAGCACAGTCGCCGTTGCCGTTAATGGCGATGTCTGGCCCCTTTCCGGTACAAGCTGGCACACAGCCAAGTGGTACATCTGCAGCAGCCGCACAGACTGTTGCTTTTTCTTCTTCTGGGTCAGCGGTGGTTACTACACCATCACCGCAACAACCTGTTCCTTAACAGGGACATCAACAAGGTCAATGGTACCCAAAGACCCCTATGAAACCGCCCCTTACCTTCTCCGGAGAGAAGAAGGATGAGGAACTCAACACATGGTTGAGCACGGTTCCAGTGTGGGTAAGGGCAAAGAGGACTTTGCAGGAGGAGGAGGTGATTACTGCTGCATCTTACCTTGAGGGTAAGGCAGCCAAATGGCTAGATGGATTAGTAGCAAAGGCCGGGTACGGACGACGAATGGCAGACTGGGCTAAGACCCTTACGTTAGAACCGTTCTTGGAAATGGTAGAAGCTCGCTGACACAATCCACAGCAGGCACAAATTGTCACTGATGCGATGCACAGACTAGACCAAAGAAAATTTAAGTCAGTCAGAGAGTTAACGACTACCGTAGAAAGCCTCATCGTTGTTTCTGGCATACACTACGATGACCAGGTCTTATTGACCATGTTTGTGAGATGTCTCCCAGAGAATCTCAGGAACTCACTAGCCAGCGAGGCTCGCCTCGAGTATCACTCGTTTGAGACACTATCTAGAAAAGCCTTAGACTTAGAGGCTACTCTAGGAAGTGCTCAACCTACTCAAGTCGACACAAGGAAGAAGAAGAGTCCACAGGAATGGAACAAGAAGGGGAACAAATTGATGATGGTTGAGTCCGATGGGACTCAAACTGAGATCGAAGAGCTCACAGACTTGTTGGACTATTCAGAGTATGACGACGAGAAAATCGCTGAGGGTAGCACCCTCGCCGCAGTTGTAAAGACTAAGGCCGGTGGCCGAGGGAAGGGCCATCAAAAAAGTCAAGGGCAGGCCGCCTCCAATCAAACGAAAGTTGCTGATTGGGTCAAGGCAGGTCTTGATAAAGAAGTGTGGCGGGACCGCCGAGTGCGTGGCGCTTGCATTAACTGTGGTGAATACGGGCACACCCAGTATAAGTGCAATAACGCAAAGGTCAGGCAGAAGATACCTCCTAAGATGGGGCACCTTCTTCCCAGGCTTCTAGCTCGGGAGACACGTAAGGCCAGTGGAAGTTTTAGCTGCTTCTACTCAAGGTGAAGTGGGTCAGATACCCTCCCCACTTCATGAGCAGGCCATAGCTAATGACTCTTTAGTCACCCTGCAGACTCATCCAGACCAAACCATGCTCTGTACGTTGGATGTGTCTGAAGCCTTAGAAGATTTGGAAAGTGAGTGGTCAAGTATGGACCCTCGTGAATCTTGGGTGGCACTAAGGAAAGGTCCTAAAGGGGAACATTTCGTTGTGGAAGTTGATGTAGGAGGCCGCAAATGTGGTGCCTTCATAGACATCGGCTCCACGCGGAACTACATAAGTTGCGACTGTTTGGAAAGGCTGCACCTACAGGACCGGGTACAACACCTTAGTAGACCCGTAGCATCTACTTTGGCCAATAAGGAGCGCATGATTATCACGGTCTATATCAAGGATGTAGTCTACACCTTCTCCTATGGAGGAGGGGAACTTAATCACAAGATTTCGTTCCTGGTTAGCGACGACTTAACGTTTGATATGCTGTTGGGAATGTACTACCTTGAGGTTGCCAAGCCCCAGTTTGACTGGGACAAGAAGGTGTTAAAGCATAAGTTGCCTGATGGAAGAACAGTTAGACTGACTAAGTTCAAAGCCAGTAGTATAATCGATACCTATGGCTGCTTGTGTGCATCAACGTTCTATAACTATTATAAACAGAACCAAGAGGAGGGTATGTACCTAGTGTATGTCTCGGAGAAAGGGGCGGCCGTTAAAACACCCCCAGAGATAGAACACGTCGTTGCTAAGTTCCCTGATCTGTTTAAGGAGCCTACAGAAGTCGTAGAGAGGGAGATTGTCCATGCCATAAAAATCATTCCAGGGAGTAAAACCCCAAAGGGAAGGATCTATAGGATGGCTCCGGCCGAGTTGGACGAGCTTTGGCGACAACTTAAAAAACTTACAGAGAAGGGATGGATCCGACCGAGTACTTCCCGCTACGGATCTCCAGTACTATTTGTACCAAAGAAGGGGGGTACATTGAGGATGTGCATTGATTATAGAGGCCTCAATGTCATCACAGTAAGGAACACAGAGCCTCTACCTCACATAGACGACCTATTGGATAGGGTGCAGACATGTAAGTACTATAGCAAAATAGACTTAAAATCCGGTTACCATCAGATTGCAATAAGACCTGAGGATCAGCACAAGACTGCTTTTCAGACCAAATACGGTCTGTATGAGTTTGTAGTGATGTCATTTGACCTTTGCAATGCGCCGGGTACATTCCAGCATGCCATGAATAAGATCTTCCATGACCACTTAGATAAGTTTGTCGTAGTCTACCTTGACGATATTCTTATCCTTAGTAAGTCTGTCGAAGAACATGCACAACACGTTGAGACTGTACTTTCACTATTGCGGCAACACAAGTATAAGGTCAACCTAGAGAAATGTGAGTTCGGACACACTAAGATCTTATACTTGGGTCATGAAGTATCCGCGGATGGTATTAGGCTGGAAGATGCGAAGGTGGCTAGTATCAGGGACTGGCCACGACCTCAGACTGTTACTGAGGTCAGATCTTTCTTAGGAATGTGCGGCTACTATAAGAACTTTGTGAAGAATTATTCCACAGTCGCCTCTCCTTTGACTGATCTAACTCGACTTGACACGCCGTGAGACTGGAGTGATGAGTGCGAGGCTGCTTTCAAACGATTGAAGCATGCACTCATGAATCATGAGGTTCTCATGGTGCCCAATCCTCTGAAGCCATTCATGGTGACCACTGACGCAAGCCAATACGGCATTGGCGCAGTGCTGGCTCAGCAGGATGGGAAGAAGTTGAGATCGATTGAGTACATGAGCAAAAAGATGCCATAAAAGAAACTGGCAAAATCCACCTACGAAAGGAAACTCTATGCTCTCTACAAGACACTTGTCCATTGGAGGCACTTTCTGTTAGGACGGTTCTTCTATTTGAGAACTGACCATCAGACCCTTAAATGGATCAAGACTCAACCGGCTCTTTCTGATGCACTCAAGCGCTGGATTGAGGTCATAGACCAGTATGACTTCAAGCTAGAGTATCTGAAGGGAGAGTACAACAAGGTTGCAGATGCGCTATCACGTAGGGCAGACTACCTAGGGGCGCTCGTTTATGATTTTGGTGTATCTGAAGAACTAACTCAATCGTTGGTGGAAGCCTATCAGGAAGACCCTGTCATGATGAACATCATACGCAAACTTCAGGCAAAAGACAAGGCCACAGAAAATGAGTTTGTGATGGTGGACGGACTTCTCTTTCTTGATAAAGCCGGAGTTAAAAGGTTAGTTGCTCCATCTAGTGAACGTTTGCGTAGTTTATTCTTAGGAGAATGTCATGACGCAACCGGACACTTTGGTTACAAAAAGACGAGTGCTAATCTAGTACAACGATTTGGCCTGGAATGTTAGAAGATGCAAAGAAGTATGTAGAAACCTGCCAGGTCTGT
>BFEA01000034.1:4802886-4821308 GCA_003427395.1 Chara braunii
GCTTTGACTACTTGGACTTCAGTGTGATTTTGCAATCTGGATTTCTGTGCTTCGTCCACATTCATGTTCCTTGCATTTTGTTCTCTGCTGCTACTGTCACGGAAAGAACAAAAAAAATAAAAAATTATGATGTAGTTGCGGCCGCGAAACTCACAAAAGAACGGGGAGGGCCAGGAAATACAGCTTTGGCCGTGAAATGCAGTTCTATACATTCTTGGAAGTGTTAGTGTGAGTGTGCCCTCAGTGAGGGCGTCTCAGCCCCGTGGCCAGGTTGTCAGAATCCAGAAAGAAAAAGAAGGAAAAAATGGAAACACAGTTTTGGTGGTGAACTTGGCAAAAAGGAAACACAGCTTTAGCCGTGAAATTGGCTGGATACATTCCACTAAGTGCCAGTGTGATCACAAATAAACACAGCTTCAGAAGATCACGGATTACACCCTGGCTCACTGGCAGAGGGGCTCAGGCCTGGACCCCACAGGGGAAAATAGTGGAAAAACTGGTGCGGAAAAACTTTTCTTGGACTCCACTGGACAAATCAGGCCCTCCGGAAAGCTGATCTTAGGAGGGTGGGGAGGTTTTCCGGGACCCCACCGCCTGGAAAACGGTAGCTGGAATCCGAGATTTTGTGTTTTCACATTGGTTCCCCGTCGGAAAAGTGCGAGGGGAGCAGTTTCCGTCGGAATTTTGTGCCTGGGCCAGAGAGTGGGGGGGGGGAATGTCCTTCGTTGGAGACTCGTCGCTCACCCGCTGGTCCATCCATAGTCCGAGCCGAGCCGACCCCTGGTTCAATGGCCAGCGTGAAACAGGAACAAAACCCCTTCGAACGGACATCAGAGACCGCCATCCGGTCCATCTCCAGTTTCCAGCCTTTCCAGGCTCATGGAAACTGGCTTTTCCAGCCTCTCCGGTGGGGTCCCGTCATTCCGCAGGCAAACTCTTCCGGACACCCTTCCACCGAAACCCAAAAATCGTCACTTTTCCAATACTTTTCCGGTGGGGTCCAGGCCTCAGGCTTCGACCCCACAGGACCGCGGAAAGGAAAGACTTTGCCGCGAAACTGTTTCCAGGACCCCACAACCTGCAACAGATGTCCAGGAAAAGGTTAAATTTCTTCCGCAAACCGTTCTCCGGGACCCCACAGACCGAAGATTGCGGCTCGGAAAAACATCGTTTTGTTTTTCTACATAGTCTGCGGCCGAAGATTGCGGCTTGGAAAAACATCGTTTTGTCTTTTTACATAGTCTGCGACCGAAGATTGCGGCTCGGAAAAACATCTTTTTGTTTTTTTACATAGTCTGCGGCCTGGAAAAGTCTCAAGGGAGGATTTCTCGCCGAAATTTTGTGCCGACTCTGGAGGGTAGGGAGGAGGGCATGTCGTTCCTGGAAAAGTCTCACGGGAAGCAGCAGCCAATAGCGACGAGGAGTGCCACAAGAAAAAAAAAAAACAAAAAAAAACAACCAAACAAATGAGTGCCAACGGAGACCCGCCACGATTGGCTCAGCTGATTTCCAAAGGGTTTCCCAAACGCGTTTGAGACCGGCCACGATTGGCTCAGCAGATTTCCAAAGGGTTTCCCAAACGCGTTTGAGACCGGCCACGATTGGCTCAGCTGATTTCCAAAGGGTTTCCCAAAGGCGTTTGGTCCTTCTCGGTGGGATCCCTGCAAAACTGCTTTCGGACTTTCCAAAATTCTTTGCCCGCTTTTTTTGGCCGGCCGCTTCTTCCATCCTTTTGCCAGTGGGCTTCAATCAAGCCTCATTTATTTATTTATTTATTTATTTATTATTATTATTATTTTTTAAACAACCCGAGCAAATGCTAGAGGTGCTGATAAGAGCAGACACCTCTAGCATGCTCGGGGAGGCTCCATCTATTGGTGGGGAGCAGCACCTGCTGGAAAACGGGTCCAGCGTCCCTTGACATGTAAAATGGTTGTTATAGGAACCTTTCGAACTCATGCAGGCCTGCCACGTGTCGGCCCTGTGAACAGTCGTCAAAAGCGACACGCAAGCATGGCAGGTGACTGATGAGCAGCATTGATTGCCCTCAACAGAGGGGATTAACTGCCCACCGTAAGCCAAAATTATATCCTAAATCATACCCGTACTCTGAGTTCCTCATCGTCTACCCTGTAGATCCTTTCAGGCACACAAAAAAGCATTTAAAAAGTCAATCAAAATCATATCCGTACTCTGAAACCCTCGTCATATGGTAACAAGCCCTTGCAGCGCCGTGGGGAGGGGGGGCAAAAATCAGAAAAAGAGGATCGTAGTCATGCACCGTACTCTGATACCCTCATCATATGGTAACAAGCACTTGCAGCACCATGGGGAGGGGGGGCGAAAATCAGAAAAAGAGGGAGGGGGGCGAAAATCAGAAAAAGAGGATCGTAGTCGTGCAAGTGGGGTTCCACGTATACCAATTAAAGCGCCCTCCTCCAAATATCACGGGAGGGTAAATGAAGGGCCTCCCCAAGGCCTCTATACTACTGTACTACCCTCCCACCCGGATCCCATAGCGCTGCGCCATCTCACCCGTACGTACAGCGCCAGATGTACATGGAGATCCAGAAAATGATCCCCTCCCCAGAAGGCTTCCTTGTACCGCATATGGCAAGACTCACATCCGGATCGATGTTGTGGTTGGTGTCTTCATTATCAGCAAAATCGGCCTCATTATTGGTGACGTCAACATGAATGATTTGGATGCATATGCTTTCGTCATTTTTCCCAGGATCGCAGTCGTCAGCGCTACTGTTGTTGCTGTTATTGGTGTTTTCGTTGTTGCTGTTGATATTATTATCGTCATCGGTGATGTTCTCATTATTGTTGCCGTTGCTGGTAAAAGCCTCGAGAAGAACGTCGTCGCCGTCGCCGTCTTCGAGGGAACGATGCCGTTGTTGCAGTCTCCCGAATCCTTGTTGTCGTCGTTATTGTTGTTGCTCTCATTATTGTTGTCATTGATGTTGTTGTTATTGTGAACAGCAGCGATAAGGGTGAGATCGTCGTTGTCATAGCATCGGCCCTCCAACATGGCACAAAGAACTTGCCCCTCCTCAAGCTCCTCGTAGTAGCGCCGCATCAAGTCATCCAATCGCGGGGAATTTGTAGTCGCATCCAGGTGGGGAGGCGGCCCCTCCTCCAACCCCCATGTGATCTCCATTAAGCACTCTCACACGCTTTGGATCCACGAGATCAGCGGTGCCATCCTTTCAACAGCAACCGATCACAGCTTCGCCACCACCTGGCGTACACACGCACTGCTCTCTTGAACGGTAGCAAGCCACGCATCAGCTCCTAGTTCCCCCGGACATGCCATCGCCAATCTCCACTCGGCTCTCACCCCTTCGTGTTTCTCACCCCACGTCATGCACCTCTCCACACACCCAGTAGCATCCCTCTTTACTGACCTCGCCCTCTCAAGAGGTCCACAGATAACACACCACGTGGTGCGCTACCGGTCAACTCAGAGGCCACGTCAGATGACGGGGAAACTGCCCTGACGTGTTGCGCAAGGAGTAGGCCGGGCCCTGCTGGCCGGGCCCTGGCGGGGGACCAAGGTGCGAGCAGTCCATAACGCGGTCCGCTGTTGCGCATTTCGCTGCCATGCCTCAAGCTCCATGGCCCATAGTGCAATTATAACTATTATAGGCAGAAACAAGAGAGGGGCACGTACTTGGTCTTCCTACCTCAGAAGGGGCAAACCGTCAAGACCCCTCCGGACTTAGAAAAAGCCGTCGCTAAATACCCGGACCTTTTAACCACAACAAAAGGATGTCATGAGGTTAGACCTTGGAAAATAAAAAAGAGAACAACAACATCTACAATCTGACCATTTTAGTTGTAAGATTCATTATGTGGAGAACTACTGTGAGCACGACCTCCTGGACTACCCTGCCCGTCATCATTGCAGCATGAAGTATCTTCTTTCCTCCCTCCCCACCTTTCACGAGCGAGCTCGAAAAATAATTTTATTGTCTCGAAATTCAAGGGATGCTGACCCTCTGTGGGACTCCCGGAAACTTTGGAAATTTGGGAAAACTGCCAGTTATCCCTCTTTTCGCAACACTGGCGGAGGTACTAGCACTGATGTTTCCAAAAAAGGTCACAAAACGCTTCCGGCAAAAACAAGTTTCAAATTGCGCTCCGGCAATGTATAAAAGGTAGCTTTCTGGTCAGGTAGGGTTACGTTGGGGGGGGGTGTTGTGTTCGGGGGAATGCCTGAAGTGCAATTTGTGACTGTACAATCGTACGAGTCGCTATGGCCACCATTGTACTCAGATAGCTAGCGATGCCTAGCTCTTGCCTGGTCTACTATATATAGTCCCTTTCGAACTATACTGCGTCCTTTGGTTCAAAAAGAATTGGGATCACCCACGCAGTGCTTGTCAGCAGAACCGCAGGCGTCCATTTGTATTAAACCGCCAGTACTTGGCCCAGCTATCGGCAGCTGGCGTTTCACGTTAAGGCGCCGCGACATGCAGGCTTCGGGGTACCGGACCACAATGGCTGGAAGTGCCAGCCAAATGGAAAATGAAACGGCACCCCGACGGTTCGGCAAACCTTGGCGCGCAGGGGGTATCCTGGGTTGGCATCGATAGCTGGGCCAAGTACTGGTGGTTTAACCTCCGTCCTCATCACGACCCGGAGTACCTGGTGTGGTCTGCATACCCTGTACCCGTGGGGAGATGCATCATGTTGTCATCAGGTTTCATGCGGGCGTGTCGCTTCATCCTGGTGGCGGCTGAAAAAGCAAAAGACAAAAAAAAAAAAAAAAGAGTTGATGATGGTGTCATTCGGCTAATTGACTTCGCATATCTCTTCTCAAGGTTCGATGCCCTTAGCGGTGGAGACAGCGGAGGAACAAGCGTCTCACGCACGTACAATGTCGTGCCTCAAGCCGACTCGCTGCCTGTATCTGTACGTCCAGGGAAAAGAGAAGGGAAAAGAAAAAAAAAAATACCAGAAAGAAAAAGAAAAAGAAAACATGCCGACGAAAGAAAAAAGCAAAATCATTAAAAAAAAATAAAAAATAAAATGGAAACGGGGCAAAGGGGGCAATACTAGGTTGATTACGGGTTGAACCATGGAAATGTGTCCTCAGGCTTTTATTATGATGCATAGGATGGGCAATCGAGTCTTCTCACCGTTCCCTTTGCATGGATATGCACCCTTACCTGGTCCTGTTCCCTGGCCCTGCCCTTTTATTAACCAAGGCCCTGTCTGTTCGCAGACTCGTGCGCGCGTGTGTGTGTATGTGTGTGTGTGTGTGTGTGTGTGTGTGTGTGTGTGTGTGTGTGTGTGCGCGCGTGTGTGTGTGTGTGTGTGCGTGTGTGCGTGTGCGTGTGTGTGTGCGTGTGTGTGTGTGTGTTGTGGATGTTTACCACAACATCTCGCGTTCCACCCAGACAAGTAGGTCCGAAATCGCAACAACTTTACGTCTATTGTAGACGATAAAGAATGTTTGAGATAAAATCAATCCACCTAGGAAACAATTTTGCCTCCAGAATCAGCAAGCAGAATAAGAATATTACCTTTATGCAAGCAATGCCTACATGAGTAGATCCAAAATCATAGGGACGTGACCTTTATGCAAGGAATGCAGCACACTTGAGAGAGGCGTACTCAACAATGAGACAATCAGCAGATGAACCACAATAGATCAATCACATCCCCCTTATTATTGTTGGGAGGCCTCCAAGTTTATTTGTTCTTACAACACCCCTGTGTGTGTGTGTGTGTGTGACAGATTGATTGATTGATTAACCATTTGATTGACAATTTCATTGATTGATTGGCGGTTGATGGAATGATTGAATGATTTATTTTTTAATTAATTGATTTATTGTCATTATTGATTGATTGATTATTTTCGGGTTTAATAATTTGAAAAAAAAACTAAAAATACTCTGGGGTGGAAGGGGGAGGCTGAAAAGGTTTTGAACCCTGATTTTGTTTTCCTTTTCTTTTTGTTTTTTTCTTCAATGTGGAGTTAGGGTGTGTGTGTCAACCCCCCCACCGCCAGTCCCATCTTGAGGGGCCCTTGAGAAGGCCGCCTCTTTTGCATGAATAGCCATTCATGGCGTAGGGGGTTGCTGAATGGACGGCGTAGGGGGTTGCTGAATGGACTTTCACCCTACATTGAACGGTTCATGGGTAGGCACTGCCATGGGTAGGAGAGAAAATTGAACAAGTGAACAATGATTTCGTTTGGGAGGTGGGTGGATGTACACCAAGAATCATCATTCCCTCGAGCCTCAACTCGTTTCCTCCTTTTGGCTGGTCATTGCAGCCTACCATGGACTTTGTCGACATTCGTTTAAGGAGAGAGAGACGACTTATCCCCTCACCACACCGCGTTTCACTCGTACTGTGTTAGGCCGACTTAGGCGTATTTTGAAAATAGGTATAGAACTACGTTACCAGAGTGAGGATTAGTTCCTCAAGCATGAACATTTCACAACATCGTCCCGGAAATTTAAACACATCACATCGAAAGACGACGAGAAGAAGAGGAAAGGGAGAGGAACTTCAAGGAGAAAGAGACACCCACACAATAAAGTCGTCAAAAATGTATATCGTTATTACCCAGACGTGACAATAACCATTACCGGTGTAGTCCCCCGTACTATGTACAGGGGGTCACCGTACGACCGTACCGGTTCCCATCCGAACTGGCCAGGGCCATGTGGGGGGGTGGCGGGGGGGGGGGGGAAGGTTGACCCCCTGGGGTGGTAAGGGGGGTTATGATTGATTGATTGATTGATCGATTGATTGATTGATCGATTGATTGATTGATTGATTGGTGGGGGAGGGGTCCTCCCTCCCCTCCCCGGCACACACACACACACACACACACACACACACACACACACCTGTCTCTTATACACATCTAGATGTGTATAAGAGACATGATTGATTGATTGATTGATTGGTTGATTGATTGATTAATTGATTGATTGATTGATTGATCGATTGAGTGAGTGAGTGAGTGAGTGAGTGAGTGAGTGAGTGAGTGATTTGATATATTGATTGATTGATTTGATTGATTGATTGATTGATTGATTGATTGATTGGTTGATTGATTGATTGAATGGTTGATAGATTGACTGGTTGATTGATTGATTGGTTGATTGATTGATTGATTGATTGAATGAGAAAGTCGCGCGCTACAGCGCAAGGCAATGTGAGAAAGCAGGGAAGGCAGTGGGATTGGGGCAGGCAGCAGGAGCAACAAAGGCAGCGGAAGTGGGAGTAGGGATCGACATTCTTGAAAAGACCTCTCAATTTGCTTGTGTAGGTCACACCCAACGTGGTACTGCGATTTGGGCGCCAAATAGTCCTCGAGTTCCTCAACCAGCTCGACATCCCATCAATCTCCACCAGCCTGCCAAACCGTGGCCATTCACCTTTGGCAACAACTCAGACGCATTTGTGCAATTACACACAAATTCCTCCTCCTTCGCTTTCACATGAAAGTTATGTAGTATGTCACCCACTGTTTTGTTCCTCGTCCATACGATCCTCATGTGCCCAATCATCATGTCCTTCCATTCCATACATCCGCCACATCCATACCTATCAGCAACTTCGCGCACACCTTCCTTATCCCAGCCTTACTAACCCCATCGTCATACTTTACCCGCACCACCAATCTTTGCCATACATTAACCGCGAACTGCGACCTCAGCACTCCTAAGAGTACCACCCGTAATCGAAATCTCGTCCTTTTTTCTTGAAAACCTCGAATTGCGCTGAAGACACGAACCAGCCAATCAAGACCTTTCTTACTTAACTCTCTTCGACTCGCCAAGTTCCTGGAGTAATTCTGCCAGCGGCTCGTTCAATTTCTCCGTTCGAGAGCAAAAACCCTTAAATCTCTTCGACTCGCCAAGTTCCTGGCGTAATTATGCCAGCGGCTCGTTCAATTTTTCCGTTCGGGAGCAAAAACCCGTTACGGTTTAAAAAAATGCCAAGATGTTATTTCGAAACCATGCCTTCGTGTCTCGCAGGTTCGCTCGTCCATACACCGATGAGACCACAGAACCACCATAACATCTCTTTAACAACTTCCATCCTCCGACCCAGATAATGGCAGATATTCCCTCCCTTACACTGCACCTCTATTGACCTCACTTTCTCTCTTCTCCAGGAATCCAAGATTTCCTTCAGCTTCACCAACATTTGACCTGTGGACGTCTGGAGACATAGGTGTGTTCTTCCCACACTTTGCACTGCTCCCTATCTGCCCAATCTTTTCTCCTTTTTCTTAGCCTTTCTCTCTTCCCTTGTCTTCTTCTTCCGGTTCTTCCCCACCTGTTCTTTGTGTTCAATATTGTGTCACTAAACCGGATCAGTGTCTTCTCCAGATCCAATAGATCTTTTTCCCTACATCGACATAGCGGCAAAGGAACATAACCTTCAACCCCTGTCTTTCTCAACCACTGATACAACTTATGGTTTCTCGCATCCGCTAACCCTTTCCTCCCCTTTTCGACCTTGCTAATATGCTCCAACCAACGAACATCCAACGTCCTTGTCGTCGAACCCACATACACGTCCCTACACCAAGGTGAAATTAACACATAAACTAATGGACCTTCCGCACTTAACAGATCCTCCCTCGACCCAATCTGTCCGTTAAATACCCTTGAAACTTTTGTCCCCCCTGGCAGAGCTCCCACCAGTATCAACAGAATAAGTAGGAGCTGTTGTGGCTTCTTCAGCGGTCTTGTGTCATTTGACTGACTTCGTGCACCAAGACCTAGCTAACTTGGAACCACAAAGTAACTATCATAGAAAAACATGTTCGTCAGTACCGCCCTGCGTCCGGGCAATCATCAAAACCTTGTCCGTCAACTCGCACATACCCATACCAACCCTTATTCATGCATTAACCCTTACTATCTTAGTCGTTCCTTCAAAACCGGGCCTATTCCGGCCCCTATTACCATTGTCGGTCCCCGTGTAAATTTTGAGGCTGCCGGTACCTTTCATAGCAACCGGGTCCAGTTCCGCTTGTTTATAAAGGAAGCGTGATAAATGTAAATGTGTGTGATCGGTTCTCCTATTATAATTCCTCCCGACGATTCCGAGAGACATTCCGACCAGGCCGTCTTCAGACCTCTTTCAACTGCAACACTCTGTGATGACATGATATACTCCTTTTTTAGTAAAAAAAAAAAAACACAATAAAATGATAAAAAACAAAGAAAAGAAAGAGAACATCCCAAAGAAAACTGTGAAAAGTTGTGATTATTCAATTATTGACATTGTGGCAAAAAATCAATTATGCTTATTTTTCTGCAGAACTCGTAAGATTTTTTTTTTTTTTTTAAATAACAGGGACGTTCTATCCTTCCCTGGGACCTTGTCTCACTAGCTCCGTTGAGCTAGGTTAACGTTGGGCTTTTGACGATGCGTGACTCTGTACACGACAACGGACATGCACGTCGTCCAAGTCATCTACCGGTCCGTTTTTAATAAAAAAGGCAATAGAGACTATGTTTGTTTTTTCTTACAACCAAAAACAGAAGTAAATCCTTTCTCTCGAATACTACTCCCCTTACCCTCACCACTTTCCGTTGAGCTAGCTGTCTCCTTTTTTCGAGATTGCTACCTCAACGACCCTCTTGTTCCCCCAAAAGGTTTTTTTTTGTAGAAACTGTACACTGTACGAGCCTCCTTCATTTTTATTTTTATTTTTTTTTACCTAGGGAGGAGCTCCAGTCTATTGGTGGGAAGCATCACCTGCTGGAAAACGGGTCCAGCGTCCCTTATACATTTGGAATACATTAAAATTGAGATACTCAGAAGCAATATTCTGAACCTCTTGCCAACATTGATTACCCTAAGAAACAGGGGATTGACTGAGCAAGATACAGAAAGTAGGGGGGGGGCTCTTCACCCTGCAACCGGCGCCAGATTTCCACTGCTACTTACTAGTTCCCCTCTCCATGTTTCGTGCTATAAGTGCTGCAGTCAAGAATGAGAGACGAGACCGGTCTCCACGGGGGGCTCCGGGGAGGGGTCCTCTTTTAGCAAGGGTGTGAGCGTATAAGGAGTATAAGAAGAGAAGAGTAGACATCAAGTCAGGGTTTCTGTCAAGGAGAGGGCATAGGGAGGGAAGGGGTCTGGAAAATCCTCAGGGGGGTGGAGGGGGAATGAGGGTTCAATGTTAGTCCAATCGTTGAAAATTAGGTGATAGTCCCTAATCTCTTCTAGTTCTCTTCGTTCCTCTCTCTTGTCTCCGCTCCATTCGACTCTTGCTATCCATCCTTTTCTCTCCCCGCCTACCCAGTCCGTACAGAAATGCTGTGATCCGTCTCCTGATGTCTCCTAGTTGTTTAAAATGGTCTAGCTGTGCTTTTGTGTCTTGCCATCTTTGTGTGAGTTCGAAGTGTATCTGTTGCCGAATYTGTTCRGTAATTTCTGGCTCCTCTACTCTCACATTTTCCAGGGCCAGCACACATCGCTGCCACCAGAGTGCCCATWTTACTGCYCTCCTTCCAAGTCTAAACATATTTTYTGTGAAGGTCGAGGYAGCTTCTSCCTGTGTCCAGTGACCAATCAKTATGGCTTGCCAAGACCAAGGCCACSGAATTGCGGATCCCATCTTTCTCCAAATGCGATCCCACCATTTCCATGTGAATTGAGCAATTGGGCATTGCATTAAGATGTGTTCTATAGTTTCCGCTTTTTTATTAAAAGGAAAGAAACTCTGACATCTGCAGCATCATGGGAGTAGCAGACTCTTTTCCTCTAGATTTGTACAGTCGGTTAGCCAATTATTTGTCGGTAAGCAACGGTGGACAATTTGCCATTGTAGGGAAGTAATTTTCATGGGTTTGGTCTTTTGTGCTTGAAACCACTTAATTGGAGATAATAGGGAGCGGTCCACATTTAGGTGTCTAGCCCAACGGTCAATCACTATGTCTCTAAGCTGTCTTTTGGGTCTGAGCATTTTGGAAGCTGATCTGGCCGACAGCTGGTGAAGGCTGATACTTCCCCCTTTGGGGCCTTCTCTTCGTGGGGAGGGATCCCATGACCAAAATGTTGGGTCCAGGGCCAAATCCTGTATTGATTTGGCGGACTGGAATGCCTTCTTCTGACTTTTCTCCTCAAGAATTCTCACCCTATACACAAAAGTTTTTTCCTTTCATTCGAAGGGGGCTTTGCTATCTTGGAGGGTATCTGCTCCAGCGATTTCGTAGTATTCAACCAAAACGGTTTGGGGTGAGACCATATGTATCAGTCCTATCCTTTGTAGATGCTACGTGCTTGCTATCCAGTCACCCTCTTTTAGGGAGGGGCCTTGTTTAAGAATTTGATACCATGCAAGGCGGATGACCTCGATCAGATTATCGAGATGCTCCTCCAAATGGTGGCAGTACCGCAGGGTTCCTCGCATCTGCTCCCCTGTTTTCCAATCTCTCCTGTCCGCGTCCCACAGATCCCCCACCCTAAGCACCCCTCTCTTGACCCAACTTTTTCACGGTGGGGAGGAGCTAATCATAAAACAACCCCTTAGATCTGTCACCCATCTGTTTCCAAATAGTGGTTGTCTATACACTTCTTCCCAGCGGTCCGGGTGGGTTCTATTGGGGAGTGGGAGTCCGCGCCAAGTTTTCAACAAGGATGGCCATAATTTATCTAATGTCAGGCCGCCTCCCTCCAGTCCCTCCCTTCCTTGGAGGAGCTTGCGTGGAATCGTCCAATACCGGTCCTTGAGCCATATGAGGGGGTGGATGGTTCGGGGGGCCTCAGGGGCCAGTCGGGCCAGATGTTCCAAGGCCAATATGCACCAAGGACACTGGGGGGCAAAAATTAGTTTCTTGATCCATTTTAAACATAGTGCTTGAACTTGCGTGGCTGGGTCAATTATTCCCAGCCCTCCCCCCACCTTGGGTTGGATAATTGAATCCCATGCCACTTGATGGATCACGTTGTTCTGCTCACTGTCCCCTCTCCATAGAAAGTTTGCCGCCTCTCTCTTTAGTCTTTTTAGGGCATTTTTGCTTAGCGGCCATAGCAGGGATTTGTACCATAGGGAGGCAAAGACCACATTATTGATAACAAGGGCGCGACCAAATAAGGATGTGTGCTTGTTCCTCCAATTGTCCAGTTTTCTATATGTCGGAGTGCTGATCCATTCGTCGTTGGAGAAGGGGCGTCCTTCTGTGGTCATGGACACTCCTAGAATTCTTACTGAGGTCTCTAATGACATCCACTTAATACGTGGCGTCTCAGGGGGTCGTCCCCCTTAGTAGTGTATCCACCACCCTTGGGTTTTGCTCCCCCAATTGACTGTCATATCCTAGGTAGCAAATCCGGATATCCGGCAGGCCATTTTATCTGGAACTTCCCATCCGGATGAAAATTCCGGATAAATTCCGGATATGGAAAAATCCTGCCCTGAGCAAAATATTTTTTTTTATCGGAAAAAAAATAATTCAAAAAAATCTGGAAAAAAAGTATGTTGTTCACATCGATGACACGAAGGAAGATCGTCAGCAAAGAGGGAACACACTGGAATTGCCTCCTCCGGGATGTGTGAAATTTGAATTCTGGTGATATTTTTGTTGGCCCGGAGGTTCGCGGCTAGTGCTTCCATAATAATTAGGAAGAGAAAGGGGGCGATCGGATCCCCCTGATGGACTGAACGTTCTAGGCGCAGTTGGGGGGCCATACACCCGTTGACTTGGATACAAGTGGTTGCATTCTGGTATAGGATTTGAACCCAATGACGGAAGGTTGGTCGGAAATTCATTATTTCCAGGCACTTATCTAGGAAAAACCAGTCCACGTGGTAATAAGCTTTTTCGAAGTCGATGAAGACCAACGCTGCATTTTGGCGGGAGTCTTTCGTGAGTTGGAGTATCTTATGGATTAGAAGGGTATTCTCCTGTATATTCCTGTTTTTCATGAAACCACTCTTGGAGGGGTGTATGATGTCTTCCATCACAGGGATCATCCTGTTAGCTAGGGCTTTAGACAACATTTTATATATCACCGGGAGGAGTGTGATGGGGCGATAGTTTCTAATGTCCATTTTGTCTGCCTTTTTATACAGGAGAGTCAGTATTCCCTGCCCCACTCTCTCACCCATCTCCCCTGTCTGGCAAACTTCCTTATAGAAGTCCATGATGTCCTGACTCATAAACTCCCACGTGGTTTCCCAAAATTCTTTTGGGAGGCCATCGATCCCCGGTGCCTTTTCCTCTTTCATTTGCACGAGAGCTGTCCATATTTCCTGCTTGGAGATTGGAGTCTCTAAGGAAACCCGTTGTTCAGGTGTTAATGCTTTGTGAACAGGATCTGAAAATTTAGTTAATTGTCGTTCGTGTTCCTGTGCATTAGACATGTTTATGTGCGAGGCGAAGAAATCTTTGTAGAAGTCATATGTTATCTTAGTACATCTGACCGTGAACACGGTCGGGTCCGAGTCCATGGCTTGCGATTCATAGAGCGCCTCAATCGTTGTTCTTTTAAAACGTGGTTTGACTAAGCTAAAGAAATGCGAGTTCATCACACCTTCAGATGTTAGTCTGGATAGTCTTGCCCTTGTCTAGGCTCCTTGAGCTGAGATTTCAGGTCCTGTATTTGGGATTGTATTTCCGTGATAGTTGATTCCTATTCTTGCGAAAATAATTTTTGTTCGGTTTCCATAAAACTTTTAATTACCGTAATTTCTTGATGATGTCGTTGTGCAGCTAGAAGTTTGGAATATTCGTTACATTTCTTAGCCAGAAAGGACAATACGTTGTTAAACCAGATAATCTGAGAGTCATGTTGAGAGCGGGTATCTTTCCTGTAATTCCAGACTTGTTGTAGGTATCTTTGGAAGGAGAGAGATCGGAGCAAGGAGGTGTTGAGTTTGTAATAGCTAGCCCCCTGATCTGGGCGTTTTCGGAAGGTCCAGATCGCCATACACATCTTGTGGTCCAGGCCTGGGTGTGGGCTGGTTGGCAGTACTGCCGACAGAGTGAGTCCCCCACCCAGGTCTTCTGATGTCAGGATTAAATCAATCATGAATTTGGACAGTCTGACAGGATTATTGTTCCGTAAACAAGTAAAGGCTCTTTCGGTTGGGTGGCTCCGTCTGAAGGTGTCGAAGAGTGAGAGAGAAGCACACAAATTGTTCAACATCCTTTTGTCCTTTTCCGCATTGTGTATGGTAGAGGGAGGAGTTTTTCACCGGTCCATCCATCTGTCAGGAGCGAAATTGAAGTCTCCTGCTAGGATCAACGGGATATCCGGGGTGGGGATTGATTCTATCTTTTCAAAAAAGGTCCTTCTCTCATGGGAGGTGTTAGGGGCATAGATGGATATAATGCAAATAATTTCCAACTCCAACATGCCCACAACTTTGAACCATCGTCCGTCTATCTTGTCTTGTTCGCAGTTGAGGACTTCTAGGCGTTATTCGGGCGGGATCCGTATCGCTACCCCCGCACTCCCTGGACTGGGGGCAAAAGCTTGGTATCCTGAAAAGGGCCAAACTTGTTTGTGCGCCCTATGGTGTTCTGGTGTATCCATTAAGTGTGTTTCCTGGATGCATATTATATCCGGCCATGTTCTGCCCCCCACTCCCCTTATTAGGTCCCACAACGCACTATTTTTTTCGGGGTTGCGGGATGCCAGGCCATTTACGTTGATCGATCAGATGTCCAGGTCTGCCTGTCGGAGGGTGTGTTTCCACTTTTGATTTCTGTCGTACACTACATCCACCCAGTCCATTAGAGATCCTTTGTTCCCCTTGCTCCTCCCTCTAACTGGTTTGTAATGGTGACCATTCCTGTGTTTCCCAGTCTACACCTTTGTTGAGGATGTTCTTCCTCAAAAGGGTGCAAACACAGGTCAGTAGGTCGTCTGTTGACCAAATATTGCTAGGTTTAATTTTTAATATCTAGGTGTCGAGGAATGAGCTATGTGTGAGCCGTTGTAGCCCCGCTTCCTTGTTATCTTCAAACCGTACGTATAGATCTTTGTATGCCATCTTCAGGCTTTCTGATGACACACTGATAAAGGCCGCAGCGCCTGGCTCATAGTGGTGAATGATAAAATTTGTAACTTCATGGATACGAAGTGCTCCCTCCCTCCCCATGTGCCAGCCATGCAATGTCATGCCTCTGTAAGACGGGGCGTATGGATCTTCTGAATCGACCAAAGATAGGCCTAGCTCCCATTTTTCGGTCTTTCTCCTGATTCGGAGAACTAGTACCTTATCTCCTTTAGGTAGACTCGTGTGGTACAGTCCCTTCTCGATGAGGTGTCATATTTTTAATCGTTTGGAGGGTCCTGTCTCATGATCAATTTGCGGTTTTGGTCGTGTGCTATCGAGAGGGAGAGGGGGGGGTTTGTTTGTGTGGCCTGGATTGATCGCGCTCTCGGGCTGGTCTGACAGCGTATCCGCCAGACTTGGTTCAGGGGGTTTGTCTGTGTGTCTTGTGCCCTCTGGCTGTTCAGGCATCTTGTTTGTGTCATTCTGTTCAGTTGTTACAGGTGGTTGGAACTTGTGGTGCACTATGTTCCAGATTCTGAACAACACTTATTGCCAGTCCGTGTCTGGGGACAGGCCTTGTCCCAAGGCTGTCTTTATGCTGGGGCTCTCGTTCAGTAGGGAGAAAAGTTGAACGTAGGCCTCCTCTCAGTAAGACTCTGACTGTCCTGTGTATAAAGCCTGTAGATGGCTGATTAGCCATTTGGCCAGGCCTCTCAGTTTGGTTTCTACATCTTCTTCCCCTTGGGACCCCCAAGCTTCGGGTGTGCTGTCCATCATTACCTCGTCTGAAGGGCCTGTGGATTGTTCCCATTCCATGGGTTGAGGTCCAAGGCCCTGAGAGAACAGGTTCATGTAAGGGCATTCGTGTGAGGTCTGGGTTCCGTGGGGGGTGTCTTGAAGTAGCTGGTTTTCTTCTTTCCCTTCCCCCCCTTCCCCTGCCTCCCCACCCTCCCCCTCTCCCTTTCCCCCTTTTTGTCCGTAGGCCTGGGCTCCTTGGGAGGTGTCCTGAGATAGCTGATTTTCTTCTTTTCCTTCCCCCCCTTCCCCTCCCTCCTCCCTCTCTCCCTTTCTCCCCGGGGTATTCACCCTTTCTTGAATCATGCTTCCCTCCTTCCTTCTAGCCGGTTCATTCTGATCCCCTGCCTGTGGCTGGATGCCACTTGTGTCTGCTAAAATCTGAAATTTGGTCTCTGATCTTTTGGGGTTTCCCCCTTTGCCCTGGATCCGTGTTTTTTCGTGTTTGCCAGAGTAAGCTTTTTTCTTCGGGGCCATAGGTTGCCATAGGTCTCCCAGGTCTGATGGTGTGATGAAATCCTGAGGTCTGGGTTCAATTCGGGGTTCCGATCCCCCCGCTTTGGGTAACTGTTGTTGTTTATGTGTCGTTTCCTTTGGGGGAGGGGTGCTAGTCTTATCCATTCGTGCCTCCACCGGTTTCGGGGGGGACCATTGATCAGGGGGTTTGGTGGTCCAGTTCGCTGGCTCACCCTTCTCCCATTCCCATCCCCTCCGAGTCACCCCTCCTTCTCTCGGTTCATCCACATACACCCAACCTTCGTGCCCGGCGTCAACTGTTCTCCAATAGGTATCTTTGAATGGGTCACGCAAGAGCCGGCCGGTGGATCTGATCCTTTTGGCCGGGTGGTGAGGGCAGTCGGGTTCTGGTGGAAGGTGGCCATAGGCCTAACATTTATAGCACCAAGGTCTCGTTTTATGTGCTGTGTGGATTCTGAAATCTCTCCCTCCTACTCGGAAGGGAATCATGTCGTCAATGATAAAGATGTGCCCTTTCGGTAGGTCCAGGGCCACCATGAGATAATCATCCCTTGGGGTCACATGGGGAGGGAAGGGATTGATGAAATCGACAATCTCGAATTTTTGGGCCTGTTCTTGTACAAAGGCCCCTTGGATTTCGATTGGCACGTGAAGGAACTCTACCCAGTAATGGTCTGACATTAATTGGTCCCTTTTCTGGTTTCTATTGTTTTGGGGGCGACCAGGGGAAGATCCGTACCTCCGAGCGGCCACAAGGTATGCTCTGCCAGGAGTCCATGATTCTCTTATCAGAGTCAAACATGCAGATCACTGTGACCACTGATGATGAGATCGGCTGGATAAGAAAAAAGTTGCGGGCACCTTCCTCCGAACCTTTGAGGGTCGCGAGCCTTTTTCTAATCCATCCCACCTTATCATTGGTGGTTTTGTAGGCAGCATCATCATATAATACCCATGTACTAGC
The DNA here is from genome assembly GCA_003427395.1 of Chara braunii. Lineage (NCBI taxonomy): Eukaryota > Viridiplantae > Streptophyta > Charophyceae > Charales > Characeae > Chara > Chara braunii. Next base: position 4,820,127 of record BFEA01000034.1, read on the forward strand.
ATGACGTGAGTAGATTGCGTCTCTTTCTTTGATGACTTCGCCTAGGAGGGCTTTTACCCTTTGTTTTTTCCCCCCATGGCTAATTATTTTATCTTCCGGGATCGCCATAAATTTCACCAGGAAGAAGGCCGATGCTGTGGTCAAGTTATCCAGGGGGATTTCCAGGTTACCTTCTCCCTCTCCATCTCTCTTCACTGTCAGAGTTTGACCTGAATACATCTTTTTAAGTTTGTCCGCCCAGGTAGAGCTCTGTGGTTGTTCGATTGGGTTCTCTTTCTGCTTCTGTTGATCCCTCATTTCCTTTAAAAGTTTTGCCGGAGAGGGGGGGGGTTGTGATTGGGATGCTGATCCCTCTGAGTGGCTTGCGGGGAGGGATTGGGAGGAGACTGTTTCAGCTGTGGTTTCCTCCCCCTCCTCCCCCTCCTTCCCCTTCTCACGTCGGGGTCGCTAGTCCGAAAAGTGGTGCCCCATGGCGCCCTGATACCAAATGGTCCTAGCTCGTTCTTTCCCTTTTCTGGCCATGCTTTTTAGACTCGCCATTGTGTGTCTGTGTGTTGGGGTCCCACCATCGTTGTTAGCGTGCGTATGAGGGCGGGAGTGATTGGGGTATGATTGGGGTGTGGACGAGGGTTATGGGGAACGAGATCGGAGGGGTCGGGATCGGAGTATGGCCGGGATCGGGGGACAATCATCGATCGGTGAGGTGGGTGTGGCCAATCGTGGGGGTTGGGATCGGGATGAGTGTGGTCAGGGCCGGGGGTGAGGGGTAGGGATGCGATTGGGGAGGATCAGGATTGGGGCGGGGTCGTCAAAGGGGTTGGGATCTGGGTCGGGGAGGTGGGTGAGGCCTGGCTCACGGGTGTCGGATTGGGGTGTGACGGGGTTGATTGGGGTGTGTGCGGGGGTTATGGGGGTCGGGATCGGGGGGAGTGATTGGGGTGTGATGGATCGAGGTGTAGCCGGGTCGGGATCGGAGTATGGCCGGGATCGGGGGGTAGTTGCGGATGGGCGAGGCGGGTGTGCCCCGGATCGCGGGTATCGGGGCAGTTGGGGATGATTGTGGTGTGTGCGAGGGTTATGGGGGCCGGGATCGGGAGGGGATAATTGGGGTGTGGCGGAGATGATTGGGGTGTGTGCGATAGGTGAGAACCGGGGTCTGGATCGGGGAGATAGTCGGAGGGG
>BFEA01000034.1:4826461-4842716 GCA_003427395.1 Chara braunii
GAGCAGCATTGATTGCCCTCTTCTGAGGGGATTTTTTTTTTTTTTTTTTTTTTTTTTTTAAGGAAACATCCCCAGTGCTAGTGGTGCTGATAAAAGCAGACACCACTAGCACTTGAAGGGAGGCTCCGTCTATTGGTGGGGAGCATCACCTGCTGGAAAACGGGTCCAGCGTCCCTTAAACAGAATGAGGTTAGAGTACATCTGATACACAGTTGTGGAGTCCTGCCAGCATTGATTGCCCTGGGGTCCAGGGGATTGACTGAGCAGGATATTGGGGTGGGGGGGGGGGACCTCTTCGCCTTGAATCCGGCGCCAGATACACATCTACATGCTAGTCCCACTCCACTCTTTTCCAACAGGTACTGTAGATACAGGGGCCTGTTCTCCCAACCATATCTTAGGTGGACCGGCCAGGTGTGAAGGGGGGTAGGGAGGTAGGTTCTCGGGGATTAACTGCTCTACTCTATGAAAATCAGATATCCACTCCGAAACCCTTGTCACCAGCTATCATTATTTGCAACGCCACAACGGGGAGGGGTATTCGGAGTGGGAAATCGCAATTTGTACTGTCAGATCACCTGCTCCAGTGTCCCTCCCCCCAATCCTCAGGATCTTCAAATCCACTCAAACAGGGAGGCACCGGAGCGCCACGCCAAACGTAATGAATACACAAAGGCAGTCGTGATACCCATCTGTACTGCAACTTTCTGCACCTTTCAGCGCCGCCACCTGGCGAAACGTAGTTTATTACAGAATCACCATATCTCTCACCACATCACAAGGAAAACAGATATTCAAATCCAGGAGCAAGGTCGTATCAGATTACCTACAACAGCCTCCCCCGCGATCCTCACAGTTCATGCACGCTCATTAGACGGGGAGCATCGATGCAATTAAAGTGCTGTCTATCCTACCCCTTCCCGCCGCCATCCCTCCCCCCACATCCCCGCGCCCTCTTCCTGTGCACGACACATCCCWATCRCCCTACCCTCTYGCCCCTGACYCCGATCATTCCCCACGGCACACARGAGAGAAAACGGGATAGGTAGAGAAGAAAGGGGGGAGAGAAACAGGCGAATCACACTTACTTCCTTACACACATCATCGCCATGTTTGTTGTTGTTGCAGGTTGTATTGTTGCATGCTATGTGATTGTTGTTGTTATTTATGTCGACAGGACCATCATCATTCGAAGCTGCGTCGCCAGCAGTGAATCCACAATCGCAAAGGCCGTCCACGGTATCGTCCTTGTCGTCATCGTGAATGTTTATGTCAACAAAGCCATCCTCATTCGACGCTGCGTCACCAGCAGTGAAGCTACAATCGCAAAGGCCGTCCACGTCGTCATTCTCGCCGCACGGACCCCGCCCCTCCTCGAGGCCCTTGCAACCGCGCCACCTCAGCGCATTCGACCGTAGCCGATCCGCGAATCCCACACAAGGGGGCGGCCCCTCTTCCAACCCCCATGCATCATCAACCTGCTCAAGCAGCTCCCGTTGTTGAACACAACCTAGAATATTCGATGGCATCGCTGCCATAGATAGTGATGTTATCATCGTAGATGTCGTAGTTGGCAAACCACCGTATTAACCCCTGTTGATGTGATTCTGGTCGATATCAGTGCTGTTATTGCCGTTGTTGATGAAATTGGTGTTGTTGATGATGTTGTCGATGATGTTGCTGCTGCTGCTGCTGTCCATGTCTCGTTATCTGGCAGACCACTCGCGTGTCTCCTCGCCAGAAGGCCAGCGAACATATCTTTGACCTGCTGCAGCATCTCCACACAGTCGTAGAAGACGGCAATCGCCCGCGCTCTGTCGATCGCATCCCGCTGTCAAAAAGAGATCTGTTCATAAAGTTCCTCTTCCCACCCATCGCAGGTCTCCTCTCCCTCCAGCAGAACATCACATGGCAGATCAGCATGCGCTTGACACAGCGCCACACACATCTCCTCCAGCTGCTGTTTGTAAAGTATCACAGTAAACAGCGCCGACACTTCCTCCTCACCCTGCAGGTCAAGAGGGGCTCCCCACAGTTCCCCATGAGGCAAAGTCTCCTTACCCTCCCCAGTCATTGCCGAAATTGCAGAAGCTGCCGCTACTAAACGTCAATGTGTCAACAGTTCCACGGCTGGTGTCACCCCTGTCAGCGCGTCACGGGACTCCTGCATCACCAACGGCAGGCGCCACGTGGCAAAACACCACGCACGTCTGCCGGGCGCGCGTACAGGCCCAGCGCCCAACCTCCCCTGGGCACTAGTCGAGCCGGCAGCCCGGGCCTTGGCGGACTGGCGACGACGGGGCGCTAGCACTAGCGCTTCCACACCTTTCGATCCGTCTGCATGTCTCCATCAGTCCCAGAAAGGTCTAGCCAAGTCGCAAAGCAAGGCAAAGTGCTGTACATCCTCCATTCTTGTCCCTGGACACAGTGCGCATTCTGGAAGTTCAACGGCTTTCGCTATTCTGCAGGTGCAGGAGAGCTTGGTGCATGATCAGCCAAAGAAAACAAAGAAAAAAACTGCCATGTTTCACTATCGGCAGGTCCATCAAAATTTTCTAAAACCCGGCAGTACTTCTGTCAGTCTTATAAGCAAGTCTAAAACCCGGCAGCCACTATCCGGTTGGCATCCACCTGCTGATGGGAGATCAGGTATCCCAGCTCGGTCGTATAACCGTACAGCTGGACCAGTTAAACAGCCTGCAGGGGGTGTTCCCAGCCCCAGTCCCTCGGGTCAACTGGCAGGTTATAAGGTGGCACGCGTAGTCAGAAGGGTCGGTAGCTGTCCACCTGTTCCAGAACACCCATTGGATGCAATTGCTGCACAGGCGGAACAGGCAGCCGACATCTGGCCAGCTGCAGCGGTTCTCCCAGCGACAAGACTCCTCCCTGCAAAAGAACTGACAAGGGGGTGGCAAAGAAACTGGGAGGGGTCTGGCCCGAGTTGACGAAGAGGTTGGATGCTTGCTATAGCGGGTGGGTATGATCCGTGGGGCCGATGTGACCCTGAGGACTGGGACTGTGAAATAGCAGGGCAGTTGGACTCTGGCCCGGCGAGTACAACGGGCTTGACAAATCAGACAAGACTTTTTGGACCTGCAGATGCAGGTTTTGACAGATTTGCGACCAGGACGACCACTGCGAAAAGGACGAGCAGGATGACATCACCTGATGATACGGCGTAGCAGTAAATCGTACTTCACGATTTGTAACCACTGCCTACAAGGTCTCATTCAGAAGCAAATGGGAAAGTATGGACTCCCTGGTTTTTTTTTTTTTTTTTTTTTTTTTTTTTTTTTTAATTCGGACCATTTCTCGATTTGTCATCCATTTCTGAATTCTTTCTGATATACACCGCGTGGGAAGGATCTGGATCAACTGCAGGTTCAACCTGAGACCCTGTATCCAACGGGCTTTGGGGGATGGATCAGGATTTTTGCAGTAAGAACTCGAAAGGCCATTCGTATCATACATGGTCAGTAGGACCTGTCTCTAACCTGCTTTGAGGGATGCATTAGAAAATTTGCAGTAAAAAGGCTATTCGTGCCCATAGGTAGGGGGAGGGGGATGGCACTTGCTGCTCTACGGGCGTACTCGTGTGACAAGAGCATGCTGTATAGGTGGGGGGGGGGGCAATGGCACTTCCTGCACTACGCGCGTACTCGCGCGACAAGGGCATGCTGTTTTTGGTTATGTATGATCAGAAGGAGATAGTGCTCCTATTCAGACTGAGCAGTAGAGGGAGAAGGTCTGATGCATGGCCATGGCCGTGTTGATGCAATGTGGTGTAAGCTGCGAGATGTTAACATCCTCTGAGCTGAATTGTAATATTGAGTTTTTCATGTCCTCCTTGCACTTCCCAACCTGTGGTCAGAATCTTGGCCGCGTCCGAATAATCCTCAACCCTCCGCATCTGTGCAGGTGAGTCATAGGGGCTCGTTAGACACTCCTTAGAGCGTCCTCAGGGCTGAAGGAATTTTCCTTCCGGGTTTGGAAGGATATTCCCGCCGTCATTCCACCTATCCTCGGGGTTGTCTCCCGAGGACGATTCCTTTTGGCCCCCCACGGCCCACTTCATCATAATATTATAGTTGGCCACCCCTGGGTTGCATGCCTTGGTCGATTGGGTGATGGACGTCTCGTGATGGCGTGGTCCAGCTGGCGAAGGGGGGGAAATTTGAAAGGCGCTGACGACCGGGAAAAAAAAACAGAAAAACCAATGGCTTTCCCAGTTCGAAATCAAATTTCGAATCGGGTGCTGGACGTGATGACGGCGATGTGGGACATGTGGTGTCGGTACTGGCGAACGGTGGAAACAGGCATTTGCAGCGGCGCAGTGGGGTCGCCGCGCATAGTGCACAGTCTAGTGAGCGCCCCGCGAAGGTCATTCGCCATCGCCTGCTCCTGCTGCCACGCGTGTTATGAACTTGGTTGTCTGTCGATTTTCACCAACACTCGCATGCCCATACATGCACAAGAAGAAGGGGAGAGGAGGCAAAGTACACACTGCACACAAACAGAGTAAGCAGCGGAGAAGCACTATGCACAGGTGTGGAGATAACACGAAGTGTTTCCCACTCTCTGACAGTACTCCCAACAACCAATCACAAGTAGACACCCGCGAGGATAACAAAGTAACAATCTGAGATTGAGCCGATCTGAACCAATACCATTACAGAGTTTGTCTCAGTGTGTCGCCACGCACAGAACCACACACTCCACTCCCTATACTACACCCAGTTAGTAGCGCCACATCACATCAGCCTCCCAGAGGCCTGCGCCAACCACCCAGATGAAGAACATGAACTGTGATGTAATCCTCAGTGCCGATGAGCAACTCTGACGAAGAAAGCTGCAGCTATGGCTGCAGCGCCACTGTAGATGCCACGCACGGTCCCAAAGGAAGATGCAGCAACAGTGGTCCACCGTCCACCCATGAATACCATGCAGAGCCTCAGAATAGCCCAACCGCTCACAGCACCCACAGGGGTGGATGCTCAGAGGACGCCCCAGCTATGGCGAGCTCCAGAAGGCTGGCTATGGCAGCCGTCCATGACGAAGGTCTCAGGATGCCGCCTATAGGCAATCCTCTCCACTGTACTTCCTTGGCTCAGAACGCTGTCACACGAAAATGAAAAAAAAACAAAGGTTTTAACCCTAGCGACCTAGATCTATTAATAGACTAACCTAGACCTAGACACGGACTGGACCGACCGGTACCGTTTCAGTTTGGGCCTCTAGGGCCTCTTCCTGATTATAGGCTCTCATACTATGGGCCTAGGCCCTAGGGCCTCCCGTCCTAGTGATAGCCCGGGCCTGCTATTCGCAGTGCGGTCTACGGGAACTACGGGCCTGTAATTGTCCCGAAATTGCAGATATGTCCCTCACAAATTTCCCTCAGCACTGAACTCTCGGTTAGTCCTTGACACAAACAAAATTACAAATTTAACCCTACCGCTGTTACTGTACAGCCTCGCAGTCAGATCTCGACAGTCAAAATCAGCAAGTCATTGCATGCGTATGTGTGGAGTCGAGCACACACGGGGAACGTCGTGGGGGACGCCGCGCTGAGGTTATCGTGGTCGTACTCCCGTTGGTAGGCTTTTGTAGTCGGGTGTTGAGTACCTTTGCAACACGTGTGGCGATGGAGTTCGGCGACGACGACGAATGTGTGAAGTTGAAGACGATTGAGAAGACGGTCGTTGCGGCGATCGTGACGGCTGTGCTCTTTCATTGTCACCAGGAGAGGGCATTGGGCAGAATGAGAGCGAAGATCCGCGCGGGGAGGAGGAAGACGGCTCATGAAGTTTTGGTCGACGGGCTGGATACCGTGGCCTTCACCGAGGTTGTACTCTAGGTTTGTTGCGCGATGGGTTCCTCTGTTCTTCCACGAGCGACACCGAGGTGGTGGATGAAAAGGAGGACAGATGGGGCGTGGGAGGATCTCAGGCAATGCGATGATGCTCTCGGGGCAGAAACCCTTACAATGGTATCTGCTCAGGTTTTTCAATGTCGGAAGCTGTCCGACTTTTTCGTTAAATTAAGGGACTTGATGAGATTGACGTATGCCATAAGTTTATTCAGACTAGCCTATGACCAAGAGACTACAAATTTTTGGACTTTAGCCTGGACGCTTGTGACGTTCGAAAACAATGGTAGTAATCGGCAGTGTGACCAGTCAGACATGGTTCCTTATAGGGCCGGGACATGGTCACGGGAATGTTAGACCTATCTTACCAAAAATAATGACGTGCGGCTGCTAAGCCGCTCGATTCAGAGGCTAAGTAGGCCAAAAAAGGACGGCGGCACCGGGGAAGGGGCCACGACGTTGGAGGAAAAAAGGTATGTAGGTTATTTTTTTTATAATTATTATTAATTTTTTTTATCAAACCGCGAGGTTTGATTTCAGCGTCGCATGTCAGGAAGCCCGACGTCGTGGCCTACCTGACTGGGTGCTCATCGGAGCTGCGGAAAGGGAGCTTGCTAAAAGGGAATGGTCGAGGTAACGCAGCAGCTCGTGGTTCAAAATTCAGAAGTTTAAACTTATTTTTTTAAGGTTTTTTCCGTCGGGATTTGAACCGGCGTCAATACATTGAGGGGCATGTGCCCTACCCTACGGGAATGGGTGCTCGCTTGCATTGGGGGTCGGCGGTCGTGTGTTTGAACGGTGGGGCGGAAGGAGGCCTATTAGGCCGCTGACCGACTATCTGCGCGAGGGCACAACTCTTCATAATGAAGAGTTACTACTGCTCAACGTGGAACAGGAGCTAGCCTAGTAGGTTTCAGCGCACGACTCTCACCCAGCAGATATCAGGATCAAACCTAAATGCGCCCTACTGACACTAGCTCCTTTTATGGGAGCATTCATACATACCTGTCGTGGTCGATTTCGACCGCGCAATCGCAAGATCGAACGGCCGAGCGTAACCAAGACACGCATAAGCCCGTGCGCCAGAAAGTGCTGCAGGCGCCCGTTGAAAGCGGGCAGCCGTTTTACTTTTGGTAAGTTTATTTTATTTTATATTTTCGTTTCTTTTTCTTTCTCGTTCGACGTGGCACGGTGGCAGTAGGGAAAACGGACGCCATAGGGAGAGGGCAAACTTGAACGCCCCTTACTTGTTTTGGAAGAGGACTGAAGCCGTTTTTTGGTGCAACAAAATGCCTGCTCACTGCTCCCCACAAGCATAAAAGAGTTAAAAAGACACAAATTATGATGATGTATCTTTTCATGTTCTTACGGAAAGCGTTTTGTCATAGAAAGGGCCTGCCCCATCCCATTGCATTTGGATTCGATTTTGGGTCTACATTTCAACAGTGTGTTGTTGTACCAACGGCTGAGCCGTTGAGGGACGCCATAGGGAGAGCGCAAACTTGAACGCCCCTTACTTGTTTTGGAAGAGGACTGAAGCCGTTTTTTGGTGCAACAAAACACCAGCTCACTGCTCCCCACAAGCATAAAAGAGTTAAAAAGACACAAATTATGATGATGCATCTTTTCATGTTCTTACGGAAGATTCACTCTCGTTTTGTACTCTCGTGGCGTAGTGGGGCAAAGCGTTTTGTCATAGAAAACGGCCTGCCCCATCCCATTGCATTTGGATTCGATTTTGGGTCTACATTTCAACAGTGTGTTGTTGTACCAACGGCTGAGCCGTTGAGGTAAGTTCCTCCTCCCCCCCCCGCCCCCCCTCGATGCAACGTGACTGCTGTTTTTTCAGGCGCAACAAGCAAGGAAAAATGGCCCTACACGTGGTTGTGATCGTTGACAGATGCATGCAGGTAAGTCCTAGTATGAGTAAGCCCTAAGAGGGGCGTGCATGAAAGAAAGCTGAAAACTAGAGAGCTGGTTCCTCCAGCTTTAACAAATGACTGAATAGAACCACATTGCTCACGACACGAATATTAGAGGCCGCAAGATTTTAGATCACGCGGCTAGGATCATCGCGCGTGGGAATGAAAGAAGTAAGGGAGGGAGTTGGCTTGGAGAGTTAGAGAGACAGAAAGGAAGAGAGAGCAACGAGAAGACGGGAGAGGGAGGACCTACCTCTCCCAACCTCACATCTACCCTCCACGTTTTCAGGGCAGGGCAAAGAGAAAAAGGAAGAAATGTTGTTGGTTCCAACAGCGTGCACCTGGTCAAGGTGAGGGTCAGGCGCGTGCAGTTGGAAGTAGTTCATTCTTTTATTTTTTTTCTTTCAAATTTTTATTATTTTTGCAGCATTCTTGCAAGGACACTTGTGCTCACAAGGTGCTACCTCTGGCAGAAACTACCAAAGATAACTGTCAGACTCCCGTTTTTAGAGGGAGCCTGAAAAATGAGGGGTCATAGAGGAAAAGGCTAAGTACAACCTTTTCCCTGATGTATCTGCCCTGGAAAAAAGGTCCAAGTACATCAAACTGAAAGGGGTTGTATCTTTCCGACCCCCTATCAGAAAAATAAAATAAAAACCGTTTTGAAAGTGCCACGAGCCCTGCAATCTTGTGAAAATATGAGATAGCTGGGGAAAAGAAAAGAAAAAGAAAATGAGGGCAGTTAAAGAAACTGCCCTCACTAAGGCTATGGCTGTGGTGCGGCCTCAGTTAGCCCTGGATCTTGGCCAGATCAAGGGCTCACTATGAGCCCGCGATTTTGCCTGGGGGCTGGAGTGACATCCAGCCCTCCTCAGCCAATATAAAACAGGCAGTTGTCCCCAACTGCCACACAAAGCACTCGTGTTGCCAGTGTGTGACAAACACACTTGAGTGTTGTTGGTTGATGGAGGTGTTGCCTGAGGCAACGTGGCAGGAGGTTGGAGGTCTACAGAGGAGCATGAGAGGAGGAGCTGGCTAACCATAGCCAAGGCAGGGAGCACTCTGCTCCCCTCCCCTCTTGGTTGTGCTGGTCCAACGGGACTGAACCAGGGACGCTGCGGGACTACGGCGACGCGGCACTGTGAAATTTGGGACTGAGGCCCAAATTTTATTAATTTTGGCCAGCCATTTTTTGATTAATTTTTTCCACTTTCGTGGGAAAGTGTTGCCGAAATTTTACAGCGGCGAGCAGCGGACGGCTAGGCTATAAGCAACAGTACCGGTGGAAAGGATCGCTCGGGGTAGCGCGGTCAGTGAGGGTCGGCTCACGAGCGAAGTAAGAGGTGAGTTGAAGTAGGAGTCGGGCAACCCGACGAGCTGGTGCAGAATGCGCGGGGTTGACGTGTGGGGTTACGACGGACTTTAACGCGCGGGCGAAGATGACGGGTGCAAGAGGACTAAGCGGGGTGACGATTTCGTGGGTTGGTGCGTGACGACGGACTGTCCGCATCAGAAAGAGAGAGAGAGGAAGAGGGAGTTGAGGTTGATGGACGTGAATTTGCAGTTTTCTTTGTCTTGTCTCCCTCCTTACTTTTGTATATAAATTTTGATATCGACGCAGGGCGACTCGCCCGTTTTCTTTTGTTTTCGGAATCTTGGCTTCGGCTTCAGCCCCCGCTTGTTTTGCGACTGATTTGATCTCGTTTATTGTCTGTTTTGTCGAATGAATGGATGAATGAATGATATAGTTATTGTTTTTCCTGACAGGTCATCGTCTTTGCTTACCATTTTGATACACCATTAAAGCATAGTAGAAATGCTGACGTCTGATGTATAATGACACCTTGCATGCTTGCGGACCACTGAGTGATTAGATGATTGGGTAGTTGTCCACGACACGTGGCGATTTTGCATGAGGAATTAGACTCTCATTCTTCCAGAAACAAGCGAATACCTCGCGGGGCTACGTGTAAGCGCGATCTGATTTGCGCAGCCTACACGTATCCACGCGCGCTGATTCCCGACCATTGACGATTCTGACACCCCCGGTATCGGATAGGCCGGAATTTTCCTTCCTTCGCACCTAGATGGATAGGAATTTTCGATATCGCATTGGTAAATTCCCTTGCCCGTTAGATGCGTGCGAAAGGCTTTCACTACGCCACAATGACAAGATGTCGGATTCATGGGATTCAGAGTACTTCGAACCTTGGGTAAGAGAAAAACTTAGGCAGAGACGACCAAAATTCCCCTGTCTAACCGAGAACCGATTGTGCCCCAGGGAGTTCCGTTGTGCCGTAACCAGCGATCCGAGGTGCCTCGATTACCCAACTACGTATAACACGCAATACTTTATATCCCCCGGCTGTTTTATTATCACTACCAACTTCCCTCCCTTTCGTCTTCTCCTTCCGTATCACCAGCTCACTATGGTACCGTGGAATTCCATCGCCCGGTATTGGCCCCGCACGCCGTGAAGAAACTGCAGACCCGGGGACTACGGAGCGTCACTATACCACGCGGCGACAACCTACAGGTGCCACGTGTCTGCCCCCGAGGATCCGATTTCTAGGAACCGCAGCCCTCACGAGCCTCTTCCGAACCGCCGTCACCAAAACAGACGGATCAAATGGCCTCTGATGCACCGCGCATGCCATCTGCCTTAAGTTGCACGACATCGACCGACATCAGACCGAAAGCAACCCGCCCCTTAGTCCTATTGGATCTATGCCCCTGAATCCTTGCCACATGAGATCTCAGTTCCGACCTAGGACTCCACCCCCACTTTCCCCAAAAATCCTTGGCACACCCCTTTTCGCACTTCCAGACCCACATCCCACTCCGATCAGGAAGTCGCGTCGGGCGTAAGGTTGGTATCGGAGCCCGATACGTGGCAGGGTTCTATGAGTCATAGCTGGGCGATTTGGTTAACAGGGGACGACCTCGACCCCGGAACGCGCATCGACGCGATCCCGTCGTCACCAGAAGTCGGTCTGCGGCCCGACGGACGGTCAACATGAACGCTAATCAGCAGAACCCCCAACAGAACCCGAATCCCCAACAGAATCCTAATCAACCCGTACTACGAGCGTGGGCACCCATGACGCCACCCGATCTCTATCTATTCGATCCCGCTCATCACCTTGCTGGAGCATGGCTAGCTACGCTCCGAGCTCAACAGTATGATAACAATGAGGCACAGGTAAATATCCCCGCACGCTTGGGAGGAGACACCCATCACTGGTTTAACACCTATGTATAGGTCGATCTCCTGACATTCGAGCGAGATTTCTTGAATCGATTCGATTGCATCCACCCGGAACAGACTCTTTTCATGATCAAAGATCGAGTTCAAAAACCCCTCGACTCTGTCACCGAGTATCGAAACCGATTCTATAGGATGTTTGTGAAAACGGAACGAGGCGAACAGGTAGGCAGGGATTTGTTCATTGATGGGCTCCGCAACAGAACGATAAGGGCGAAACTGCGAAAACAGTTCTCCCCCATCAATCACACGCTGCAACAGATCGTGGCAGCCGCAGAGGAAATGGAACGAAAGTTCGCTGCGAGTTTTCTAGAAGGGGAAGACTATCCTAGGGAAGGAGACTCGTCCGAACTAGCGAGAGCTAAAGCTAAGTTGGCTGCAATACAGAACAAATTTAAAAACATGGGGTTTGTGTCAGGCCCTGTCACCTATCTGGAACAGATTAGTCCCAAACGACCGGTCCCGAGTGTGATTACGAGCATGCCCGTGCCCGTGATGACAGCACCCCCGTCCCCGATCGAAACCCCCGCACGACCGAATGAGTCTTCCGCCCTACTGGAACTAACCAAAACACTGGTCAATCTGATTCAGGAAAGCAAAAAGGAACAGCATGAGCACAACGCTCGAATAGAGGCAATGATGAGGTCGATGCGACCAATAGCGGTGTGTGCCGCCCCGATTCAACACGGATTGGCTCCGGCACCCCTTCCCGCAAGGATCCCTGGCAATCTGAATGTCTGTTACACATGTCATCAGCCAGGGCACATAGCCCGAGATTGCCCCCATCGACCCCCGCAGCAACGAGTCGGAGCCGCACCGGTAGCAGCGGCCCCGATCGCCAACGGAGCTGGACGAGTAGGGGCATTGATGGAAGAAATGGAAGGAGGCGGAAGCACGTTAGCTACGATGGAGGAAGCTATTGAACTAATCCCGTTGGATCAGTATGTAACACTTGGCTACCCGGGGCTTGCGATGATTGGAACGATTAGGCCCGCGCCAGAACAAAGAGAAGTGGCGGAATGACGACCTTCTCCAGGAGAAATGGAGTCGGGAGGACCCACTTTCGTCACGGGGGAAATCGATGTTCTCAACATCGTCTGAGCCTTGGATCATCGGATTCCTCTTCCGATTGGTCATCTACTTTCGATATCGGAACAAGCCAACGAATGAATGTTGCAACATTGTAAGGTGAATCGGAAGCGATTCGCCCTTGCACGAACAACGAGCACAAAAATAAAAAATCCCACGCCAGATGAAAACGTAGCAGGTACTTCAGACCCGATACGATTAGGATTGATTCAAAAAGATGATCGTTTCCTACGGATTAAACCAATACCATGGAAATCCGCAGAATGCGATATCGAGGTATGAGGAATCTCGTATAATGCTATCATTGATTCCGGGGCCGCTGTCCTAGCTATCTCATTAAGAGTAGTTGAAAGGGCAGGAAGAAAGAATGACTTACGGAAAAAGATCAGCTCGTTTCAGCAGATGAAGAGAAAATTAATACGGTGGGACATTGCTTTTCGATTAGGAAAAATGCATGCCTTGGGAGATGTCGTAGTTTTACACGTAAACACTTACGACGTCCGTTTTGACCTTCCCGCCCTGGTGGCCTTGCGCGCCAATCTGGACTTCGAGAGGCGATCCATTGTCCTCCGTAATACAAGAGGGAAGCCCTATGTTGTACCTATGAGACTGACTCTTCGAACTATGGCTAACGTAACCCCGCGAGTTTTTCCCATAATGGCGGGAACTCTCCACGTGATTACCTGGGATAACTCTGCTGACGGTGAACAATCTTTGAAGGACGCGGACAGCAGTGACGAGGACGATCCAGTAATTCTGGAAATGGTGCAACAACGTATCTATTGCCTTGTCCAACGAGCAAACACAAGATCGCTAAGCCTGACTGATCAGAGTCTACAGAGAACGCAAGTCATGATTATGGGTGAACCCCTCGTGCAGATTTCGAGGATGGTCGATTCTTTGGAACCCCCTCGAACCCTGTACGAAGGCATCTCCCCTTTACTCACACGATATAATGACAAAAGACACTACTGCGACATCACAAATCTTCCACAATCTCTTTTGACACCTGCAAAAGAGATACGATTGATACGTTTAGGGGCGGAGACCAGTTCTTCGGAATCCCCTAAGCACCTCGAAACCGGACTCGGAATTAAAATCGCAACGAAACTCGTGCCATGGCAGGACATTCGAGACGGAATAACACCGGAAGAACACGTGGCCATTCGAGAACAGGATGCACAGATGATGACCACGGTATTCTCCTGGCGGTCGGATAATTCGTTTATTTTCGCGCCCCCGCCCGAAAACACTAAGCGGGTGAGTACGAAACACATTCGATTCGATGTACGGATATGGGATGAGCTATACGAGTTGCACGTGCCCCAATACGTACCTGATGAGATCCATCATCTAATCGCAAAAATTCTAAAAGAATACAAGGGCGCGATTAGTCTGACGGACACAGACATTGGGCCGTCGTTAGTCATACAGCACGAGATTCAAACCGGAAACCATCCCTCGATGCACTGTAAACCCTACAGATACTCCCTGGTGGGACGAAAAACGACCCTTGAGCGGATCCGAGAATTCAAAGCTAATGGTTGGATCGAACCCACCACCGGGTCATGGTCGTTCCCAGTAGTATTGGTGCCGAAAAAGAATGGATCGATTCACATATGCATTGATTATCGCAAGTTGAATGATATCACGATTAAAGATGTGTACCCCCTTCCCAGGATTGATGATTTGCTGGATGTGATTGGATGTGCTAATTATTTCAGTAAATTTGATATTCGCCACGGTTTTCATTACATCTTGGTTAAGGAGGAAGATCGGCCAAAAACGGCCTTTGTACTATTTGAAGGCACGTGGCAGTGGGTTCGATGTCCGATGGGGATTTGCAACGCGCCTGCCACATTTCAACGGGCTATGAACGTGACGTTCCAGAACTTCGTCAACAAGACGCGGCTCACTCAGAGGATGATTAACTTCTGCGTCATCGTGTACATTGACGACATCCTCGTCTACTCGGAGACCTTCCACGGGCATGCATAGCACATCGAATGGACACTGGGAGCTCTGAGAGACGCTGGGTTCAAGATCGCGCTCGAGAAAAACGAGTTTTTCATCTCGGAAATCTCGTTCTTGGGTTACGTGGTGACACGTGGAGGATTGCGACCATATTCAAGGAAAGTCGAGGCGGTGAAAGATGCTCCTGTCCCCACGTCAGTGACGCAGGTTCGAGCTTTCTTGGGACTGGCATCGTTCTATCGTCGTTTTATCAAAGGCTTCGCTGCGATTGCGCGACCTCTGGCGAATCTGCTACGAAAGGATCAACCCCTTAGTTGGGACGCATAGTGCGAACAGACCTTCGCCACCCTCAAAGGCGCTCTGGCAACAACACCTATTTTGATCCGGCCGGACCCTACGAAGCAGTTCATTCTCATCACGGACTGGCAGCCAGAGGCGATTTCCGCTATTCTAGCGCAGAAGGGGAATGACGGCCGAGAGCACATCATCGAGTACGCGTCTCGTACAGTGCCAGACGAACGAAGGAACGATTTAGCCCCACAAGGTGAATGCTATGCTGTAGTCTGGGGAATCCAACACTTCCATCCGTACTTGTACGGACATAAGTTCCTCCTTGTAACCGATCACGAGCCATTATTGGCACTCAAGAAGCTCACTAATTACACGGGTATGATTGGACGGTGGGCGGTGCGCCTACAGGAATACGACTTCGACATCATCCATCGAAAGACAGAGAGACACAGCAACGCGGACGGGTTGACACGTCTGCATCGCCCTGCTAAAGTACCTAAGGGTGAAGAAATCATTCCGTGGAAGGAGCCAGAGTCAGCCAACGGACCCAAGTACGAACAAGTGGCAGTCCTTCCACGTGGCAAGAAGCAGGCGATTGGCAATGGGTGACGAAGGCAATCCTACAACTCCTCTCTCTCCCCTCTCATCTTCATCTTTCCTCTTCCTACCCGACAAATTTTGTTATTTTTGCGAAGCAATTTCGCGCGTCTACTCGATCCCTATGCGTCCTAGCGGGGAAGGGTATGCAGACTAGATAGATTGTCAACAGTGTGTCGCACGAGCCCATGGCCCGTGCATCCAGTACAGAAATGGCAATAAGCCTTGGTTGTGTCCCTTGTGTCGGACTGATAAGATCCCGACTGAAGCTCGATTTCTTGACGCCATGTCAGAAGGGTTGGAAAAGACCTGAAAGTTTAGAAGGGCCGAGGTATGGAAGGACATAGCTCTAATTGCCACCTTGGTAGGAAGCCCCCTCCAGGACTTCACTAAGGAAGACCGGAGGAGGGCCAAGGAAAGGGCTCGGGATTATCGTTGGAACAAGGGATCATTCGGTTAGAAAAACGGAAGACGGATGGTAGCGGGATTTGGATGGTAGTGCCGCACCTGTTCATGAGGTATGACTGGGTTAAGATGGCGCATAAGGAAATTGCAGCCCATTTTGTCGTACGAATCACGGAAGCGGCAAACGACAAAAACGAATAGTATTGGTCCAATATTCGCGATGATGTGAAATTCATCGTCGCGAATTGCCAGGTCTGCGCTGTTGGCAAGGCACCGATCCAGCCGCCAAGATCGATAGTACCGACGGTAGTTGAACGACCTTTTCAAAAGGTTAGCATGGATTCTATCGATATTGTGGTGCCCCTGGACCTAATAGCTGCGAGTATTCAATCCTACTGGTATTCGTGGACCACTTCTCGAAATGGATCGAGGCACATCCGAGTCGTACGCTACAAGCGGCTGAAATTGAGCGATACGTCAACCGGTTTCTAGGGATGCACCAGGACACAAAGGAAATCCTGACCGACAATGGGGTAGAATTTAGAGGGGAAGTTTTAAGGAATCTGGTTGTACATGGTGTCACCATTCGGAACACTGCACCCCACATGTCACAGTCTAACGGCCTGGTAGAAAACGCAAATTGGGTGATAAAGACAGCATTGCCACAAAACATCGCGACACGGGATCCGAGGCCCTGGCCTGATATCGTAGATCACATCTTGGCGCTGCGTTGCCACTTGTACGCACCCTCGTACGAGTACGGATTCGCACTCTTGTACTCGTACACTACTCGTACGCCAGGGGGCCCGTACGAGTTTTTTTTTTTTTTTTTTTTTAATCCGGTAG
>BFEA01000034.1:4859997-4869997 GCA_003427395.1 Chara braunii
ATCAATCAATCAATCAATCAATCAATCAATTAAATAAATCACATCAATCAATCAATCAATCAATCAATCAATTAAATAAATCACATCAATCAATCAATCAATCAATCAATCAATCAATCAATCAATCAAATTTTTTTTTTTTATTTCTTTTAAAATTTTGCATCTGCATTTTTTTTTAACACCTCATTTCCATGCAAAAATCACAAATTCTGAAATTCATTTCTAAAAAAAATACAGGTGAACTCAGGGACCATACATCTCATGAAAAAAAATGACAAAAAACATTTCCTGCTTTTCTTTATATATATATGTTTTTATCTTGTTTAAATCGATTTTAGTTTTTGATTTTTTAAAAATCCTGAACAAAGTCGGATTCCAAAAACAAAAATATAGGAGTGTAGGGTTTTCGAAGCCCTACACCCCCTTTTTTTTTTTTTTTTTACGTATTTTTTGGGGGGGGGGGGGGGGGGGGGGAATATTGAAAAACCAGGAGGCGGACCGGGCCTCATCGGCCGTGGCTGCAGCCGAAATGCCCGGGGCCTAGGCCGCGGATGTCACATAGCTTAAGGGTATAGTGGGATCACCTAGCACTTAAACCTACTCATTTGACCGAGAATCTGAAAATCAGAGCAAGCTCTTCAAAGGCAAAAAAAACTATTTATCTTGAAGGTCATTCAAGCGCATACCATGGCCTGGGAACCAAGCACAACCCTGATGGGGGGAAGGGTTCAGGGAAATTCGAAAGAGGCCTTAAGGGTGTAGTGGGATCAATATTGCTTTAATCATTGAAGAGCAAGCAGTAATTTCTTGGAATCTCATCCTGAACATTCCGTTGTGTTCCTTCCCATTTCACCTGCCCCAACCTCCCTCCTTGGTCCCCTCCAAGCCAGCTTCAATTGAATGTTTTAATATGTTGCAGGATTTCTTTTTCTAATGAAAGAAATTGCAATTTTTCCTTCAGGGTTTCCCATTTGGTAGTAATCTTTAATTGGATTTGTTGCTTAATAGTTTCTGTGAATTCAGGACCATCTAGACGAGCACCATTTATTTCACAAGTACACCTTCGTCTCCATATTGCCCAAATAACTGGTATCCTTCCGATTGTAAATAAATTTGACAACATCCTCCTGGATCAGGTTTCAGGACTCGAGGAGAAAAGTTTTCCAGTTCCAGGGCCAGGGGAGGGATGTTTCTACATGATTCCAAATCCTGTCCCACCAACATCATAGCCAAACTGATCCTGGTATTGTTTCTCATTTTTATTATTTTTGAATACTTCAGGTTTACATGTGTTATTAGGTGTTGATTTTTTTGCTATAATTTTTTTAGTTGTTTATGTAAGAGCTATGGATGTTCTATTTTCATTTGTGGTTATGATGCTATATATAAAGATATCCAAAATTCATGAAAATGTATTACGTTGTCGATCGTATCGGCCTCTGCCTTTTCTCACGAAGAGGTGGGAGCCCTCCCGACCATGTCATGCATGAGTTTAAACAAAAATAAAACAAAGGGACAACTCGGAGACGATGCATAATTAATCCCGTGGACCGCCGAGATGGTCGCGGTCGCATCGTCCCTTCGCCGCTCTAACCGGGTGCGCCAGTTGTACATCCCGTGGTCCCCTACGACAGGATAGGTTCCCGCGTGGCATAACTTGTTTCCTTAAGGGGCTGTCACCACCCTTAGGGGCGTATCCCTACCGAGCTACTAACTCATGTGCGAAAGTTTGTACATGCAGTTGCAGAAGTGGGTCAGTCGAGGGCGTTTGCTCGCTCGCTGTAGTATAGGTACGCGCAATCAAAATGCCTATTGAACCCGAACGTCGGTCGTCCATTAGGGCATTGATCTCCTAAGAACAAAGCGTACGCCGGTCGACAAGGATGGTCTCAACCAAGTGTGAAACCTCCTTGTCCTTTTAAACACTAGTCAAATGAAAGTTATAACAATCACGCATAGATATATCAAAAGGAATCACACTTAGTCGATATGAATGTATATCTCATCTGAAATGATAATCGAAAGAATCAAAATCATCATTTGATACATCCAATAACACAATATCGAAATTTAATTCGACCGCGTCAGGTTGAACTCCACAAAACAATCATACAACTGCCAACAAGGAGTCGGCTACCGACAATAACATTAATGCAGTCGATAAGGTAATCAGTTGCCTTAATTTTAACTTAATGAGACGCGATTGCCTAAGTTATTCATTTCAGCCTACCATCGACCTAAGACTGGGCACGCACACTTGTCTCCATATATTCCTCTTCTTCTTGGATGACAGGCTGCTTTGAAAATGATTCTTGATCAGGGACATTGCTTGAAGTTTTGCATGCCTCTTCCTTTAGAAAGTGGTCTGGGGTATTCCTCCACCTCGTCCGAGCACGAGACTCGGATCTCAGAAGTCGGACCGTCTCCACCGAATCGGCAAAGTACCCCCCCCGTAGAACGGTCCAATCCGGGTCGATAACAGGGTCGACTCCTGAAGCAACGAAACCCCCGCCCCAGATGCTTCCTAGAGATAGAGGATGTATTCACTGCAAGTAGCTTTCAACTATTCTTATCTCTCTTGAGTTCAGGGTAACTTGGACGGAAAGAAGACAGAAGAAATAAATAATGAGAATCATTTGAACATGTACACGCAGATAAAGTCATTCAGGATAGAACGGGTAATCCCCATGAAAAGACTAAGTCCATTTGACCTTATCTGCTTTATTTCCATCGGATTCATTTTATGACATGCACTGGATTGATCTTTTTCATAACAACAAGTCCTTTTAACAAGTAGGTAGACGAAAGTTACAAAAATAACATTTTTTTTCCTTATCTCAATAAGGCATTAATCATTATCCTTTGTAAGCATCCTTCTACCTACCTGTGCACACAAAAACAACCAACAGGTCCAAAAAATCCAGCAACCCATACTCCCGTCAAATCGCATTTTTCACATGCATGACCACACACGCTTCACTCAACCTTTTCTTCTGGACGTTCAAAACAAACAGGGCCAAGCAAAGTGTGGGTTCACACAGGTGTGATAGGAATCCGAGTCAATCAACTAACTGACCTTGAGTGATGTGGAAACAAAAATGTCTTGGTTCACTTAAGAAAACCAATCAGTATATCGCAACCACAGAGGTAAGTCCCAGTCAACCGCCTCGCGTTTGCATGTCTCACCCGCGGTAAGCTCAAATGTATGACGGCGAGCCACACGCCTTAAAAAAAATCACGGCACCGCATCAGTCTCAACTGGTCTCACGTCTGTCCCAACCGGTCCTAAGTGGTCCCGGATGGTCCTACGCCACCAACCACCTTGTAGAAAGACCTTTGACCACAATAACTTCACGCCACACTCCTAAAAAAAACTCGAGTGACTATCCCACTAAACCCAACCTGTCCCGAGACTTCCGCTGTGACCGCATACGCCCCACGCCGGTCCCAACTGGTCTTAGGCAGTCCCAAGTGGTCCGGTACCACTGCCGCAAGAGCCGAGGCAGTCCGAATCCCCAACACTTGCTCCTTACGCAGATTCCGTAGTGCCGCGCGCGCTAACTGCCACCACGTTACGTTGTTGCCGCCGCACACTCCAACTCCGGTAGCACAACCTCATCAAACAAAACAGACGCTGCACCGTAGAAAAAAAACTCCGCCGCTACCGTGCCGTAAATCCCCGTTCTCGTGTCGCTAATCCATCAGCATTTCCACACCAAAGAAAAAATAATTGTCGTCGCACCACCAAGTCCGGCAGCACTTCCCCGCCAAAAGAATAATCAAGTGCCACGGCGCCGCAAATCCAGCAGCACTTCCCTGCCAAAAGAAAAATCAAGTGTCGTTGCGCCGCAAGTCCGGCAGCATTTCCTCCCAAAAGAAAATCAAGTGCCGCCACGCTGCAAATCTGGCAACACTTCCCCGTCAAAAGAAAGATCAAGTGTCGTCGTGCCGCAAGTCTGGCAGCGCTTCCCCGCCAAAAGAAAATCAAGTGTCGCAGCTCCGCAAATCCGGCAACACTTACCCGCCCAAAAAAAATCAAGTGTCACTGCGCCGCCAATCCGGCAGCACTTCCACGCCAAAAAAAAAATCAAGTGCCGTCGCGCCTCAAGTCCGACAGCATTTCCTCGCCAAAAGAAAATCAAGTGCCGCCACGCCGCAAATCCAGCATCACTTCCCCACCAAATGAAAGATCACGTGTCGCCGCGCCGCAAGTCTGGCAGCACTACCCCGCCAAAAGAAAATCAAGTGTCGCCGCGCTGCAAATCCGGCTGCACTTCCCCGCTAAAAGAAAATCAAGTGTCGCCGCACCGCAAGTCCGGCAACACTTCCCCGCCAAAAGAAAGATCAAGTGCCGCCGCGCCGCAAGTCCGGCAACACTTCCCCGCCAAAAGAAAGATCAAGTGCCGCCGCGCCGCAAGTCCGGCAACACTTCCCTTCCTCAAGGAGAAGCCTGGCCAGAGGGTGGAGCAGAATGCCCCTCTCTCAACTATGGCTGCCTTCCTCCTCCTTGTACTCCTCCTGCGGATCTCCAGTCTCCTCCAACAGCAGTCCTCCAGCTCCCTCAGCAGCTCCTCAACACTCTAGTGTGTTGTCACACACTGGCAGAGTGAGGGTTTTGTGTGGCAATTGGGGAACAACTGCCTCTTTTGTAGTGGCTGGGAAGTGCTTGGCTGCCTCAACAGCCCTCAGGCAAAATTTGTCACTTGCCTGGAGCCCTTGATCCAATCAAGATCAAGGATATGAGGCTGTCACACCTGAGCCATACACTTAGGGAGGCGGTTGTCATTAAGTGCCTTCTTCTTTTTTTCCTTTTTTCCCTTGTACCAAGCACTTTATCAAGTGCAGGTACGTCAGAAAAGTGGTTGTACACACCCACTTTCCCCACTGTCCCTTCAAGTTACAGGCTTGGCCTGGATAGCCGCATGCAGGTCAGTTTAGCCTGTACTTGAAACACGGCCACGACCACGTTCGTGGTTGTGGCTGTTGCTTTCCTCCCCCTTGCCTTCCCCCCCCTCTCTTTTCTTCTGCCCTCCCCTAAAAACGGGGAGGGTAGTTGTCAGGTTGGGAGAGGTAGGTCCTCCCTCTCCCAACCTCCCGTTTCTCTCTCCTCCTCTCCTTTCCAACTCCCTTCAGCTTCCCACACGTGCGCAGCGTGAGTCATGAGATCTCAGATCTCGTGGCCACAAATATTCGTGCCAAACGAGAGTGGGAGCTCATCTTGCTCCCACACAGTCGAAAAGACCGTCGTCTTCTAACTGTGAGGCACAAAGGCCTCACTTTTTTTTTTATATAGTTCCTCTTATAAGGCCCGTTCGTCAAAACGAACGGGTACTTAAAAAACGAGAAGAAAAAGAAGAAAAAAAAATCTAACTAAGAATCTAAAAAAAAAAAAAAAAAAGCAAAAAAAAAAAAACTAACTTCCTAATAAGAACGGCTGTCCGTTTTCAACGGGCGCCTTTTGGATCCTCTTGGGACTGTAAGTCCCCAACCTCTTCTCACATTGTCATCTGGCGCTTTAGTTCGTAGTTTTTTTTTTTTTTTTTTTTTTCCGGTAACCGTTGGCATAAAGCCAACGACCTTCTACTCCATGCCCCCCCAATGAGCTACATGGTCCCGAGTCAGATTCCTGATGGAATCGAATGTGAGAAAAAAAATAAAAATAATTGATTTATTTTCTCTATCTATGTGTGTCATCCTTGCGCAGGGGCCATGCTACTTCGCGTCGCTGATTTCAGTCACGCGATCCAAGATCGGCCTCGCTTATAGTACTGGTCTGTGGGCTGCTCCGAAAGGAGTTAGCCCAGTGTGGACGCGTGCGGTTCGATCCCGGTGTCTGTTGAGTAAGAGTCGTGAGCTGAAACCCACTGGGCTAGCTGCTTTCCCACGTTGAATAGGAGCAACTCTTCATTATGAAGAGCTATGCCCTGCGCGGACAGCTAGACAGCGACACAGTAGGCCTCCACCTGCCCCCACCCACCCAAACAAACGGCCGCTGACCTCTGATGCAAGCGCACACCCACTCTCGTAGGGCGGGACGTGAGCCCTTCACCTCACTGACACTAACTCGAGCCCTGACAAGGCAAAAATAGGTCTGGCGTTCGAACTCTTACACCACAATTGTCAACACGACCCGCCCGGTTCTTTTTAGCGAACGTAGGCCCTGAATCTCCCAAATGTTAAGTAAGATAGGTTTAATTTGAATAAACTTTTGACAAACGTCATTCTCATCAAGTCCCTTAATTTAACGAAAAAGTCAGACAACGTCCGACATTGAAAAACCTGAGCAGATATCCTTATAAGGGGTTTCTGCTCCGACAACATTATTTGCCTGTAGATGGTATTATTGGACCTATCTTTTTGCTGGAAATTTTCTTAGTTGTAGATAATGATTACATTTCAACATTACCAATAGAATGACTGATAATACAAAATCCAGGAAAAATTAAAATATAACATTATTTTGGCTCACCGGCGGAAGGGAAGAGCCTGGTAGAACACTCCACCGCTCTCACAACGGATAGGAGTTTCTCTTATTCCCTCTAAGAAAACAATTATATATACACTTATAATCAATTCAATAAATAGAGTCACGAAATTTATTGAATTTAAATTAAATTAAAGACTTCCAAATAATAACCAAATTGCCCCCTAAGTATGAAACGTCGAAGGCGCAAGAGCGCTCTTTTGTTTAATTGAGAAAATTCTCGCGTGAAGTGTTTGAGGATCCCAAACAACTCGGTGGTAGTCGGTCAGGGCGAGCGGCCGTACTTTTTTATGGTTTCCTACTAATAACCTATTTGTCCCAATGTATGACATTCGGGTTGTCTATCATCAAATAAATTTTCACTATACACGAGAACGTGCTCTGACATTCGACCCTTTGTTTTGTGTGTTAAATTCGATACATGTACGAGTTTACCTTACTGAAATGTAATGGGCATAATCCGCAGGAAACCAACATACATCTGTGTAGTCGCCTTCAAACAAGTTGAAGGTAGAATCCGTGCTATGTAGAGATAGAGTGCTACTAGTGTATGTATACTGAGCAATAACAGGTTCGAGCGGGTTAGTGACCAACATAACAATTAGAACATTGTGAGACAGTTTGGTTCTTATCTACCGTTGATGATTTGCACAGAACTGAGAGAAGTCATCCCTAGTACAAGTGGACTGGGATGGGTCAACCTATGGTGGACCGGTTGTCATGCCAATGACATTGTCGGGTAGCTACGTTGGTGTGGGAGAACCGCTGAAAACAGATAAGCAAGAAACCCCTCTTGAAAAAAATTATCATACAAAGTAAAAGACCATCACTTGAATATGTGAGAAGTAAAAGCACTGTGAGGTGTGAAGCTTACTCGTACTAATTACGATTCCGACTATCGGGGATAATGGGGATAAATACAAATATCAGATTATGGATTTAGTGAAACATTTTGAGTGATTTTTTTTCTTTTAGGTATTTGGGGAATCTTTTTAAATAGAAATAATATCCTTATTATGTTAATGTCCATAATAATGATGGCGGTAATAACCAAAAATTGATATTGTTTAATCGTGGAACGGCCATATCAGACACTCCAATTAAAATAGGAACAAACCAATTTCCAAACCCACCTATAAGAGCAGGCATTACCATAACGAGTAGGATAAGATAAGAATGAAAGATAAGATAAGAGGTAAGCACTGCATGAATAATGTGAGGTCACTTTGATGACGCTGGATGTCGCAAAATTTGAAAGGCTTCGTTTTTTCTCTCCTTCGAACCGTACGTGCAACTTTTATTGCATACGACTTTCCAAGTAAATCTTACAAGGCCGTATTGAATTTCCCCAATTAAGATTCGGAACTTCGCATTAGCGCCTTCTCTTCGATCCTTTGATAATAGGGTCGAGTTCCATGGGTAATGGAAAATGGAAAAAAAAAACTTTTGAAAACCTTAACAACACTATTCAATTTTAGTTTATAGGTAATGAAATTAATAAGAAATTAAATTTATTTATTGAATATAGGGTAGCCTGCTATTCATTCATTCCGCAGATAAGGCGAAGCTACGATGCCTTTCTTTTGTTTTCTTTTATTTTTTTGTTTGTTTATTTTCTCTAATCTAAGACGCCTTTTTTTTAGACGCCTTTCTTAAGCGAAAATGAGCTACTTGTTTTGGTTTGGGTAGATTTCAATAGTGCCGCAAATTTGAAAAGTTTGGTGATCGTGCTTAACAGCGGCTTCCTTGAAGCGATAATTCTTTGTCAAATTAAATAAAGTGAAGCTTATGGAAACCAAATATTTGTATTTTTACAAATCATAGGTGTTGGATATAAAAGTAGTACTAATCCACAGAGCTCCATACTTATCTTAAAATTAGGATTCAGTCATGATATGAAACTTCAAGCTCCGTCCTTGGTTCGTGTATTTTGCTTAAAACCTACCCTAATTTGTTGTACTGGAATCAACTAACAAAAGATCATACAATTTCCTGTCAGAATCAAACACTGTAAGCCTCTTGAAGTTTATAAAGGGAAAAGTCTTTGATATCGAAATAAAATTATACTCGCTCTAGTGTTTCTGAAATCATTTTGGAAGGGAAGACTGATTTGCGGAACTTACACCAAGGTAGTTTTTTTTTTTCTAGCGAGGTTCTGTCAATAATCCAATAATTTGTGGGCAAGCAACAATGAGCGATTTTCCATTGTAGCGATGCCACCTTATCAGGTCTAAATTTGATAGAATGGAACCACTTGATTGATCGCAACTCTTCTTTGCTTACATTTATATGTCTCATCCATCGATCTTCTATTTTATCCTTTATATTTACCTTAGGATGAAGCATTCTGTAAGTAGACCTAACTGACAGCGTGTGAAGTGCCCTGGTATGGGAGCACCCTATGACAACCGATGTAGACCAGGTCCAGTATACCAAGTATAAAGGAAGGTGGGAAATGAGTGTGTCTGGTTTATAGGCAAGCCATTTTTCCTTAATCATTAGGACCCTAATCCTGAATAGTTTGTCCATGAACCACCCCATGTGCTCCTATGACCTAGTCTTGAGGAATCCATCCTCCCCCAAATCAAAAATAGTTATAAGAATGTCCCCTTTGTTGCGAACTTCAATTATATTTTCCACTAACCCTTGTTGATTAATGATGGACACCCAATCCTTGAGGGAAAGATTAGGCCCCTTCCTCAAGATTTTGACCCATTCCAAGGGAATTACGTCGATTATTTGTTTCAGGCTATGTGGCACCCTCGCCGCGGCCACCACCTGCTCAGCTGTGGCCGACGCTGCGCGACCGAGTTTGCACGCGGCCTCGCACAGAAAAATAACGCACGCGGCCCGCCTGCGCACGTGGACCACTACCACACTGTAAAAAAAAAAACTTAAAAACCTAAAAAAATGGGGGGGGGGGGGTTGGGTGAGTGACAAAAAAAATTAAAAAAAATTAAAAAATAAATAAATATTGATTGATTGATTGCTTTTTCATTGATTGATTGATTGATTGATTGATTGATTGTTTGATTGATTGATTGATTGATTGATTGGTTGATTGGTTGATTGATTGATTGATTGATTGATTGGTTGATTGATTGATTGATTGATTGATTGATTGGTGTGGGAGGGGTCCTCCCTCCCCTCACCCCGGCACACGTGCGCACACACACAAACACACAAACACACATACACACACACACATATATACATGGATGGATACATACACACACACACACACACACACACACATATACACATGGATGGATACATACACACACACACACACACACACATGCATACACACACACACATATCTACGTATGTAAGTACATGCATGAGTGCCTGTTTTTTTCCACTTTTACGAACACAGGAACTACAGTCAAATACCGACACTGAATGTGGCTCGAGCCCCCACGAATATGGGGCCCGCATGGGTCATCCTGATATTTTCCACCGCTCACCCTTTAGGCCCAGGTACAGGAAGGATACAAAGGAACAAATGCCATGTAG
>BFEA01000034.1:4937106-4953350 GCA_003427395.1 Chara braunii
AAAAAAAACACCTCAATGTGGATAGACAACTTCTTAAACCTATAAGGTGGTTTCACGACTGCAAGAGTAGGCCGACAAAAATCGCCTCGCTCCAATGGGAAATCACTCACTGTTGTCTCCCCACGAACAATTGGCTAATCGACCATACACAGTTGGAAAACATTTTGCTGCAGTGCCCAACTGCCATCTTGGCGTGGGGATCGTGGGATAGGATTTGGAGACAGATGGTCCCAAGTCAGCCATGGCCCTGGGACTGGAGAGCAATCCTGCTAAGCTATCATCCGGCTCTACAGCAGGGGACCTTCGAAAGGAATATGTTCTCCCTGGGAAGGAAGACTGTCTTGTGGACCTTGTGGTGGCAACGCTGCGCATTGGAATTAGAAGGAAACAGGGTGGAGGGAGAGGAAAGGAGGGATCAGAACCCACTTTCAACTGGAACTTACCCAGAGGTGGTAGGAGACCAAAAGGACACTAGACACCCTCTACACATGCAAGGACACATCGGACAGGATTTCTCAGTTGCCGAAGACTGGCTAGGGGGGAGGAGGGAGGAATGGGTAGGAAGGGTATACTGGTCAGGAGAGAAGAGCGGGGAAAGCCAAGGGAGAGAAGTGGACACACGAGCCGAAGTCCCCCGGGATTATCGCCTCTCCTTCAAAGACAGGACAGAGGTGGACCCCAGCATCCCCCTGCGGCCCGCAGACGAATTCTCAGATCCCTTCCCGCCACACCCGCTGTGCCTGGAGGAGAGGTTCTGGTGAAAAGCGCTATACCCCGTGGCTGGTATCTAGTTCCCAGTAGTTCCCAATGATTCTTCTCATGCTTTTTCTTCAAAACAAATCAGGAGGAACGCTGAGCTCATTCGGGCGAAAGGCCGGTTCGGAGAAGGAGGGAGAGACGAGAGGACCCACTGGTGCCCCCCTGTGGTTCCCTCGTGTCTCCAAGGACGGGAATGCTGTACACGGCCAGCAGCGGTTGGAGATTGCCTTTCCTTGATAGAGGTTTTTCCATTTTTAAAGGAAGGTTAGATTAGAGGGACGAGTACAGCTGGAGGGAGAAGATTGTCATCAGCAGTGCTCTACAACAACCTGCCCAGTCCATCCTCTGAACCCAGAGTAATCAATGCTGGCAGGTCCAGGACCTGGTCTTATTTCTGGTTTTCTGGTTCCTCCTTTTTTTTTTTTTTTTACAAAACATCCTCCACTGGTGATAGGGGTGCTGATACGAGCAGACACCGCTACCACCGGGGGAGAGGTTCCATCTTTTGGTGGGGAGCTTCACCTGCTGGAAAACGGGTCCAGCGTCCCTCTTACAGATTGTACTCAGAACATCTTAGAAAAATGGAAAATAGAGAAAGTTCCTCCTAACTGTTTTTCGAATCATTCTGTATAAGGGACGCTGGACCCGTTTTGCAGCAGGTGATGCTCCCCACCAATAGATGGAGCCTTTTCTTTTTCTTTTCAAAAAAAAAAAAAAAACGAAAAAACAAACGGTTCCTTGCCGTCTCTTCTCCCTGGTAACAACGGAGGCTGAGGTGAGGGAGAGGACTTTCTTTTTTTTTTTTTTTTTTTTGGACTGAACAAGGGTTACGAGATCTTCATGTCCCTGATCAGGAGCTGCTGAAGATAGACTGTGGAAACGGAAAACGGCTTGATCAGGCAAATGATGTGCTGCACGGGGATTTTCAACCTCATCTGTGACAAGACAAACGAGTAACAACAGTTGCCCCTGTGCACTGCTAGAGAGGGACATCAGGGCGGGCAGTGGGTGCAGCAGCAGGACAAGGCGCCATCAACGTGAGATGGGTTGGCAGATCTATCGACTAAAGGTAGGCGTGTTGGCTGGGTTGGAGGGTTGTGGACTCCTCGTTCAGGTTGGAGCGGTGCGCAGAGGAATGGCGCCCCCATCGGGAGAAGGGGAAGGGGAGCCCTATGGTGGTGGGTCCCGGATGGGAAGACGGGTATCCAAGATCCTGTGGGGGAAACGATGGGGGAGTGAACGACCAGGGCAGACAGAAGGAAGGCGGCTACGGGTCTGGATCGTTGCCACGTCAGCTTTGACAAAAAGCTTGGTATCCACCTGCAGCTGCCTCTGGATAATAATCAGACAAATAATAAAAACGACATAGAGGCCACGTGGCCTTTTTTTGCTAGTGCTCAAGTAATGATGATAGGCATACACCACTTGGCGCGTTCTCCACAACATGCTGTGCCCGCCCATATTTTAGGAAATTTCTGGTCATCGTTTGAGATGTGCGAGTATGGGTTTCAAAATCAGATACTGCAACTGAGACCTGATGCCCGCATTTTTGGAATTTCCTGTTCATCGTCTGAGAAGGGTGGGTATGACTTTTAAAATCAGATACAGTAGTTGCGGCCTGATGAGTGGATGAGATAGGAGGGTGGGTAGTGTGTTTGTCTGGATTGGAGGGGTCTGGGGATTCTCCTTCATTAGGGTTTGGTAGGTAGCTGGGCATATGATTGATCAAGCTGTTGCCAGGAAAAAGGTTAGTCCACCATCTCGGTCTGATGGGCAGTCAATCCCCTCCGAGTCGTCTGAGGGCAATCAATGCTGTCCGTCGTCTACAGCTTACATCTTGCTCCGCCTTTGTAATTGGGACGCTGGACCCGGTTTCCAGCTGGTGCAGCTCCCCACCAATAAGATTGGAGAGCCATCTATAACAGGGAGCCTATTATTGGAGGATGCTCTTATCACCACCAATAATAGGCAGCCCGTGGATGTTTTTGTCAAAAAAAAAGGAAAAAAAAAAAAGAAAGAAAGGCCTCCCCTCTTGCTGCAGGCTGCACATGCCAGACAGAAAAGAAGAAAAAAAGGAAAGAAAGGCCTCCCCTCTTGCTGCAGGCTGCACATGCCAGACTGAGTTAGGGGGGGAAGGGGGGTGGCCATGATTCACTTGGAGAGAAACAGGCAGGAAATTTAAATAAAAATTGGGAAAAAGATCAAGGATATGGCCAAAAAAAAAAAAAAAAAAAAGATATGGCCATTACTTGCAAAATATCCATGCGGAGATGTAACATCTTGACATAACTTGGGCTCACTCCCTCTAACAAAGAGGATTGGATTCCATGCCAGCATCTGGACGTGTTTGTGGAGAGGTGCAGGAAATTGCAATTGATCTGCTGTTCTGCATCTCTGGCTAAAACCTATCCAGATTCACGTGGTTGATCCAATCCCGTTTTGCTTGTGGGACTGTGTCCCTTAACTGATTCATCATAGAGGCTGATGATGAAAAGCAAAACTGAGCTGGGTGGAACTCCACATTGAGCTCGGATTAAAGAAAAAAAAAAAAACATTGAGCTGGGATGAAGAGGGCAATCTGATCCAGCGGCCTACCTCAGTTGGTAAGGCATGCAAGTGGCATTCAGGAGGTCTTGGGTTCAATCCCCATTGGCCTCATGTATCTTCCTGGGCATGCTTGGCGCCCGCCACCTAGAGATAGCCCGTTGGTCCCCCCAATTGGCATTAAAAAAAGCAGGCTCTGCTGATGTTCATAGGGGGAGGGGTAATCGGGGAGGCACAGCGACTGGCCGCTCAGATGATGCTCGGTCCCTCTGTCACCGGCTGTCCCCTGGCCGGTGCCCCCCGTTGGGGGTTCCCTGAAGGCTATCAGGCCACCCGAGACCCGAGGCTGAAAAGGCCTCCGTTGTCAGATTAGACACAAGATTGAATTTACCTGGGCTGGTTAGTCCGATGATAATACCTCAGGCCATCGCCCTTTCTTTTTTCTTTAAAGAGGGAAATCTGGAAGAAAAAAAAAAAAAAAAAACAAGCTCCAGGGGCTGCCTACGGTGCTAGTATGAGCAGACACGGCAGTCCTGTGGCTGGCTCCAGTCTGTTGGTGGGGAGCTTTACCTGCTGGAAATGAGGTCCAGCGTCCCATAACGAAATTTCGGGGTGCTCAGAACAGAAGATGATTGGAAGGCCACCTGCCTCTTCAGCCCGCAGGCGGCGTGATTTATCACAACCCAGCAAGCAGCTCCTCCCCTTTTCAAGCATCACGCACTCTCCCTTTTTTTTTTTTTTTTCAACCAGAACAATCCCCGGAGGCAGCTTGAGATGCTGGTAGGAGCAGACATGTCAAGCTACTCCCAGGGAGGCCCCATCTATTAGTGGGAAGCTGCACCTGCTGGGAACGGGGCCCAGCGTCCCCTTTTAAGGTCGCAGTGAGGGCCCCACGGACACATAGTGGCAGAGGTACTGGTGGTTTAAGTGCAAAGCTGACAGCTTTTTTGTTTCATTTGTTGCCTTCCACTGTAAGGTCCCTTCTGGCTAAGATCTTTTCTTTTTTTTTTTTTTTTTTTTTTTTTTTTTTTTTTTTTTTTTTTTTGTGGTTCTGATCAAGTGTAGTATCTGTTCTAATCATATTTAAAAAAAAAATTAAAAAAAAATCTGAAAACAGAAGAACATAATTATAAGCCGAAGCCACGGAAAAAGGGACAACATAGCAAACAAAGGGCATCGCCATACCCCTCCCGGAATGTTTAAAAGACAAAACCTATGGTGGGTGTAGCTTTCGATGTTTTTTTTTTTTTTCCCGGAAGATAGGGCATAGCCACACCACTCTCGAAATGCGCAAAATGAGAATGAACTTCATCGCACAACATAGCCAGATGCACCCGCCACATTTTTGTCTTTTCCACACTTGGAGAGTGGTGTGGCGAGGCCCATACATGCTCCATTTTGCACATTCAGGGAGTGGTGTGGCGAGCCCCAAAGTCTTTGCAGTGATGAACTGGGAAGGCTGCTGAATACCTGGGGCTTTACGGAATCAGGATCATCCAGTTGGCTCCCCAACGAATTGATTGGAGCATTGTCCATGCCCACTCTCCCCGCCCCCCGAAAACAAAAAGAAACAAGGATCGTCCAGTTGGCCATGCCGACTGAAGGCATACTCATGCTAAGGACCTCCCCACACCACTCTTGAAACGATGCAAGGTCTAAAGAGCTGTCAGGCGTTTTCAAGAGTTGCGCTTTCGAGAGTTTTTGGCCCTTGGCCACACAGCACTCTTGAAACCGCGACTCTCTTGGAGACTATGCATAAAAGAGTCTGACGCGAATTTGTTTTTGTTTTCTGTTCAGTACTGTAGCCTGCCTGACACCTCTTGAAAATTGAGGGTCCTTCGAGCGGTACGCTTGAAACCTAAAGTTTTCCAGGCTGGGGATTCGGGGATTTCAAGAGCCACTCTTGAAACCCGTTTCTGACAGCTCTTGAAGGATGTTTATGGGTTAACACCTTCAAGAGGCTGTGTGGCGGTTTAAAGACTCTTGAAAATACGTTTTCAAGAGTGGTGTGGGGAGGCCCTAAGGGGGTTAAACTTTTCTCCTAAGCTCTGGAGGAGATTGCTGCGAGATGAGACGGCTGTGGCTTCCACAGAGTGTTAACGGGAGAAGTTTGTTCTCGCGTTGCCAAACATTGATCGCGTCAATCCCATACACACACGACATTGGGCCGCGCTCCGCTACTCACTTCATGCACAAACGACAGAAAATATGGTCGTGTATATTTCTTTCCATGTTTTAACGGAAGATGCATTCTCAATTTGCACATTAAATTTGGTGAGTAGTGGAGAGAGGCCCATTCACAATTTTCAAGCATAAAGACAAAGTAGGCTTATATTGCTTTCACGTCATCTGCATACGCGATATTCACAATAGCATAGAGGCTAATCACCTCTCTGCACTGCTCATGGAATGCACAAAAGAAAAAAATGATGGTGGCGCATCTTTCCATCTTCTAGTGGAAGATTCATTCTCAATTTGTACATTTGGTGAGTAGTGCAGTTAGGACCAAAGCAGACCAGTGTTCGACGACCACACTAGGGGCCTGGCTGCACTACTCTCGACATGCACAAAAAACAGAAATCATGGCCGTGTATCTTTCCATATATTCTGGCGGAAGATTCACTCATGTTTTGCGCATTTCGAGAGTAGTGCAGCGAGGCCCTAGGTCACAGAAGATTTCAAGAAGAAGAAGAAGATACTTCGTACCAAGAAGCCATCTGATGCATACAGCCACGGCCATAATTGCAGTCAGATAGAGGGCCTCGCCCACTACTCTCGAAATGTGCAAAACGAGAAATGAATCTTCCGCTAGAACATGGAAAGATACACCGCCATGATTTTTGTATTTTGTGCATGTCGAGAGCGAGAGTTACTGTAGTGGAGCGAGGCGCAGATTCTAAGAAGTCCAAGTGTGAGAGTATGCGCTGAGTCTGATAAGTTCAGCATATGATTAGCACCTTGCCTCCTTGGCCAAACCTGGATAGAGAGGGAGTCACATGGTGTCTTTTTTCTGCTTCTCTCTCTTTTTTTTCATTCGAGACGGCTGCGATCTATCGGTGGGGAGCATCCCCTGCTGGAAAGCAGGTCCAGCATCCCTTGTTTTTTTTTTTTTTTTTTTTTTTTTTGAAGTCGATGGTGTTTTAGAGTGCACAGTGATCACCTGGAGCTGTGGGCCATGGGTGTCCTGGAATATGAGACCACCTCCCATCCCATCCTCACGTCAATACTCCTACCGCACCCCCTATCCCACTATCCTACCTCAGTGTGACCAGCACTCAGGACCATTACCCTACCAATGGGCAGGTAACTTGGACCGAACAGCAGTGATAGGCACCAGGGATGATAGGTTGCCCCGCCCAGCCCTGGTGGAAGCGGAATCGGACGAGCCTTGTCGAACGGGAACTTCGGACGCCAGGCCCCGACAATCTACTACAGGGCCCAAGAGACTCTGGACCCTAGGTTCAGA
The DNA here is from genome assembly GCA_003427395.1 of Chara braunii. NCBI lineage: Eukaryota > Viridiplantae > Streptophyta > Charophyceae > Charales > Characeae > Chara > Chara braunii. Next base: position 4,943,876 of record BFEA01000034.1, read on the forward strand.
CAGGGTAGCACCCACTGAAGCAGTCTTACCGTCCTTCCCCTAGCTTACCCAAGGCCAGGCGGAACTCAGACTGGCCGCCTGGCCTGAGCGACTTATATCCCTATCCCTACCCTTACCCTAGGGTCTAAGCCTTATATACAGCCACCAGACAGTTCTATCCGAATGTCAGTAGGAACCCCTTACCTGAACCTACTGCAGATACCAGACCCCACCCAGTGACTAGACCCCCCCAGTCTGATAGTTGTGTAGTTCGCAAGCTATGTGTATACCCGAAGGCTGTGTATGCTCCATGAACCTGTGTATCGAGGTGTACAGACAGCATCATGTGTGGAAACTTGTGTATGTAACCCAGATATTTCACTTTCCTACTGCAGGACCAGCATTGATTACCCTTCGTGAAACCAAAAGACACAAATCTGCTGATTATGCAGTCTGATAGGTTTGGGGCATCACGCTCTCGAAATGTGCAAAACGAGAAGTCCCTGTAGAACATGGGCAGATGCACCTGCCATATTTTTGTCTTCTTCACATTTCCAGAGTGGTGTGGTGAGGCCCTTGGTATACAGTTATACCCGTGCCTCCTTCGGGGAATGCATGAGAGAGTGGAGCTATGGTCTTCTACCGCAATAGAACATACGATGGTCGTTATGGATGTATCTGGACTGAATGGTGCCCCAAATGGAGCCACAATGACCATACATTCTGCTCTATGGGAGGAAGGACATGAATCGCGTGGTATAATAATATATAATCTTGTTTGCAATCTGACCCTTCCTGGGGGTCACAGCCCCACTGGTGAAGATGATCAGATTTAGTGCCTGAATCTGGATGTGTTCTATGCCAGAGATGCAGAAAAGCAAATCAACCGCAATTTTCTGCAGGTGTCCACAAACGCATCCAGATTCAGGCGTTAAATCCAATCCTCTTTGGTAGTGGGACCTCGCCCCTGGAGGATGGGTCCTCTGAGAATTGAAGAATAAAATTGTAGTAGATTGTGCAATATGCAGATACGTTGACATTGGTTTAGGATGGCATGGTCTCTGAGATGTGAAGTCCTGGTACAGGAAGGGGTAGGAGTTGTTCTAGGATTAGGAGGCCAGGATGGCTGATAAAGCATAGTCTTTAATGAACTGACTTTGGCCGGCTTTGATTTTCTTTCCTGGAACCATCGAATGGGTTTCAGAAGGTCCTGATGGATGTTGAGGTGCCGGGCCCATCGGTCGTTTATCACCTCTCGTAAGTGTCGTTTGGGCCTTAGCATCTTATAGGCAGATTTCACAGTCATTTTGTGTAAGTACACCCAGTTGGGGGGCGCGCCTGGCCGGAGTTGCGGCAATTTCCAGCGCCATTCCAGAGGGTCCAGAGCCAGTTCGTGAATACCTCTTTCTGGACAGAACGCCACGCGTTCGTTGTCTTTCTCCAACACTCTTACCCTCCTCAGGCTTGCCTTGTCTTGCCATACGAAGGGGCCCCTGTTACCTTGCAATGTTTTATCCTCTTTTATCATGTAGTACTCAAGCAAGGCGTGCTGTGCCGTTGTGTCATGGACTCGGGCGACCGTGCCGGGCCGGTCTTGTTGGGCCACCCAATCGTCCTCTTTTATTGTGGGCCCTCGTTTAAGGTTTTGGTACCAGGCTAGCGGGATTCTTTCGATTATTTCGTCGAGGTGGTCCTGGGTGTGATGACAGTATTTTAGCTGTCTCTTATACACATCTAGATGTGTATAAGAGACAGCCAATCGTCCTCTTTTATTGTGGGCCCTCGTTTAAGGTTTTGGTACCAGGCTAGYGGGATTCTTTCRATTATTTCGTCGAGGYGGTCCTGGRTGKGATGACAGTATTTTAGCRTYGTTTTCAGTTGTGTTGACGTCTTCCAACCCCTTCTCTCACAATCCCATAGGTCCCCTACCCTGAATATTCCCTTCTTGACCCAACTTGCCCATGGGGAGGCGGAGCTGTTCATTATTTGTCCCCTGCCGTCAGTTAACCACCTGTTTCCAAAAAGGGGCTGTCGAAAAGTTTCCTCCCAACGTTCTGGCGGCGGTCAATCCGGGAGAGGAAGTCTGCGCCAACTTTTCAGGAGGTCYGRCCAGAAGAGTTCYTTTTGTTGCTCGGCTCCGTACCGGGATATTTTGCGTGGGATGATCCAAAACTGGTTGTCTATCCATGCGAGCGAGTCTGTCCCCGCAGGGGATTCTGGTGCCACAAACGACTGGCTTGTGGATCGCACCACCCTGGAACAAAAAGGGCTGCTGACACCATGGTGCCCGCGATGTTTGAAAACCTTCCCCCCCAATAAAAGGATAGAAACCATCGAGCACATCTCTATGCAGTGCCCCATTGCTCTGTTTGTATGGAGGTGGTGGGACCGAGTGTGGCGAAGGATGGGAGCACGGACGGAGTGGCCATGGTCATGGCAGGCCATCCTAGCTGGGTGTGCCTCCTTACCTTGGATAAAGTTCTAGTGGAAGGGGCCGAAATCTTTGAACAAATCAAGCAACAGATCCAGCTAGAAATAATGCGCAGATGGGAGGCAGCAAAAAACCATCTGGACCAGTTTAAACAAATCGAGGACATTTAAAGGGCGCTGACGAGTTTCTGCACTGACTGGTTGGGGGGAGAAAGGGGGGGGTGGGTGGAGGGGAAGATATAGAAGAGCAGTTGATCCCAGACGCAGCTAGGGATTATCGTCTAGCCTTTAAGGATTGGACGTGCATAGACCCCACATTCCCACTCCGCCCAGCAGCAGACTTTGTGGATCCCTGCCCGCCCCATCACCTGGCCCTGGTAGAATATTGCACATGATTACCCCGTTTCCCTTCCCCTAACTGTGAAACGAAGCGTCAAGGGAGAGGAAGGGACCCCACTGGTGCCCCCCGGTGGGTCCTTCCCTCTCCCTTTGAAAACGGAGTAAGGAGAAAAGGCGAGATGAAGCCGGCGCTAGGATTACGGTGAGGAGTTTGCTGGTCTGAGGAGTTTGCTGGCCAGATTGTTTTGAGAGCGGTGGTGTGAGGCAGCAGGTATTAGGCGCCCGGGTTCTCTCCCTCTTTCAAGCAAGCCTGCTCAGTCAATCCTCTGAATATCAGAGTAATCAATGCTGGCAGGTACTTCTCTCACAGACTCAAATCCCTTATCTATCTTCTCATCTATAGTTTCCGCTGAGGGAAGAAACAGGGAGGATAAGAGTTAGCGGGCAATAGCAGATATCAGGCGCCCGGTACAGGGCAAAGAGGCTCTTTCCCCTCCGCCCAATGTCCTGCACAGTTAATCCTCTGGATTCAGAGTAATCAATGCTGGCAGGTACCCCTCAAGGTTCCGATTCTGATACTACCCAAGGTCACCCAAGGTCATTTTTGTAAAGGGGACGCTGGACCCGTTTTCCAGCAGGTGATGCTCCCCACCAATAGATGGAGCCCCTCCTCAGGTAGTAGCGGTGTCTGCCCTTACCAGCACCACTAGTTCCGAAAGGAGATGTTTAAAAAAAAAAAAAAAAAAAAAAAAAAAAAGATAAAGCATAGTCTTCTATATTTTTTACATACTAATCATCATCATCATCATCATCATAAGTATCATTATCTCAAAAGTTCATCATCATCATCATCATCATATGAGGGACGCCGAGCCCTGTTCTCAGCATGATCAGTTTGGTCGCTCCGGGTAGACTGTGAGGACCCTGGCCTCAATCTTCTTATTGGTAATATCAGCCTTGGGCATTGGGCCCATTTAAAAAAAAAACAAAAAAAGGAGCTGGGGCAAGGTGGCACTAGCAAAGAGGAATTAGGATTTAATGCCTGAATGTGGACAAGTTCGCAGTGAGGTGAAGAAACTCACAAGTGATCTGCTGTTCTGCATCTCTCCATAAAATGCATCCAGATGCATTCACTTAATCCAATCCTCTTTGCTACTAGTTCACACTTCAAAAGCATGAATGATGATGATGATGATGATGATAAACTTCTGCTGATTCTATGTAAACTGTGAGATAATGACACTAATGATGATGATGATGATGATGACGATTATGATGATGATTAGTATGTCAAAAATATAGAAGACTGTGCTATATCAGCAATTCTGGCCTCCTAATCCAAGAACAACTCGTAGCCCTCCCTGTACGAGTACATTAAATCTTAGAGACAAATTGAATACCATCCTAACCAACGTCAACCATTGCACCTGCTGGCAGTAACAAGACTACCAATGCTAATGGCTGTGTGGCAAATGAGATGTGCGCATGAGCACAGGCAGCATACATATGGTTACATGGAGGCTCGGGCCTCGATTCTAGAAACAATCATCGTCAACACACAGGAGGCCTGGCAAGAGCTCAGAAATATGCTACGGAAGGAATCAAATATAAACAAACGGAATGGACTCTCGGATAACTTTCGCTGTATCTGGGTGGACAGTGCACAAAAACTCTGCGAATTGGATCATAATAACCAGCTGGGATGGAAACAGTGGATGCTGATGGAATCACAATGGGAACGATTACCAAGAAGCCATTTTCAGTTCCCATTCCAACCAACCACTTCATCCTTCTCCCGGCCTGACATCCCCCTCACATTTCCAAACCCTCTTTCCCTCTTGCACCTCTCCAAACTCTCCCCCTAACCCTTCCTCAATCCTGCCCCGGTACCCTCCCTCCCCTCCCTTCCCGACCACACCCGCTTCCCACCCTCATCGCAGAAGGCCGGCCAAGCAGGGACTTCCCACTGGTGGAGCTGCAGAGGGGATTACTCTCCAGAGATAGAGGATGCAGCCAGCTCCCACTACACATCGATTCTCGGACAACAGACTGTTCCTCACAGCTGGAAGGTTGGCAGACCAGTGGAGACAGACTCAGACAGTGTTTATGATCGACAATAGAACGACAACGTGACAATGTGAAAACACAATGACACAATGACACAATGCCATGGGTTTATGGGTGGGTGGGAACAAGGGGGGGCTGAGGCCACCCCATACCAACGATTGGGTTTTTTGGGCTTCGGGAGGGTGGGAACATAAGGATGTCCGTACCTAGGTCAATTAAACCACCAGTATCTTTCCCCATATGTCGGCCGGGGGCATTGCGCGCCGGCCCGAAAATCAAGACTGGCCGCCAATTCTATCCATCGGCGGCCGCCCTTCAGGCCAGCACGTTACCCAACGCCTCTGCAAAATAGCTGGGAAAGGTACTTGTGGTTTATGTGCTGCATCAAATGGGAAATTGCCTGCGCATTTTGTTCAGTATTTTTTGTTGGAGTCCTTCGTATGGCAACTTGCAGGAAATGGCACCTTCCATTTTCAAGTTCTTGTAGAATAACTCATGCCTTAGCGAGCGTGACTTATTTGAAATTGCTTTTTGATATGAATTGATGAATGCCTGCATCAGGGACGTCTCTAATTGGTAGTGTGGACAGGGATATGGGCCCAGTGCCCAAGGCTGAATTATATCAGTGCCAGGAAACGGGCCCGGCGTCCCTCGCAATGATTATAGAGAAAAGCAGTAAGTATAACTGTATAAGGTGTGGAACCCCATTGGGGAGACAAAATTGCTGATAGACTGCGGGAGACTATCTAACATACCCCGTCCTGCCTGGCTAACTCTGAGAACCCCCCAATGGAAGCAGAGCCTTCAAACTGCATTAAATTTTTGAATACTCTCAACCACACTTCACACCGCATATTATTGTAATAATATGGCACGATGCACCTGACTTCCACGTAACAGCACATGCACATTTTAAACAATGGCACATCACAAAACACAGCAACACATGGCAACAAACAGACAGAATACAGCTGTCCTCCAGACAACAGCACATAGTACACACTAAAGTTTAACACCCAGGAACACTCTCAACCACGCTTCACACAGTACATTGCAATATAGCACGAGCCTCAGGCACCTGAATTCCACGCAACAGCGCAGACACATTTTACACAATAGCACAATTAGACACAACAATAGATGGAGCCGCTCCCCAGGTGCTAGTGGTGTCTGCTCTTATCAGCAACCCTAACACAGGTGGGGGTATTGTTTCAAAAAAAAAAAAAAAAAAAAAAAAGACACAACAACACACGGCAACAATCAGACAGATGGTGATTGAAAGCCAACAGCTTATAATTGCATCAGTGGTTCCGGTTACTCGTAGAATCCTTAAACAAAATCAGGAGTGGTAGAGGCGGGGCCGCTCACCCCCCAGCCCTCTCATGTATACAGTCCCTTCTTGTTCACACTGTTTTCATTTCAGACATTGTACTCTATAGGGACGCTGGACCCGATTTCCAGCAGGCCCTGCTCCCCACCAATAGATGGAGCCTCCCCTTTATTTCTAGAGGTGCCTGCTCTTATCAGCACCCCTAGCAGCGGCTCGGGCCGTTCTTTATCAAAAAGAAGAAGAAGAAGAAGAAGAAGAAGAAGAAGAAGAAGAAGAAGAAGAAGAAGAAGAAGAAGAGGGGAAAATTTGTCTGGCGCCCCTGTAATTTCCATTATTTTGCGCCGCGCCCCTCACCACGGCCGATTTACCCTGTCGCGCCCCTCTGACCACGATTCAAATTTCCCATAACACCCCGGTGTAGGTAGGGCCTGAAATAGTAGTATAACACAAAACTTTTTCATGACAATGAGGGCTTTCCTCTCATAGTACCATCATCATGAATTCACCATCGCCAGAAAAATAGCGATTTCCACCCTTCTGCCCTTGTACTACTCAGGTTGAGAAGTGCTCTTGCACTCGTTCAATATATACTACTTTCGCTGCAAGACTCCCGCCTACCTCTGCTGTAAATTTCCAAATAACTACGACGAAATATTGAAAAATCTGAAAATGCAACGGGCAAAAAAGACAAAAAAGGCAAAAAAGGCAAAAAAAAGGCAACGAGGTAATCCTCGAAAAAATATATGCCGACAATTTGCCCAGCGCAGGCCTCGGGGTTCCGCCGCCGGAAGTATTACTGAGTCGATCTTTACCCGTGACGCGGCTCCCAGAAGTTACCGCAAGCATGACCAGTCCTGTATCCCAATGTCGAGGCTGGCGAATCGTCAGTAGACGTTGAGCCTAGTCAGGAGGCATGTCAGGCCCAGTTCTCAGCTCAGGGTCCAGTTCCTGCTCAGATCTGATCTCAGTCCCCGTCATACCATTTCTTCAGTTTACTGGCCAGTTCTCCCCAGTAGCCGCCGGATCTCTTTCCGACTTTCACCACTCCTGCGATAAAAGCCTCCTTGGGGTACCCGAGAATCCTGAGTTCCCTGCTTAGGGAGATCAGCCCCAGCCAGGCTGCCCACTTTGAATTTGTGTTCTGTTTGATTCTCCAGATCGTTCCTGCTATAACAGCCCATTTTTGGCCCTTATCGCCAAAGGATCCATAATCTTTGATGGTTTTGAAATGCTGGGAAGTCGGCGACAATAAGGTTGGTTTCCAGGAAGGAAATCAGCCCACTGCCGGCCTCCGTTCGCTCCAGTGTGAGATCTTGATGGTAACAGTTGCCTATGGTATCCAATCTGGCCTGCGCCTTTTCTTCTTCATTTGGAATGGACCCGTTGTACCATGTTGCTAGCAGTAGGTCATCCATGAATCTGTCCCCTTGGATCAGTTTCGCATCACTACCCAGATCATTCAGAAAACGAGATTCGGAGAAAATACAGAGAATGCATGCCAGCGCTGGGCTAGCCTTCCCACCCATCGGGATTCCTATCCTCTGCACTAGCGTCTCCCCCTTTGCTAGAAAAAATATGTGATTCAGTTGAAACTCAACCATAGATCGTAGATGGGATAATCTAATCGATCGCCAGCCATCTTCACCGTGAGATTTTCCGAAAGTGGCTTTCTTGCTTCTTAACTTAATCCTCACCCACCAGATACCCCTCTTGTGGAACGAGTCAATCAACCAAGACACAGCAGTGAGAATTTCTTCGTGAGGTAATTTTGAAAACATCTCCTTTATATCATATGTTCTGAGAATGATCCGACCATCCATCCCGAATTCTGTGTTTTTTTTTGTTAATTCTCTCAATCTGGGATTTCAGGGCACCTGTGGATGGAAGATTAAAATTTCGTTCTCTCAAGTTTTTTATCAGAAAGTGTAGTGCTTTGCTCAAGCAGCTAAACAAAGACCTTGCGGGGTTAGAAAACGTTGGGACTATTGGCCTGCGTTTTTCAAGGTCCTTGTCCTTAGGGATCACATAGGCCGCTTGCAACTTCCCTTTTCCATCCCATTTAGCAATCTGATTAAACTTCTTTTGTTTGTATTCTGTCTTCATATTCTTCATAATTTCATTCTCTGTGCTTTCACATTTTTCATAGCTGCTATTCTTGTTGAACATTTAATCCATGCCATTCAGGTATCTGATCGGACATTCGACAATTGTTTCTCCACTGTTCCTATCGGCCGGAGACAGAACCAAACCCTCGAGTGCTTTCTTAATCCCAAAGACATATTCCGTACTGACTGCCCCTTCCTTGTCCTTTGGTGTGTCCCATCCTGCCTGATGCAAGTGCATAACAAATCGCTCCTGGGCATGGATCAGTCCCATAGCCCTCAGCGGAGCTATGGCATCATTGCAGGCTTTATTTACATCCAGCCTGCTAGCCAATCCGCCGGGCACTGGGGAGTTCTTCGAGTTACAGAGAAGGGCTGGAACATGGTCCAGTTCACTAAGTCGTATCCTAACATGCCCATCAACTTTGGGCAGATCGAAGTCATCACAAGAACAGACAACATGCTGCTGTTTTGCAAAGTGCTTCTGATTGTGCAGGATGTCAGCGATAGTCGGAGCCTTATTCCAGACTATTCTGAACCGCTGCTGCAGGATACTACTCAGCTTCTTGTGCTCGATTTTCTGTCCCACCCAGTCACATAGTGATTTTTTCACTTGCGATTTATTTATAGATGGATTGTATGGGATCTTTGCAGTCAACCAGATTCTTGGGTTGATTCCAAATTTTTTCTTCATGGTTCTAGTGAGGATTCCGCGTGTGATTTGTCGGTCCCTATGAGAGGTTAGTGATTTAACTGTCATCTCCATGTCAACCAGCTCATCCAGTGATTTTTTCATCAGTTCACGTCTCTTCCATGGTGCACGAAGTAATGCAATTACCTCGGCTTTCATCCTTTCCTGCTTACCCTTCGTTCGTTTGATGTCCCATAATAACCAGTTACCTCCTTCTTGTATCAATTCTTTCGCGTCCTTTAGTAGCATCCTCTTGCCATCTTTCTCGATGATACTAAAACCAAAAACCAGTTTTATTAATCTCCAGGACTTCAGCCAAACACCTCCTTGGTTGTTATCAATTCTTACCTGCTTTTTCGTTCTTTGTGCAGTATGCCCCTGCTGGATAGCTTTTGAATACCAACACAAAAAAAATTCATATGCCCCCACCGGTAGGGTGCATCTTTTCAGTGCACCTCTATGGCTATGCGCATGGCAGACGTTTCTCTCTCTCTCTCTCTCTCTCTCTCTCTCTCTCTCTCTCTCTCTCTCTCTCTC
>BFEA01000034.1:4964019-4985787 GCA_003427395.1 Chara braunii
AGAGAGAGAGAGAGAGAGAGAGAGAGAGAGAGAGAGAGAGAGAGAGAGAGAGAGAGAGAGAGCGAGAGAGAGCTCTGACATTGCTGCCAGTCTGAAGACTCTGGCGTTCAATTCTGAACTGCGAAGTTCGAGCTTTTAAGTTATATGAAGTTATGAACTTGAATAACAAACTTCAAAGTTAATCATACTTTTTTCATTTTTCTTTCTCTGTTTCTTTAGTCTTGTGCCTGCTTTGCACTGTTTGCAACACCGCATGTCTGCTAGTTGAATGTGCTTGTTGACTTGCTGCAAGACAGGTGCTCTGCTGCCTGAACTACAAAGTGCAACCCAGGTAAGTGCCTGCCAACAGCCCCCACCCCCCTCCCCTCCACTCCCTCTCTAGTTTTTTTTGCTTTTTTTTTCGGGACATTTTGTACCCCCTGACACCAGTCGAGACTGTCCGGGTGCCCGGTGATGTCCAGATTACTGGACAGTCCGGACCGGTCCAGACACTGGTCCGGAAGACAGTCCGGGAGTGTCCGGTGTCCGGGTCTGCGGTTACCATGCAAATAATCAATCTGAAAAACCATTTATACATCCTTAGGAAAATTCCTTACAACAAGGAGGGGGGCCAACCTAAAAAAGGAAAGCTAGAAAGGAAAAGAGCTACCTTGGAAGAGGGGGACGGAGAAATGGCTTATGGTGTCTCCATGAACTGCAGAAGAGGCTGAGCCCCCTCCTGATGGAGATTGTCATCAGAGGGGGTACGGTGAGCCGGCGCATCCTGATCTTTCCAATTAGCAGAGAGTGCCGGCCCAAAAATGTAACGATTCTCGTTGAAGTCAAAAGTAACAATTGAAAGTTGTGGAACGGTCCCCAAGCCCGAGCCAGATACGAATGAGGATTAGTCGGTGACTCAGCGTAGTCTTATGCCTATAAAGGAACTTCAAGTCTGCCCGGATACCATGCCTGATGTTGAGCATGGCAATCCTTTGAATATGAATCAAGGAATAGACTTTGTCCTGGCGGACACAATCTTTCCTGATGGTCCAAAAGGCAGCAAAGATGGCTGCTCGGGTCATTTCCGAGATGTAGAGCTCCAGATCTGATCCTGAGTCCTGACCATAGATTAGCACCCAGAAGGACATGGGCTGGCAGATCGTCTGTAATATGAAGAGGAGATGGACCTTTGCAGAGTTGGGGCCAGGACCACCAAAAGCCTCGCTGTAGTGGGCGGTTAACCCAAAGGTGTGAAAAGTCCTCCGCTTCAAGGGCACCGAACAGGCAAATGAGGTTAGTGTGCCTGCTTTTAGTGGAAGCCGCCTTCTTAGCATCTGGCAATCTGTGCAAAATGTCACAGAATTTCAGAAAAGGTTTATTGGTCCACCGTCCTCCTTTTGCCGATCTGGGCTATCAGCGAGAACATCTACTCTTGGTGCATGGTCCATAGAGGCCCTTGGTGGTTAATTCATTAAATCTGAGAGTTCTTCTCTGCATGCCCCTCGGCTCAGCGAACCAAAGTGAGGGGTCAAAGGTTAATTCTGCAACGGGCATCCAAACCTTAAAGAAGTTAAAGGGGAGGAACTCACCAAGACACCTACTCCCTGTCTGCTGAAGGACAAGGACAGGGATAATATTTGCGGAATTCTTGAGAGCGAAGTCAAGTTGTCTTGGCACTAAGGCTTCGCCCAGGTTGTCATATCCTGAGTTACAGGACCAAAAGTCGACTTCCACCTCATATCCTGGACCCACAGTTCTCTCAATTTGGAAAAGAACCTCAGGCGTGCCATCTCCCTTCTTGCGGGCCCACTGTCCCGACAATCTCCAGTAAGGGAGACGGGACAGGAGGTCAGAAAAGTGATCCTCTGGCCACGAAGTCTTCGTTTCCCAGTTCCATAGGTGTCAAATAAAAAAAGACTCCTCGCATCATCCACTGCCTACCAAAGGCCCCAGGCTCACCTTGCCAGGCAAAGGGTATGCCACGGTCAGTCAGTATAAAGGATTTCCCAAACAGGGACTGCGAGAGAATTCGAGGACAAAACCTAGAAGGCACGGCGTTAAACTGCAGCTGCTGCCAGCAGGAGAGAACTTTAGACCAACAAAAGTCCTGCTGAATTCTTGTCAGTAAGGCCGGGTGCATTAGCCCTGTCCAGACAGCCAAGTCCAGTAGATGGAGGATTTTAATTTTGAGGTACAACTGCCCGAGCACTTCTTGGTCATTGGCCATGAGAAGCCATACAACAGCCATTTCGTCAAAACGGACATATTATATTTTTTGAACGAAATCAAAACTGACTTTTTTTGCCAAAATCCGGTTGGAATTTTTTGCTCATGGGGGTCCGGCGTTCCCAAAACGCCGGACCCCCCTGGTCTATGGTTGAGACCAGATACAAAAAAAAAGAAAAGTATCTGGTCTCAACCATAGACCAGGGGGGTCCGGCGTTTTTTTCCCCAGGAGCAAAAAATTCCGACCGGATTTTGGCAAAAAAAGTCAGTTTTGATTTCGTTCAAAAAATATAATATGTCCGTTTTGACGAAATGGCTGTTATACCACATTCCTGCATTGGGGTGAAACAACCTGAATGGGCGGGTCCAGGATAGATAACCCCCCTTCCCATCTAGCTGTATTAGTTTGCACCAGGCCACTCGAGGGGTAGTGTTTTTGGCTTCCGCGTCTGAAGACCATAACGAACCGGTGACTGCCGTTCTAATCGCCCGAAGCATAGCTCAAGAAGGAGCAATGATAGGCTGATAGCAGTGACATACCAAATAGTAGATAGAATAGAGTTGTTGATTACCAAGGCCCTTCCAAAAATGCCCAAGGCTACGGCGGTCTTCCATCCTTGCATTCGGGACAAGCCAGTATTTAGAGTACTGTCAATTTGTGGGTTAACTCGTCCTTCTTGTGGGAATTTCCCTTAGGGAGACAAATAGCATCCCAATCGTTGATCTGTTCTGTAGGGTGAGATGCCACTTCGTACTGCTTCTCACACTGAACTCTGACTCCTTGTGCATGTGACTCCTTGCACATGCTCTCTTCCATCCCGGCACCTTAATCCTTCTCCTCCGCTTCACGCCGCAAGTTCTCAACCATTTTGCCTTTCTTCTCTTTCTTGATTGTGTGTCTCAACTGTCTTCCTTCCCCTCGCTTTTTATTGGCATGCGCACAGCCAACCTCCTTACATAAACTGTTTGAATAGAGGTAATAGAGCCTTCTTTTGTCGAAGTAATTCTTTCTTGAAGAGTGCCCAGTCGTGCTCGCCCACTTTTCCCTATCTCTTGTGACCTGATAGGCATCGAGTGGAGAGCTGCTGAGTCCGCTACGGCTACACCGCGATCGACCATGCAATTCATGAGGCACTTCCTACCCTTCTTCCTCCTCCCTCTCCCCCTTGCATCCTGCGCTTTCTCCCCTGCATTCTTGCCACTATTAGTTACAAAAATGGGATTCTCTCTCTATCTCTATCTCTATCTCATGGGAGTTAGCATGACCAAAGGGTCGGCTAACAAAGGTGTCTATTTGTCCAACTCGATAGAACAGGCCGAAGGAGCTGGCATCGATCAAGTGGGGTTCACATGTTGCAGCGACGAGCTCAGGGCACAGGAGAACCCGGCTTGCTGACCGGGCCAAGCGGGGTGACAATCGCAGAGGTTTGTAGGGGGTATGACGATGGACTTGAGTGCTGGAGCTTTTGGCTATGAGTGATTGAGGAACCTTTTTGTGGAATTGAGGGAGACAGGGCGATGCGTTTGAGACTATTTCCCTCTCTTGTGGATGTATGATTCTCTCTCTTCTCTTCATATTATTCTTCCTCTTCATCTCCCTCTTCCCCCAACCTTTTCCGTTGTTTTTTGTTCCTCTTCGAAGTGTGTTAAATATGATCTTGAGTCCAAAGAGTGTTGATTAGTTACATGGATGGATCGAGAGGTGACGTGTGGGACAGGGATGTGCTGATGTAATCACTTGATAAAGAGATAATGGGAATTAGGGCCTCGTTAGATCCCCAATCTGGATTCTGGGGTTGAAGATGACAGTGCTAGGTCAATCCCCTGAAAATGACAGTTGGATATCATCCCCGGCGTGTGCCAAACTCTCCCAATGGAACCATTAGCACACATCACTTTTCGGTCGTGCTTTGGTGATCAACAATGTAGTCTTAGTCACCCTTTGGTACAAATCGGTACTTTGGCCACTGAGCCCAGGGGCCCTGAAGATCTTGAAGAGGAAGGTGGCAACTTATCTATGGAAAGGGGATAGTGAGAACCCCCGCGCTATCAGTCGGGTGGCATGGGACTCAGTTATCCAACCCAAGGCAAAGGGAGGCCTCGGTATTCTAGACCCCCTCACTCAATCCCAAACCCTTAGTTTACAATGGGTGGTACGATTGATATTCGAGAACCCACTAGTATGGACGCCGTTGGCGCTGGCGCAAATCGCTCATCTGGCCCCAGAGGCCCCTCAGTCCGTCCACCCTCTCCAATGGTTAGATGACCGCTACTGGAGAGTGCCACGACGCCCTTGAGGAGGGGAAGGAAGGAGAGACGACTTCTAGCCTCGTTTGTTAAAAACCTGGAAGAGGCTCCCCCCCCCGAATCGCCCACCCCTAGACAGGTGGGAGGAGGTGGGAAGACAACCCCTCTTTGGAAACCATTGGATCACCAACGAACGAATTCAGATTTTTTGCAGCACTGACGTTCCATGGAAAGGATGGGTGAAGAATGAAGTGACTCGAGTGGGCGACCTTTGGGACAAGGAGAGGAAGAACAGGAAGAGACCGGAGAAGATCAAGGAGAAATTGAGATACTGCCACAATGTTGAATCGACATTTGAGGAAATAGTGGAGACCCTCCCGGTAGGGTGGTGGCCCATTCTTCGCAGAGGTCCGGTGTTGAAGGAAGGATATTGGGTGTCAAGGGAGGGAGGATCGATAAGGTAGGCCTGGTTCATCTAGTTCGACCGGACGACGTGTTGATTGAGTGGTACAACATAAAAAGAAATGGAAGACTGGAAGGGAGTCGGGACCCCTTTCAATGGACTTTGAAGGAGGAACCACACCGAATCAGGGTAATTGAGGAAGGAGACAACTGGTGGACCTGTCTTCCTGAGATAGCCATAAAAAATCTTCCAATAGACCCATTGGAATGGATCTGGATCCTCGACACGCGGCACAACCCACGACAAGTTCGACAATCAAAACCTAAGACGTTGTCGGGTCTCTCGGTGAAAGCGACGTACAGAATGCTCAGAACTAAGCGATGCCTAAAAGACTCGGTGCTCGACAGATGGCAGAAGCACCTCAACGTGGAGAGACAACTTCTCACACCGATACGATGGTTCAACGACACCAAGAGCAAACCTGCGAAAATTACATCCTTACAGTGGCAGATCTTGCATCGGTGCTTACCTACCAATGATTGGCTGATTGATCATTCGCGATTGGAACAACAAGGCTGTGCGCTCCCTTGGTGCTCCCGTTGCCTGTTGGGTTTCCCGGCTAGAAAAAGAGCAGAGACAATTGAACACATATTTCTGCAATGTCTGACAACAATCTTGACCTGGAGGTGGTGGGATAGGGTGTGGTAACAAATGGCTCCAGGGTATCCATGGCCGTGGGATTGGCGGGCCATCCTATTGGGTCACTACCCACCCTTCCAAGACAACACGTTTGTGTCAAATATGTTTCATATGTCCCGAAGAACAATCTTGTGGGTCCTGTGGTGGCAGCGCTGTGTCCTAACTTTAGACCAGGTTCGGGTAGAGGGAGAAGAGAGGTTGGAGCAATTCAAAACGCACTTCCAACCGGAGCTCTCGCATAGGTGGACGTCAACTAAGCAATCACTTGACAATTTTCATAGATCTAAAGACATCCGGGAACAGTTACTACAATTTTCTAGGGAATGGTTGGGCGGGGACCGGGAGGGATGGGTAGCGGAAGTATTATGGACAGGGACTGTGAAGGAGAAGAAGGGAGGGAGGACAGCCAAGAAGAGGAAGTCACAAGGGACTACCACCTGAGATTCACGGAGTGGTTGTTGATAGACTCGAGCATTCCCATGAGACCTGCAGAGGAGTTTCCTGACCCGTTCCCTCCCCATCCGAGGTCTTTGGAAATATGTTTGTAAACCCCTGCCCAATGAAACCCACAGATTCTCAGAACCCAATCTGTTGTTTTATGTTGCTTCAGCCGACAAAGCTTCCATTTTCTATTTTTATTCCATCTTATTCTGACCTATTCGGTCTTATCCTGTCTTGTAACCAGCATTATGACGTAGTGGGGGCGGGTGGCTGTTTTTGAAAGTAAAGGATTTTTTATAGGATGGACAGCGTGACGGAAGGAGACCCCACTGGTGCCCCTCAGTGACTCCTCCCGGAACCCTGACCAGACAAAGAGCTGAAGAAGGAGACGAGGACCACCTGCTTTTCAGACCCACTCAGTCAATCCTCTGGACTCCAGAGTAATCAATGTTGGCAGGCGCCTTCCAGACATCATCTTGTTACTCATCTATGTTTCATGTTGTATTTTATTGCATAAGGGACGCTGGACCCGTTTTCCAGCCGGTGCTGCTCCCCACCAATAGATGGAGTCTCTCCCCAGGTGCTAGTCACGTCTACTCAGGAAAACTTCGCTAGCACTGCAGGGACTGTGTAAAAAAAAAAAAAAAAAAAAAAAAAAAAGACACTCCTCGGGAACGCGATTCAAAGGATTTAGTCCTCGTTCCACCTGTCCTTAGAGTCGATTATCGAAAAGAAAATGTGAAAACACTCTGAGCCCTTGAGGACAAATCCTAGGGCTCTGAGGATTTCCCAGGCAAATCGTCCTTGGCTCCAAAGGACCTCGTGAGGTCCAAAGGTCCTTTGGAGGTCGAGGATCCATGAATTGCGGGGTGGCGGCGTTGACCTTCGAAGGAAATCTGAAGGTGGTAGGTGGTCCAGTTGTTGTCCGGCGGCCCAAAGACACACATCGTGGGCCGACGTCGTCGAAAAGGACCTATAACGGCCTCTTCACTTTACCGTTGGCGGCGATCCGCACCCCGGCACGTGGACATCTTCGGGCGGCCCGTGGACTTCTTCGGGTGGCCCGTGGAGGGGCCTCTTGGCGACCTGCGGATGTCTTGGGCCGGCTCGTCTGGGCCTCATGCCATTTAGGTAGGCCTTCCAATGGTCAGAATTTCAGATTATGTAGCCATCCTTCTGACGAGGTGCCCCGTGCACGAATGTGGTTTTGTTGTCGTCCTTACGATTAGTGTGTGTCGGGACTTGCGGCAGATGCGACACACGTCTGTGTGTGTGTTGTCTTCACTCCGTTGTCATTCATGGAAGACGTGCACTGCAGGAAGTCGCTACTACTGCTCATTGTTGTGCTGCTCGTCGTTGTTGTCGTCTTCCACATTTGTTTTCAGGGGCGCCTTCCTGGAAGGAAACCGGCGAGGTGATCGTCGAAGAAGGCGAGGAAGATGGACAATCGTCTCACGAACAGCGCGCTGGCAGCAGGGCCGGGTGGATCTTTACTGCAGTGATCTACCGCCGTGCAGGGTGGCAGGCGGCCATACAATCCGACACTATACAACCACCTGCCATTCCATTGGCTCCAAGTGATGACGAGGGCGAGGAGCATCGATCTTCAATGGTTCTTCTCGGCAGCGGTTCCACACAAGATTGGATGGGGAGTTAGTTCTTCAGACGGTCGACGACGCTGATGTATATAAAGCTGATGGAGGGACGAACCCCGGCTGGCTACGGCGCAGGGGTCGTGGATCTCAGTCTCGGTCTCAGCTCTAGTAGTGGGTCGGACATCACATATCCCATTGTCGTCAACCCTGCTACAAGCGACGTCGTCACGAAGTCGACGGCAAGGGCCAGGAGGGTAGGAGCGCTACAGGCGCAGGTGCTTCGACGATGAAGACAGCGGGTGTGGGGGTATCTCACTTGGTAATGCAGAACGATGCAATCAATGGACGGCGGGATGTTGACGACTGGTCGACGACGGAGGTCGTGGGCTGGCAGTTTTGGAATGAACAGCAGCAACAAATGCAAGAAACGAGCACTTCCGGCATAACGAAAGGAATGGCCAACATGCATATCGGAGGGGGCGATACGTACGTGGATTGCGATGGTGGGCGAGTGAAGAATGCGATGCGGACAAGGCTGACCTTGACGGCGGTGTAGACGACGCGGAGGATTTGGATATTCGACCGGTGGGAAGGAAGAGAGGCAGCTGACCGGTGGGAAGGACGGGAGGCAGCTGACCGGTGGGAAGGAAGACAGGTGGTTGTAGCCTGTCAGGCAAGACAGAAGGTCGACGAGCTGCGAGCAGGGCGACAAGGCAAGAAGGTTGTACAAGACGGTGCGACGGGCGAGGACGCCAATCGCCGGGATTTGTGGACGGTGAAGCATATGATTGCTCTTGTTCGAGCGAAAAGAGACCAGGATTTGCATCTCGCCGGCTCAGGACACAACTATGGACGCATGAAGTCAAAGACTTAGAAATGAGATAACGCCGAGAAGAGGGTCGTGAAGATAACGGTGACGACCAGAATGGTTGTGGACTGCAGAAAGAAATGGGACGACCTTTTCCAGCAGTTCAAGACAGTTTGCAAGTTCATGGGCAAATCCGTGAAGAAGGACTTCTTCGCACTCACGCCGCAGGAGAGGAAGGAGAAAAACTTTGACTTCCAAATGGACCGCTGTGTGTACGAGCCATAAGGACATGAAGGCAATGTCGAAGGGAGACCACAGTATACACCTGGCGAATCTTGGGGGCACGAGCTCGCCTGGAGGGGTTCAGATGGTCGGGTCCAATGCCGGTCGGAACAAATCCGTGGCTAGTGATGGAGGTAGGGATGGTCAGGACGACTAGCAGGGATCAACGAAGGAGTTGCCCTTCAGTGCGGTTAGCGGGGGCGGTGGATTCAAACGGAAGGTTGTAAGGCAACAAACCTCGAAGGCGGTGGCGGACGTCATGGACAAACACAGAAAGTTGATGGCGACGATAGTAGATAGCACAAGCAAGAGGCAGTGCTCCGTTCTGACGAGGCACTGCGACATCCTTGAAAGTGAGGTGGACGTGCAAAAGGACCACTACGGGAAGCCCGACCAAGCGAACTTGATGATGTGCAACGCCCTTCTAGAGATTGCAAAGATCATCTGCGAGAGATTTTGACGTCATGGGCTTACACATCTCCGACGTCGACCTGTTCGCCACGTTCGTTGTTCGGCGTCCACATCGTTATCGACGTCGCTCTTTTGTAGTCATTTCGTCTTCCTATCGCCGTCCAGTCTCTGAGATGGTCACCAGAGGTGCACACACTGCACTCCACTCTGGGGCAATATTGCATTCACAATTCGGAAGTCGGTGGAGTGTTGTGCCGAGTAGTTTTATGCACATTTCGTGCAGCGGACGCGTCGTCGCCATCGTTGTGCGTGCTGCACTATAAAGCGGGGGTGGTTTTGTGGGGACACGGGGCCAATGCAGTTGTTGAGAGTTGTGCGTAGGTTTGTTTGGACAATTTTTGGACATGTGATGGCAATCACGTTCGTCCAGGAGTCGTAGAAGTGCAATGGAGGCCGTGCAGTTGGCCAGTCCTCCTTTTCCGTTGATGTATCGTCCCCTATGGTTTTCCGGGTGTGCTACTACGTTTAACTTAGTGCTCGCACAAACTCACATAATGTATTTTGTTGTAATTGAATTTTCAGAAAGATGACATTCTTTGTAATTTGTTCCATTGTCGCTGTAATGTGCGACACGCAATAGGTCCGCTGCGTCGATGCTTGCAAAACAGGAAAAACAAATGTGTCGCCATAAGAACGCATAAGTTACGTATTCCACGAAATTGCTCAGTTGCCCTTTTTGTCTGTGTAGGGATGACACCACCTTCATCTTGTTGTTGTTTTTTTTCCAATTGTATTTCATGTCTTTGTACGAGCCATCTTACTTCTGTGTTTGTTGAAAGATTTCAAGCAATCCTTACTCGAGGTTGTCGCTTGTCGCACAAAGTGGGCCGACGAAATCATGGTGAAATATCGACGACGAAATCATGGTGAAATATCGACGACGAAATGACGAAATGACCGAAGGAAAAGCTGGTTTGTGGCAATGGTCAATGCTCATGGCACGTGGTTTGTGGGATTAAGATATATGTTTGCGTAATTTCGATTGATGTTTTTCTGTATGACAGGTGTGAACAAAAGACTGTTCTGCAAATCACACACAAACACAAAAAAGACAGACGCACGCACACATAAACACACACGCACAAACAAACTGCAGTGAAGACCAATCTTGAAGATGATAATTGAAGAGAATCTTTATACCAAGCTTATACGGAGCAATCACACCAACACACTTGATGAAAATAGAAAAAGGTGATGTTCATTTAAGGGTAAAGCTGGCAGTATGTAACAAACGACAATGAAATCCGTGCAGCATAGAGCCAGAACATACTGGCTATGGGGCACCCAAACCCTGTCCTTCAACTTCCAAGATTGATTCTGCTGTTGCTTCTCTTCACTCCACCAAAATCACGAATTGAAAATGAATGAACTATAGTCTAAGCCCATCATTTTTTGTTATGCCAATTTTGTGTGGGCCTACAGGGTCCTACCGGACTCTGACCTAGAAAATTTTAGAGGTCTAGGTCCTATATGGTCCTATGTCCAAGATCAACTAGTATGCTTCCATGGAGGTCCCAGGTCCCATGTTCGAATCTGACTAGCAGGAAACTTGAAAAACAACAACAACAACAACAACTTTTTTTTGTTTTATACTGGGTCAGGTATCGGGTTTAAAGCCCCTTGAGCCCCACAGTGAGGCCCTTGTAGAACCATATGGCCTTGTTCTCAACAAGGTGGTGTCTGTTCTCCATTCGTCCCAAGTCTTCCAAACTCAGTCTAGCACCCCTGGGTCTAAAAAATAATAGACTGATTTGTGGTGTGAAAGGGGTAAGTGAATATATGTGTTTTTATTAACTAATTGCAGAGTAGCATTGTTGGTTAGGATGATGTCAAGTCTTATTCCAGTGAGTGTCTTGGATCCAGATGGATTGGAGGAAATCCATGTGAAGGCTTGTGAGTCAGGGAAATGGGTCAAAGAGTCCATTGTCTAACATGAGGTCATTGAGGGCCGCAAATTCTTCGGGGTATGAGAGTGGGGTAGTTGAGTCAATCTCCGAGTTAGGGACTTTGTTCCAGTCCCTCTCGATGACAAGAAATTCTGCAGGGGGAATTTATGAATTGAGTGAAGTGAGAAAATGCATTTTTTGAAAAGAAAAGATAAAAGGAAATGCAATTTTTTTGTGAGTGGTCTGAGGGTACGTAGACAAATGTAAAACACCATGTTTGATTATTAAACCACCAGTACTACCTAGAGTTGTGCCCATTAACATGCCATGATTTTAGGAAACGTACAGGCTACTACATGAGCGCCCAAATTCAGCCGACTAGAAACATTTCTACTTTATTTTTTTCTGCAGCCGATAGATGGGCCAAGTATTGGTGGTTTCAGGGTCAAAGACATCAAAGTCCAATGAACCAAAAGGTTAGATTTGGACTCCTTGAAGGCTAAAAATGTTTTATAAATGAGGACGTTTGTGTCGCCCTTGAAGCCCTGGGCAGGAGCCCAGGATTGTGGACGACTCCACCATGAGGCCATAGAGGCTAACTTCTTTGCTGAGAGTTTGGTCTCTAGGTGGTGATGGACATACGATGGGAGTGGATCCATGATTTGAGTCTGGAACGTTCTTGCTTACCACTGCTGTCAACCAGGCCGCGAACATTTCATAGGGCTGTTAAGAGTCTACCGTTCATTCACAGCAGCCGCATGCACCCTGGGTTGAATACACGCCTGACATGGGCCTCCAAGAGTAGTCGTGGCCATAAGGTTGGGGACGTCCCACAAAATCCTGTCAAAGGTGAGGAGGTCCACAATTAGATATTTGTTTCCACCCTCCGTCTGCTCCACCCAATGTCGCAGATGGATAGTGGTTAATTGCATAATATTGAATGGTTCGCCTAAAAAAGAATTAAACCAACCACTGAGCTACAATGCGGACCATGATGGTGACGAGGGTCTCGTTAGATACTCCTAAAAAAATCCTAAAATTTTTAGGACGACTCCTGTGTCGTCGCCCGTACGTCGTACAGGGGGTCTCCGTACGGCTCGTCCGTACGGGCGTACGGACGACGGCCGTCCGAAGGTGTTTTAGGGGCAAAAAAAAATCAAAAAAAAAAGTAAAAATATGGGGTTGTAGATTTTTATGAGACCTACAACGCCATATTTTTGTTTCTATTTTTTGACCTTAAAGAGGATTTTTTAAAAATCAAAAACAAAAAGAAAAGAGAAAAAGACAAGAAAATAAAAGAATTTGGTACCAAAAAAAAACGGGCAGTTGCCCCGCATGCTTGTGCGTGTGTGTGTGTGTGTGTGTGTGCGTGTGTGTGTGTGTGTGTGTGTGTGTGTGTGTTCGCGAGGGGAAGGCGAACCCCCCCACTTCATATCAACCAATTAATTAATCAATCAAATTTATTTTTTTTACCCCCGAGAGGGCCAAGAAAAAAAAAAAAAAACTTTAATTTTTTTTTTTTTTTTTTTTTGATGGGATGGTACCCCCTGATACCCAACCCCCCCCCAACCCATCCACCCCCTCAACACCCCGGGGGAAGGGCACACACGAAAACGCGGGATTTGATGAGGGTACAAGGTTTAACAGGTACAAAGGGTTTTAGAAAAGGGGGGGTTGCAGACACCAAGGGTAGGAGTTTAGCCATTACCGCCAGGAAGTGCGTAGACATTAAAGCATGGCGAACACTATCCTGGGTGGGGCTAGGTCAGTGGGAAGTAGGAGCTTTGCAAATTGGAAGGATAACATAGGCAGCCCCGGGGGAGAGAAAGAAGCTCGGGAACAACAACTCTAATGGTCATATGCCCAACAAACACTGTGCTACAAAGATGTATCCAAGGGGACGCTGGACCCGATTTCCAGCAGGTGCTGCTCCTCACAAAGAGATGGAACCTCCCTGACGGTGCTAGATGTGTCTGCTCTTATCAGCAAACCTAGCATCCGATCAAGAGTATTGACGTGAAAAAAAAAAAAAAAAAAAAAAGAAGGGCTCGAAGTCTGTACGTACGGGCCGTACGGGTGCCGGGGGGCCCGTACGTATAGACATCCGGACGTGCGCACGGGCCGTATTCGTACGGCTGTATACACAGGACGACTCCTAATGGATTTTTAGGATTTCGTGCGGCGTCGTTACACGCAATCCTAAAAATCATCTTTTAAGATTCGTCCTAAAAGGTCTCCCGCAGCCGGTTTTCATATGCGTATACGCAGCCGCGTCGCCAATGTCCATCCATTCCTGCCAATGTCCGTCCAATCCTCGCCAACGGCTACCGTTCGTGGCCGTTGCCCACGCCGACCCACAGAAAACCTTCGATGTCTGACCACTGACCCGACGGACCACTTCTGTAGGAGGAAGGTGAAACCAATTGTCCAACGAAGCCGGTGTTGGTGCATTGCCCTGTACCCTGAATGAGTCAGGGGCCTGAGGCTAGGAGGGAGTGGTCGAGGGAGGAAGGCACTCTAGTCTCTGCCATCAGAACGAGGATGGTCGGAGCTGGGGCAGACCGTGGGGTAAGGGACTGTCCGAGTTCTGATGAGGGTTGAATGGTCGCATTGATTTTTCCTTGCTTGTCAAATGGATTGTGGGAAGAAAGAGGAGTCCAGTTTTCTTTCTGCTAGTCTCTGTGGTTGGTAGATCTATAGGTAAGCTTTTTACAATAGTATCTTCTCAGCGGAAGCCAGGTAACAGCCCTGGTACCTTAATGATTCTCTTATATTATTGAAACCTTCTTAAGCCACCAGTACTTGGCCCAATTATTGGCCGCGGCGCTTTCCCGTTAACGCGCCGCGCCTTTAGGGCTTCGAGGTACCGGACCTCAATGGCTGGAAGCGCCAGCCAAAACAATTTCGAAACGGTACCCCGGCGCTTCCGAATCGGCGAAACTCGGCGCGCATGGGCATTCCAGGCTCGGCATCGATAGTTGGGCCAAGTACTGGTGGTTTAAGTTTTACTATAAGAAAGAAAAGGGGTAACTTCAGTACAGTCACAAAAAAAGTCAAATCTGAACCACTCGTTAAGGGGTGCTCATAGTCGCTGATTAGGAATGCTCCCTTAGGAGCTGGAGCTCCACCCTGTGAGGACTGCATAAGGTGGGAGGTGCAGTGCTTTCAAGGGGTGGTGTGGTATGGAGGGTTTGCCTCCTCTGGAGCTGGGCTGATTTAGGGCAGGATCAGCCTCAGCGGTTGGGGCAGAGGGGACAAAGGGTTTTTGCTGTTGTTTCAACAGGGTGAGAGTTGGGGTGGGCTGTCTTACTTGGAGGGAGTGAGACAGGGGGGATAGGGGGGGCTTCAGCTCTGCAGGGGCATACTCTTGGGGGAATTGCATGTCGCTGAGGGAGTAGGGGTGTCCGTTAGGGGCCTGTTCTGAACTGGGGCCGGTGAGGAGAAGGGGGCTCCTCTCGGCGGGGGCTGTGGAGGGACAGGGAGAGACAAGGAGGGACAGGGAGGGACAGGGAGGGACAGGGTGACAGACTCATCATGGCGGCTTCTGAGGGTGCCTTCACGTGTTGTTGAGTCTCTGTTCCATGCCGTAATCTCTAAAGGGAGAGAGGTGGGATTTCCCTCCCCCTTCCTCTTTCATTGGAGGCAAGGTAAGGCTTAGGAGGCTCGGGCTGTCTGTGTGGATCTTGGTCATGTGGCATTCTAAGTGTTCAAGAAAACGATTTCTCATAGATGTTATGAATTGTAGAGCTCATGACTGTATTGTTGAATAGGTTAGTTTCAGCCTAAACCGGGTAATGGCCCCAGTAACTCAATCTGCTTTTGCATATGTTTTCCAATATTTTCTCAAACGGGACGTTGGGCCGGTTTCCAACTCGTGTTGCTCCCCACGAATAGATTGGAATTATGCAGAACAGATAACTCACGACACAGATGAGGCAAGAACTCGGATAGAACTGAGTAAATTGAAAATGATTGATTGAATATTACACATGAAAGCGCTCAACCATAATGTATCCGTCAATCCCAATGATCCGCCACACAACCACTAACCGTACCAGCGCTAATAGCGCAGAACGTTAATCGCAAGAGTAAGAGGATGCTTACATACACAATCAATCTATTTATACCGCTGGGATCATAACCCGGTACCCAAAATTCACCTCCCACAGTCAGTAGTTCCATTGGGCCAAGGTCGAGCCAGGTTCACTAGTCCAAAGGACATGTACCATCCTAGCTACCGGCCATCGCTACCGGTCCTAGTTAATCTCAGACGAGGCCCAGGCTCAGGCGCTGAGTGACAAATTGGCTAAATCAAAACCACACAGCTACAGTCTGGTGCAAGTGGACAAAATGAACAAAAGGAAAGAAAAACACCTCCAGAAACAAACAACTACATATGAGAAAACCCCTGTCACAGGAAGTCTGTGGTCCAGCCCCTGTGAGGCTGGAGGGCCCTATGCAAGTCAATCCGAAAGGTTGGCTAAATTAAAACCACACAGCTGCAATCCGGAGCCAGCGGACTAACAACAAAACGACTTCGGAACCACAAGCAACTACGTCCGGACAATCTGTCAAAGAAAGTCGTGTCTCCTGCCCCAGTCAGGCTGAGGGGCCCATGCCACTCCCCAATGCCGCAGGTCATCATGTCGTCTAGTATGTTTAACCAGCCCCTGTCCGAATGAAATTGCTTGTTCATTTCCATGTTTCGTCACGTCCATGGGCGAAGTCTCGCAAAACGCGGTCAAAGAATTTTCCAGAAAAACTCTTCAAGCGCAATTCTTTCTTCAGTGTCACAACCCTTCATGGAATTTTGGATCGGACCATCATATTCCTATCGATACGATGCAGGTGGTTGTTGACCGCGACACTTTTTTAGGCTTTGCTACCATAAGAGTCGAATGATTGGCCATTTAAAAATTCCAGCTTCTCGGTGCCCCATATTACTGTTTCATTTTTAGACAGCTGCACACTTTCGACGAAGGGATAATGGCAAGACACCCTTATCTCACAACCCAAAAAGTCTCATACATTCCTCCCTTCATCATTTCTCTTCAAGGTCAAATTGCTCGGATAACAGCCCTCAAACTTCTGGAAGATCAACCCACGTTCGTGGCATGCAAGGTGCTTACCACCAACAATTAACCCAACGTCGTCGATCAATCTGACACCAAACACATTCTTACGCAGGCAGCCGAGGCTTTTCAGAAAATCAGACTCAGCTTTTGCACACATGACGCAGGCAAGTGGTGGACCAGTACTCTTCCCAATGGGAATCCCCACTTTCTGCTTCAGTAGCACAGTCAAGGCCAATGTGTAAGTACGTGATAATTTGAACTTCACGAACCGAAGGATGTCATCGAACTCAAGCCCTGCAATGGTCATAACCAGTAGTCAGGCCAAAAGATGCCCCACATCCCCGTGTGTTAACTCGGACAAAACTACGCTAAGTACGCTTTTTACAACAATGGTAATCCAACAACCACTCGATTGCGATAATGATCTCATCATGGGGCAACAAACTAAACATGTCCTTGATGTCGTAGGATCGTGATTCCACGACATCCGGACCGATCCTACTCAGTCTCCCATTGCAAACCATCAAACTTTTTGTCAACTAAGAAACGGCCTTCAAGTTGAAGTGCCAATCCTGCGGAATGGTATTCAACAGATGGTTAAGGGCTTTCGCCACAGCCTTGCTGGTCTTCGCAGTTGGTTCGCGGTAGGATAGAAAGATCGGTCGAAACCGATCAGGATCCTTGTGCTTCAGTAGTGCATACGCCTGCCCAACGGTCCAATTAGAGTCCCACTTGGCAAAGTTCGTCAGTTTGTCCAGTTTAAGATCAGAGCGCATTTGGAGCAAGGTCTCCTCGACAATCCCGGAAACCACAGAGTAACCCGCGTTGCGGATAAATAAATCCATCATCCCATCATAATAGTGTCTAGGGCACATTACGAGGGTGACACCGGGGTTACGGTCCAACAGAGTAAGCACTAGCCCATCAAACTTAGCACGCCATTCCAGGATGTCTTGCTGCCCAAAACATAGCTTATCGTCCAAGTTTCCCTCATGCATACACGCACTCAACTCTTCATGAGTACCGACAACAATCTGATCTTTGTAGTTCGACCATTTCTCAAATGCCCACTCAATCTCCTTCTTCAAACTTCCCAATCAGTCAACCCGAGGCGGTTTAGGCACATTCTTAGCATTCCCCAGAAACTTTCGCACACCATTCAACTCGTGAAGTTGAAACTGCATGTGACCTCTTATCCTTGGGTAAGGTATACCTGCATATGTGCAGGCTAGCACATCAGCGTGAGCAAATCTCCGCTGGTTGTGCATCAAATCCGTGGCACATGATTTTTTTGTCCATATGATCCGGATTTTGTATCGTGCACGCTTCTTCACACAAGGTGGGAAAAATAGCCTACTTAACTTGTCATTGACTAATTTACGAATGTTAGCCAGCCTCAAACGATCGTCATACAAAAGTCTAACGACCAACTTAGCAGAAAAATTGAAACCAAAACATTCTTTAACACAGCGGGCTATCAGTTGCCGCAGATACGTTCTTGTAGATTTCTGTTCGAATTCTTTAACAGATGAAAACAAACCAGATAACGAGTGCAAGTCCCATTTTTTCAAGCATGCGTATTGTTTGGGGTTCTTAAGCAGAGAAACGAGGAAAGGTTTATTAACTCCCACTCGCGGTTTCCACTGCCTAAGGTACAGTATCTTCAACACACATCCGAGTTCCATTTGAGCTTTGAAATCCTTTAGATATCCCTGTACCCCA
This sequence comes from Chara braunii, assembly GCA_003427395.1. Taxonomy (NCBI): domain Eukaryota; kingdom Viridiplantae; phylum Streptophyta; class Charophyceae; order Charales; family Characeae; genus Chara; species Chara braunii. The sequence continues at coordinate 4,981,854 of BFEA01000034.1, forward strand.
TTCACTACAACAGATGTCCGACAGAAGGCCTTACGGATCACACGCCAGCGATCGCTCCAAAAATTCCTCCCGTTCACAATCAGATCAAACGAGCGGGTACCATCCATCTCATGTTGGCGAAGGATACTGAAGATCTAGACAGTCCAGTCCTCCGACGTCAATACTCTAGCTCTAATTGGATTAACAGATCTAGGGGGCGGACGAGGTTTAGCAGTTGTAACCCTGTCGCGCTCACGTTTCCCTCTCCGTCGATTCTGTTTACTGGATTTAATCGCACATCCAGTAGTATTCAAGTACGGGCTCCATCTTCGGATGAAGATAGACTCCATTATCAGTAAGTCCTATTTGCATGCCACCTCAACAGGGATAAGCAAATAAGATTCGATCCCAAATCTCATCCACCATCTGTACAGATGAGTTGACTTAGCTTGCCATTTCCAAACTGATTGGTGTTCCTTCCACCTAACCTCTGGATCTCTAGTTGTCTGCCCAATGTACTGCGATTTACATTTAACAGAAGTAATGATATACACACAGCATCCTTTAGTTAGGAAATCTACACCGAAACGTAGAAACAGGTTGACCCACGAATCCAAACACTTGGGAAGCCATCGGCAATAACCCAGGCACGCTAAGTAAACAACCAAATAACGATACAACAGTTCCACATCTGGATCCGAACAACCATACGTTCTTCGAAAGGCAATGAGGTTAGCCAACCAAGAACCAGTAGTCAACCCAATTCACTCTTGCGAATCACCATCCGAATCCTCCTGACTTGACTTACCGACATCTTCATCCCCGATCTCGCGTGGATCAGAGCCAGAATGGGTGCCCGGGCCAAATCGAGTCTGTGCCCGAGCATCCGCGAGGTCGAAAATGACCTGTATCTTGGTTGAGTAGGCCACTCCTTCTCCAAAGAAACTCTTGATCTGGTCGCCGTCCAAGGGGCATAGCTCACGCCTTGTCTGGTCCAAGTACAACATCCTCTCCATCTCCAAGTTACGCGTCGGCAGCTTCATCTCTGTGCGTGGCATCACCGGAGGCACACGAACAGTCCTCTTCGTAACCCTGGTACTTGTACGTTGTCAGTGTTCCGAAAAGCGAATGGGACGAATTCTGGTACGCTTGCTCACTCGCTTAGCTGGTGTAATCACGGGTGGGCTGTCCCCCACCGGCTTATCCTCTCCACGTTTGCGTTTCTCCGCAGCGGCCAGCTTGTTCGTGTCGTCGCTAATCGTCACGATCTCTACGGCTTCATTGCTAGTTCCGGAGGATGATGGCCGGTCTTCGACGACGGCCCCTTTACCCTTGGCAACACACTTTCTTGCTTCGCTCTTGATATCTTCATGTATCAAACTCAGACGCATGGCTAACTGCAATTCGACTGCCTTTGTCATAGCCAGCTGCTCCTCCTCACGACGTCTCTGCTTCTCACGCTTCTTCGCGGCCCTTGCTTCTCACGCTTCTTCGCGGCCCTTGCTTCTTCGACTCTCCTTTCTTCTTATTCAAACTGTTTTGCATCCTCCCTCTCCTGTCGTCGTCTCTCCTTTTCGGTCTGCCGAGTTCTCACCAGGTCGACAAACTCTCGGAGCTGCTGAACACTCTCCCCCAGTTCCTCTAGCTTGGAGGTAGTCTTCGAGTCCATCGATGGCGACCTCTGCAGTGGAGCGTCGTGGCTCCTCCTTGGGGACCCTGACCTTCCGCGATGTTCGTGCTCCGGAGGACAAGTGTACCCGTCTCGCTACGCTTGTCGTCGTGATAACCGATCGGCTCAGAAACGCCAATAGTCGCTTCGATAATGCCCGGGCACCTTACACCTGAAGCATATCGGGGGTGGTCTGCGCTCACCATCGTTACCACCTCCACCGGTCCTTTGCTCCCGTCGATCCGTATCCAAGGAGCGTCCCCGATCGGGTTCATCCCGGCTCCTCCTTCCACCATCGTACGACCGCTCCCGTCGATCGCCCCAATTGTATGGACGTTCACCTCCGCCCATATCTTCACGCGGCCACCTCGCTGTCAACACACTTCGAAGTCGGCAAACGTAGATCCTTCGAACGGCTTGGTCGTCACGTGCATACTACAGGTAATAAACAGTAACAAGTAACAAGTAACAATAACGGTTCAACATGCTCACTCACTCCTAGTCAAGATCCAAGGTAGGTTCACACGCGCATTCACAGGAATTATGCAGAACAATTCCCATTAAAAAAAAAAAAAAAAAAAAAAAAAAAAAAAAAAAAAACAGTTCCCTTGCTCTTAGCCCTAGAACAATGCTTGTCTACCTACGAGATGGCTTTAGAAATGAGGGTCAGTTGGCAGAAATCTATATCTCTCACCCCCACCGAAAACCACTAGCCCTGCATTTGGGCATTCCTGTCAAACTGAGAGTAGATGTGGAGCACTCTTTGGGAATTCAAGTCTCATTTGGAGACCCCACAAACATGCCGAGAGCAGATGTGGAGCACTTTTTGGGAATTCAAGTCTCTTTCAGAGACCCCACAGACATACAGGCCACCATCGTCGAAAATAGAATCAGAGACACATGTTCCTCCTGGTTGGAGACCCACTTCCTCTCCCTCTTCGCGAGTGCAATTGTGATTCACACCTTCATTTACTTCTAAAATCTGCTACATCCTCTCAATTTGCGCCCTCTCCCCTTCTTCGGCATCCAATATCAGAAGAATCCTCACCTGCCTACTTTGGAAAGGCAACTCTGCTGCAAGCTCGTTTCTGGACAAAATTTGTTGGTCCGATATCACAGAAAAAGGTTAAACCACCAGTATTTCCTTGAGTCGTGCCTCGAGTAGTGACCGTTAATGCACCATTAACCACGATTTTAGGAAACGTACAGGCTACTACAAAATCATCCGACTATAAACGTTTCGACTTTTTTTTTTTCTGCGACCGATAGCTGGGCCAAGTCATGGTGGTTTAAGCAGGCGGACTAGGGGTTCTTGACAATAAAAATTAGTTGGTCTGATATCACAGAGAAAGGTTAAACCACCAGTACTTGGCCCATATGTCGGCCTCGGGGCGTTGTTGTTAACGCCCCGCAAGTTTCGGAGGGCCGGGGTACCGGACCTGAAAGGCTGACGCCGCCAGCCAAAACAATTTTATTTTATTTTTCGCTGGCAGGTCGGTGTGAAACGGCGCGCAGGGCATATTCAGGCTCGACATCGATAGTTGGGCCAAGTACTGGTGGTTTCAGCAGGCGGACTAGGTGTAGCGGACCTCTGGTTGGCCTGTGAGACCAGCCCCTTGGCCTGTTCTCACAGGCCTGTGTTCTATTCGGGGGCAGTCCAGTCCAGTCCAGGCCGGTACCTCTGTCGGTACCAGCCAGTCCAGTCCAATCCAGTCAGTCCGCTGGGATATACCCCAGCACTTGTCTGTTTCGTCCTCATTCTTCACTTGCACATTTTGGAGTACGTGCGTTGGAGTCTTGCATGGGGAGCTGCGTTGTGCCATCTCGCTCCCCCCTTCTTCCTCCATCTCCATCTCTACCACTAGCGGAGCACCACACCTGGTGGGTCCGCTACATTGGTATCGGAGCGGGAACGGTCCCGCTCCCACCCACCACCCCGCACACAGGGGAACACAGCAAATCCCGACAGTGGGATTTTTCGCTGTTTTTCGGCTGTTTCTCACGGAAAACAGAGGGAAAAAGGCGCAGCAGCAGGATGGCTCCACGTGGCGAAAAAGGAAGTGACATCACGACGCGGGCGCTTACACGCGCCAAGGCCAAGGCCGCCGCCGCATCACGCACACGCACGCGCCACGTGCCCACGCTGCCCCGCCCTGCCCCGCTCCCGGATATATCTATTTTCAAGATCCGGGATGCAGCTGCTGCCGCTAGGGTTTGAACCCAGGTGCTTGCCAGGCCATGCGCGTGCGTAAGCAGCCTCATAACACACTCACCAGAGTGTCTATG